>OW052243.1:86717807-87317807 GCA_932526585.2 Philonthus cognatus
TTCGTGCTTAATCTGGGATTGAAAACACTTGTTAGATGAACCTTATTTAGATTTTTTTATTGCCAGATTAGCGTGTTTTATTTAATCGATTTGATTAAAGCGTAACCAAATAATACCATTGCATAACATATTAATTAATGTGTTAAATTGTTGAGTCATCAATTAAACATGAACGACCGTTTAAAACGCTTTAAAATGGGGAAACAAAGGGAAACTACCTGCTATTTTAATAGATAAGGTCATAAATTGTAAGATCAACACCCCATAAATTGTGGTTTCTTTTCTTCCATTATACTCCCGCGCTTGTAGAGGGTGTCTCTCTTCAAAATTTGGTGGGTTAGACATTTTGGAGAAGCCCTCTTAATCTAGGAGTGGAAACACTCGTTAGAAGCTTTAAATTGAACGCTTTTCAAAAACAACGAACGCCTGAAAAATTATAATGTATATATCGAGGTATGAATACTTACTTGTATAATTAAATCAAATAAAAGCATAAGAGATAAAAATTATAATTTACTTGAAAATAATGTGTTTTACAAATGATTGTGTGTTTTAATAAATTGTGACTATCAAAAAAAAATTAACTAAAAACAAGTAAATACAAAAGTTCAAAATCCATATGTGTACTTTGTTTTTGAATTAAAGTGGCATTAATTAGAATTAAAAAATATATTATGTAAAATAGCTTTAAATGGATATTTTTATAACATTCATTGAATATCGCGGTATAATTTAATTATTTTTTAAATTTGATTATCGTATTTTCCAATTTTTATATTTTAAATAGATTTATTTATTTTTAATGACCTGATTTTTTTTTTAAGTGTATACTTGTTACTGTCTAGGTTTTTTACCTATTGGGTAATATATGTTATTATTATTATTATTAAAATAACCAGGTATTATCAAAATCAGTTCAAATTATTACAATTAAGAAGGAAAAATTCCTTTTATGTTGTAGTACAGAAAAGCAAAATGTCTCGCCTAAAGATGAAGTTATGAGTCTTCAATGTACAGAATCCAATTAAAAATTAGTTAAAAACCTCAGATTGATTTTATTAAAAAATAACTGTTTGGTACAGAAAACAAAAAACGAAAATATCTTGCTTGATATTGTAGTTATAAGTCTGGGCATTCCATGTCACATCAACACACTTATTTTAGATTTAGGGTCAAAATCGCAAATCGCAAAATGTTTAAATTACGAGAACCTACTGCTCTCCAAATTGAGCTAGAGATGTAAAACAGGTTGGATTTTTTATAATTTTTCTTGAACTTTTTTATGATGTACAACAATTATCCGCTATTTTTTTGTCTACTTTTTTTATTAAAAATCAAAATTTTGATTTTTAATTTCTCTAAAATCGCATTTTCACAAATGTTTAAAATAATAATAGTTCATGCAATTGTTAATTATACCTATACATTTTAAAGCGAGATCATGAAGAGTACATATTGAAGAAAAAATAAACTCGTTGTGTTTTATTTGTGAAATATTTTTTAGCTGTATTAATTACATACATTAAATATTTCCTAAATAAAGCTCAGCGAGCTTATTTTTTTTTAATATGAACCCATTATAATCCAACTTTGAAATTTATATTGTTAATTAACAATTGCATGAACTATTATATACATAATTTTAATCATTTTTGATTTTTGAGAAATTCAAAATTAAAACTTCGATTTTGAATTAAAAATTGGAAAAATTTGCGGTTTATTGTGTTATACAGGGTGCCCGTATTTCAACAGAATGTATGGGGATCTTGGTTATTTGAAGAAATAGAGAGTCAATTAATTGGGGCAAAGTTGCGTATTTTAGGGCCCAATAATAATCTAAAAACAAATTTGAAATATTTTCTTTCGTTTTTGAGATATTGTCAAAAAAGGATTTTTTTAAATTTCGTTTTTATTTTTTTATTAAAAAAAAATTGAATCCAGGTATTTACAACTTTGACATTATACAGGCACATTTTAACGAGAAATCTAGTAACATTTTATTTTAAGATAACTATAATATTTACCCAGGGACCATAGCCAACTTTTGTTTTTCTTATGGGCACCATTTTGGATTTTCATATTTTTTGGAAGAATATTTTTTTCTGAATTTAATGATGTACCATACTTATACTTTATTGTACATTTTATATGTAAAATTTTATTCTTTTGTTTTTTGTAAAGAGTGCCTTGGAAACAGTTGAGTAACTCACACATTTGACAACTCCTAGGACCCATAATTGTTGTAAAAATACATCACCAGTTGTGATGTATTTTAAACTAACGAGTGTTTTCCACTCCCAGGCTAAGCATGAAGTAAAATTTCGAGTTTAGAAAAGCCCCGCGTAGAAAATTTGTCGAGGGTCGCTCAGCGACCCGGGACAAATTTTCACGGGGCTTTTCTAAACTCGAAATTTTACTTTTCGTGCGCCACGCGTATGAAACACTAATTAACAGTAAAGTTGAAAATATGTAACGCTTAAATGTGATGGTGATCAATATTTACAGAGATGTAGTG
Organism: Philonthus cognatus; assembly: GCA_932526585.2. Classification (NCBI taxonomy): domain Eukaryota; kingdom Metazoa; phylum Arthropoda; class Insecta; order Coleoptera; family Staphylinidae; genus Philonthus; species Philonthus cognatus. The sequence continues at coordinate 86,720,323 of OW052243.1, forward strand.
AAAATGAAAGAATTCCTTTTTTGTAAATAGTTTTGGAACAATAATAATAAAAGTAGAATACATTTAGTTTGTGCAACTTTTCCATACTGTTGATATTTAGGCCATATCTTTAACGGAGAAAGTGCTATGATGGACACATAATTTTAAATATTAGATCTAAAATAAATTATGTGTGATACATCACTGAGTTCAGACAAAAATATTCTTTCAAAAAATATGAAAATCCAAAATGGTGCCCATAAGAAAAACAAAAGTTGGCTATGGTCCCCGTGTAAATGTTATAGTTATCTTAAAAAAATATATGCTACTAGATTCCTCATTAAAAAGTGCCTGTATCTTGTCAAAGTATTAAATGCCTAGATTCAGTGGTTTTTTAATAAAAAGATAAACACGATTTTTAGAAAAATCAGTTTTTTGTTGATATCTCGAAAACAAACAAAAAAATTTCAAAATTGTTTCCAGATTATTGTTAGGCTCTAAAATACGCAACTTTGAGATCCCCATACATTCTGTCGAAATACGGACAGGGTTCTCACAAAAAAAGTTCATGAAAAATGCTAAAAAAATAAGACCTGTTCTACATATCTAGCTCAATTTAAAGACCAGTAATCTTAGTTAAAAATTTAGCGATTTGCGGTTATGACAAATTTTTCTGGAATTTAAATGCGTATATCTTCAAAACAGCTTCGAATTGAATCCTAAAATTAAATATTTTTTCTTTTTCTGCATAAAGTTTAGAAAAAGATCTTAAATAGTAAGATGAATGTCTGTGTTGATTTGACATGGAATTACCCGTCTTTAAAGTGAAGAATTCCTTAAAACATCGCTGGCTTATGTTATTAACATTACTTCAAATTCTTAGAATCCATCAATATATTTCAATTTTCTTAATCCAATTGTCTGTATAAAATAATGTCTCTAACATCAAAGTTATCAGAATCTTAAATGAAATGATCACAATAAAAATATCTCATGAGTAGGATTTAATTTTGAAAAATCATTAAAAAATTGAAAATCCAAGACTTCAGAGTGGACATATCGATTAAAGTCTGTAGATGTTAAGGTACAGTTTTTAAATTTTAAATTTAAACTTTTCAATATTGTTGAGAGCATAAAAAAGTTAATTGACGTTTAAAACAATATTTAAAATAAACATTTTATTTTAAAACTTTTACAAAAATGATTGAACTTCAAATGTTTATACGATCATCAAAAAGTGGTGAACATACTGTAATACAAATGCAATTGAAAATTGCCAGGTAAAGCATTTGAAAATGAAACATTAAAAACATTGGAAACAAATTAAAACAGAAAATGATATATTAATTATTTTAAAAACATTTTTAAAATCGACATTCTATTTTGAAACTTTTACAAAAACAAAATACAGTAAAGCTCTAGAGGCTAACCCGAACTCCAATAATCCGGATTTTCCAGTAATCCGGGTGAAATTAAAATATTAGTTATTTACATTTTGTGTTCCAAAATCCCGTTTTCCTTGATCCGGATTAGCAGAGCTTTATAAAAATAGTGGTGAACATACTTGAATCCAAATGTAATTAAAAATTGCGAGTTAAAGTATTTGAAAATTGAAACAAATGATATTATATCCCCCTTTCTAAAAACGTTGTATTTTTATTAAAGTATTCATTAAGTTTATGAAAAAATGTGTCCACTCCTTCATTAAGCAAGCATGAAGTAACATTTCTTTATTATAATAATAATACATTACAAGATAACAACAAACAAAAATTGATAATGTTTTTATGCATCAAAATTACAAACATGTAATGTGTCTTAAATTTTTACCAAAATGTTACATAGTTTTTGTCTCATGATCCACCTTCCCTAAGTTCTTGTTTTATGCGCCCTCCACCCTCCTTAAAATCCTGGCCATGTTCATTCCGGCATCCCATTTAGTTGTGGTTCAAATTTTGTATTCAAAATAAAGCTAACCATATTCACACCAGCGGCGGCTCGCAGCCTAACTTCAGGGTAGGCCAGAGACCCAAGGTAATATGTATCCGTTATTGAAAGGTGACTTTGTTGTGCAATTCCTTGTATTTATAAAAGGCGATCCTAACCCTGAAGTTAGGCTGCGAGTAGTCGCTGATTCACACAAGTAAATATTATTTGATTCTCGACAATTTTTGAATAGTATTGACTGTTTGTAAATAGTTGAGGTGGAATGAATCTCTGTATATAGGGAACATTTCTTTAGGAATACTTTTTTTACCTTTTCCCTGTTTTGTAAGGGTAGCTCACAGCTCACAAACTGGCAAATAATAAAACTAATATTGCAGCAATTATTTTATAACTCTTTACCCACGTTACCAAATATGTGATTAAAAAACATAATAATGAAAAATTGCATTAAAATTAAAAACTGCCTTGTCTACAAATACATACACATAACGCCATCTATTGCTTAAACGATCAATTATTCACGTTACTGATGCAATTTGTCGTCGGTGTGAGGTGGCACTGAAATTACGTCATTTTAGGAGTTACGTTTGGTCAATTCTTCCCAAAATGGCATAATTTTAGTGCGACTTATCACCGATGACAAATTGCATCAGTGTTGTGAATGGACTCCTAAACTTCAACTACAAAATTTAATTTTATACACAAAAATGTAGAATTTGGTAGTTTTATTGGGTACGTTAATCAAAATGTTCCACATTCAACATGTTTGGATTTGTTTGTGATGTATGTTGGTATCTAATGAATAGACCGACCGGAGGGTCGGTCTATTTCGTACGATTGCAAAAATTCCAAACACGTTCACGATTAGCAATCCGGTCATCAGAGAATTCCCCAACAGTTAGCAGCAAACTCCCAACTGTTGTCTCTGATGAACGGGCCCAATATTTATGATTTAGTAGTCCGCACCGCCCTCTAGTGGGCGGTACCCCTTTCGGATTTTGTTCTCATCTTTTCGACGGACGAAATATGAGATAGAGCACTGCACACGCCGGGCCTCCTCTCTAATGATTATTTAAATGGTAATATCATATACTTATTAGTCTACCGCTAACTCCCTATTCACTGCATGGGCCAGGGCCGGTATTCCTAATATTGATCGAACGATCGGTCGCCCGCCAACTGTCAAATTTACATGTAAAATTAATATCTTAATGACAGATTTCATACGACCGAATCGTACGACCAATTTAGGGAATACCGGCCCAGAAACGAGATCTGTTGGAGAGAATAATACCGTAAAACGCTCATACTGCGCAAGGACGAACTCAACACCAAGCACCAATGAATGTACCTCTCATTGCCGGCGGGCAGCGTATTTTAAATTTAAAATCTAACATTTTGATATTATAGTCAACGTATATCCCATCGAGCAAAGAAAAATAATATTTCTTGAACATCACAACAACATAAAACGTTGTAATGTTAATTAAACATTATTTGAATGTTGTTATTCAGTATAGAAGTAGAGATCTATGTTTAATATTGTGTAATTATGTATTTGCATTGAAGTTTTATTTTTTTTTTAAATTAGAAAACAGGCATTCTGCTCTTCGTTACATATTTTTTTCCAAAATTGAAAAACATGAAACATAATAAACTTGATTTTAAAAAGAATATTAAAAATGTCATAGTCTAGTCTTTTATAAACCATCACTAACATGTGTTATTTCGTGGGCGTAGCCCTAAACTTTAAAAAATCGTGCGGGCAGATTTGAGCAATAATGTTTTTACAAGTTTTTAGAAGAATCAAAATATCGTGTAAAATGTATATGAAATCTTCATATTTTAATTAACCCATTAAGTGCCAATAATGCAATAGCGCAACTTTACTCATTTTTTGTTATTAAATTACGAAATAAGTTTATTTGATAAATTGTAAATATTTTGTAATATAAATATTTCGATTATTACTCGTTAAAAAAATGTTTTTAATGTGTTTCTGACTTCACAATATTTCAGTGTTTTATACACTGAAATATAGTAATACTGGAACGCGCACTGCCTATGATCGCTGGGTTAAGAAAGCGAGCCGAGAGAGACAGCGACCAAAGGGTCTTGTGTCATTGTCTCACGCTCCTCGCGCATGCGCATTAGAACTAAAGTCAGGCGGCGTATTACTATACGACGGAGACACAAGACCCGTTACTCGCTATCTCTGTCGGCTCGCGCTGGCGTCGCCAGAGCGCGTTCCAGTATTACTATATTTCAGTGGTTTTATACGCGTGCCGCATGAAGTACAATTTCGAGTTTAGAAAAGCCTGAAAATTTGGTTTGATTGCGTAGCGCTACGCGATCAAAAAAGGCTTTTCTAAACTCAAAATTTCACTTTATGCTCCATGCGTATAAAATACTGAAATATTGAGAAGTTTAAAATTACCACTAGATAGGTAATTGTTTATCTTGATAAACATATTATTGTGATGTTAACTTCAAAAATTGACAAAATGCATAAACATATATTTAATGTTAAATTTATAATTTTACATTTCTGGCGTTTGACTAAATATGACATATTTTTTCTTAACCCCCACCTAGTGAAAATCCTGGCTACGCTCATGTGTTGTTTTATAGAAAAATATTATGAATGATAATCAACATCAAACTATGGTGAAGAGACATAAAATGTTTAAAAAATTACTAATTAAATTTAATTAAAAGTCAAAAAGAGAAATCACAGAAAAAATAATTCAATTATATAAACATATATTCTTTTTTTTGTCGATTTAAAACCTAAAATTGATTGGTTAATGCTGTTTTGAAATATTGATGTTTTGATTATCTATTTCAGTAACGTATATTCCTATTTTAAACGTGAAAAGTGCAAATACATTATAACAGCTGATCAGTTTAAATTTCTCCGAGGGGCAAAACCGGACATGCGCATTATTGCAAAACGCTCCTAAAAGTAGTACATCCGAGTGGACGCTTTCTGACCAGAAGACGCGATATAGACTTATACATATATGGGTAATATGAACGATCATTCAAATGGTTTTACAGGAAATGTTTATTTTAAGCATACGCCTACATATGCTTTTTTTAAATAGTTCAATTTGAGGCTTTAAACGAGTGTTTTCCACTCCCAGATTAAGCATGAAGTATAATTTCAAGTTTAGAAATGCCTGAAAATGTTTGTTCATTTTCAGGCTTTTCTAAACTAGAAATGGTACTTCATGCGCCACGCGTATTCAATACTGAAATATTGTGACCAAGTGAACTTCACTTGAAATCAGTGAAATATGCGTGTGGCGCATGATGTAAAATTTCGAGTTTGGGTTTGGCCAAACCAAACTTTCAGGCTTTTCTAAACTCGGAATTTTACTTCATGCTTAACCTGGGAGTGGAAAACACTCGTTTAAAACTTCAAATTGAACTCTTTGAAAAAACAACGAATATCTAAAAATTGACAGCATCATTGAGATTTTTATACTTAAAAGAAATAGGTTAAAAAATTAATTAAATGTGGTGTTTATCCAGATTGTCTTATTTTATCTGTATTAGAAGATGGTAGTTGGAATTAAAGTACGACTTAAATTCTTAAAAGTGGAGTTGCTGTCTTTTAAGAGAAGATATTTAAACATAAATGGGAGAAAAGAAGTCCGGAAACTATTCAACCGGGCTAAGGAGGCGGGCAAATGGGAACCGTAAAGTACAGCTCTAACGGAGTACAATAAACAAATTCGCAGGGCCAAGAGGGAATCTTGGAGGAAGTTCTGCGAGGGTATTCATGATACTCCCCGTAGTGCAAGAATCCACAAGATTCTAGCCAGAGAGCCGGCGCAAGCACTTGGGTCGATAAAACGACCTGATGGCTCACATACGGCCTCTGGTAAAGAGACGTTAGAGATCCTGGCCCAAAATCACTTCCCAGATTGTTCCCTTCTAAGTAACGAAATACCGGATACAATGCTTCCACGGGATCGAACTAAGAGACCGGGGAAGCAGGACTGGAAGGTGGTAAACAAAATCGTTACCTACAGATCAGTAAGTTGGGCGGTCAAATCCTTCCAACCATACAAAGCACCAGGAATAGATGGGGTCTTCCCTGTCTTACTCCAAAAAGGCTTGGAAAAAGTAATCCTCCACCTTATAAGACTGTTCAGGGCGAGCCTAGCGTGGAATTACATTCCAACTAGCTGGTCGGAAGTAAAGGTAGTCTATTTACCTAAGGTGGGAAAAACAGATCTCCTACCAAAATCCTTCCGACCTATAAGCCTGATGTCATTTATCCTAAAGACCCTGGAAAAGGTGCTGGATGGCTACATCAGGAGGGAGATACTGAGTATTAACCCTCTTAGTGTGCACCAGTATGCCTACCAAAAGGGGAAGTCAACGGACTTGGCGCTGAATAACCTAGCCGGGAAAGTTGCGCAAACCCTGGACTACAAGGGAATTGCGGTAACAGCTTTCCTGGACATAGAAGGGGCCTTCAACGCTGCTCTGACGGGATCACTCTGCAAATCCGCGAGGGACAGAGGGGTTCCACCGGCTATTACAGGCTGGATCAGAGCAATGCTCGACACCAGAACCGTGACAACGTCACTATGTGGCGACACGGTCAAGCTGAGGACTGCCAGGGGATGCCCGCAGGGAGGGGTTCTTTCCCCCCTGCTGTGGTCTTTACTGGTAGACGATCTGCTTGCAATAATAGATACGCTTGACGTCGAAGTGCAAGCGTATGCTGATGACATAGTCATTCTTGCAAGGGGCACGGATGAAAACCAAATCTGTGAAGCCATGCAGGAGGCACTGGATGCGACTCAGAACTGGTGTATAGGGGAACGGTTAAACGTAAACCCTAGCAAAACATCAGTTGTCCCGTTCACGAGAAGGAGGATCCTGAAATTGAGACCTCTTACTCTACGGGGAGAAACCATACCATTTGTGGAGGAGGCGAAGTATCTAGGAATCACCCTGGATAAATCGCTGAATTGAAACTCCCACTTGGACAAGACAAACCGCAAAGCAAGGTACGCCCTGTGGACGTGCCATATAATTTGCGGGAAGTCATGGGGATTTAACCCCAAGCAAATGTACTGGCTATATGGTTCGGTCATAAAACCAATAATAACCTATGGCAGTATCCCTGGTGGCCGATTACAACTCGAAAAACGGCCATATCAAGGCTCTCCTCACTGCAGAGAATGGCGACAGTGGCGGTAACTGGAGCCATACGCACTACCCCATCAGCGGCGCTAGAAATGCTACTGAACCTCACCCCCCTGCATATCCTAATACAGGGCGAGGCCAGATTGGCAACGTATCGATATCACCACGCGGCCCTATTGGATCCGAAGGTGATAGTCTTCACACCAAATGGGCTGTCAACTGCCATTGAGGCGGATGACACCCTAAGTATGAGGACTGACTACGCAGTCACGGACTACTGCGAGGATCAGCCGTACAAGGTCCTGTTCCCAAGCAGGGACGACTGGGAGCGACACAAAATCACCCCAGAAAAGGCTGACTCCTACTGGTACACTGACGGCTCAAAACTGTCCACTGGAACAGGAGCCGCAGTCGTCGGACCAAGGACTGAACTTTACTACAGCCTTGGCAGGTATGCTACCATACTTCAGGCTGAAATATACGCCATTGAAATGTGCGCCCACGAAATCCTTTCAAAGGGTTGGGCGGGCAGGACAATAAAAATATGTTCGGACAGCCAGGCGGCCCTTAGGGCCCTGGCATCTTCTAGATGCTCCTCGCTGGCTGTACGGAACTGCAAGGAAGCCCTCTGCCAAATGGCACAGGTAAACGGGGTCAGTCTGATGTGGGTGCCAAGCCACTCTGGCGTGAAGGGACGCGAATTAGCCGATTCCCTAGCCAGAGAGGGGGCGCGTACAGCCTACATCGGACCAGAACCCGCTCTGGGGTTACCCAGATCAACAGCTAGAGACCGTAACAACGGATGGATGAGACACGAGGCACAGGATTTCTGGCAAAACCGCCAAATGCTACTGAACCTCACCCCCCTGCATATCCTAATACAGGGCGAGGCCAGATTGGCAACGTATCGATATCACCACGCGGCCCTATTGGATCCGAAGGTGATAGTCTTCACACCAAATGGGCTGTCAACTGCCATTGAGGCGGATGACACCCTAAGTATGAGGACTGACTACGCAGTCACGGACTACTGCGAGGATCAGCCGTACAAGGTCCTGTTCCCAAGCAGGGACGACTGGGAGCGACACAAAATCACCCTAGAAAAGGCTGACTCCTACTGGTACACTGACGGCTCAAAACTGTAAACTGGAACAGGAGCCGCAGTCGTCGGACCAAGGACTGAACTTTACTACAGCCTTGGCAGGTATGCTACCATACTTCAGGCTGGAATATACGCCATTGAAATGTGCGCCCACGAAATCCTTTCAAAGGGTTGGGCGGGCAGGACAATAAAAATATGTTCGGACAGCCAGGCGGCCCTTAGGGCCCTGGCATCTTCTAGATGCTCCTCGCTGGCTGTACGGAACTGCAAGGAAGCCCTCTGCCAAATGGCACAGGTAAACGGGGTCAGTCTGATGTGGGTGCCAAGCCACTCTGGCGTGAAGGGACGCGAATTAGCCGATTCCCTAGCCAGAGAGGGGGCGCGTACAGCCTACATCGGACCAGAACCCGCTCTGGGGTTACCCAGATCAACAGCTAGAGACCCTAACAACGGATGGATGAGACACGAGGCACAGGATTTCTGGCAAAACCGCCCTGGGATGAGACATTTCAGAGCGGTAACAAGTGGACCATCTGCGGCCAGGACGGCCTCATGGTTGAAGCTGAGCAGATCAGATGTTCACACATTAACTGCTCTATTCACTGGACACAGCCGTCTAAGGCATCACCTTAACAAACTAGGACTAAGCGACACCACTGAGTGCCGCCTATGCCTAGAGGATGATGAAACAGCAGAGCACGTCATATGTGCCTGTCCAGCTGGCGACCAGATCAGGACCACGGTGTTTGGCACACCGAAGCTAAACCTGAAGGACCTGGAAAAAACTTCACCTGACAAGATCCTTGACTTCATCAAGAAGATAGACTTGGAAGGTGAGCTGTAAGGTCGGATGTTCGACCTTAATTGTGAGCCACAATAGATCCTTGTGGTGGCAGTGGAGGGTAGCATAACTACCCACTCACTTTCAATAGAATAGAAACATAAATGGAAAAATGCAAAACTACACGATGGAAAAGGTATATATATACAGGGTGTTCAATTGAAAACTTCCCAACGCGGATTTATGGAAAACCACTGATTAAACGAAAAAACGCCGAGACACGTCCAAAGATTTCCCAAGGGGGACAACTTTTTAACCAAAAACGACTTCACCCCCTTTTACCCTTTGCCCCCGGGGTCATCCCCTTAAAAATTTTAAATGACAAGGGGTATCAAGTAATAGCTTGTTTGAAAGGTTTTTCAAAGTGCTTTATTTTGACGTTTGAATTTTTAAAATCGGTCGATTTGTTTATGGAAAAATTAGAAAAATCTTTATTTATCTTAATTTATTCAGATAGAAAAAAAGCACACGAAAATATCACTTTTTATTTTATTAAGTGTTCAAAATGTTGCCCGTTATTGGCCAAACAATGATATAGGCGATGTTCAAATTTTCAAAAACATGTTGTGGGAGATCATGGCAGCTTTCGGTGATGCGTTGACGAAGTTCATCTAAACTTTCAGGTTGGGGAGTGAACACAATAGATTTTAAATGGCCCCATTCTATTCTATTCTATTGAAAGTGAGTGGGTAGTTATGCTACCCTCCACTGCGACCGCAAGGATCTATTGTGGCTCACAATTAAGGTCGAACATCCGACCTTACAGTTCACCTTCCAAGTCCATCTTCTTGATGAAGTCAAGGATCTTGTCAGGTGAAGTTTTCTCCAGGTCCTTCAGGTTTAGCTTTGGTGTGCCAAACACCGTGGTCCTGATCTGGTTGCCAGCTGGACAGGCACATATGACGTGCTCTGCTGTTTCATCATCCTCTAGGCATAGGCGGCACTCAGTGGTGTCGCTCAGTCCTAGTTTGTTAAGGTGATGCCTTAGACGGCTGTGTCCAGTGAAGAGAGCAGTTAATGTGTGAACATCTGATCTGCTCAGCTTCAACCATGAGGCCGTCCTGGCCGCAGATGGTCCACTTGTTACCGCTCTGAAATGTCTCATCCCAGGGCAGTTTTGCCAGAAATCCTGTGCCTCGTGTCTCATCCATCCGTTGTTACGGTCTCTAGCTGTTGATCTGGGTATCCCCAGAGCGGGTTCTGGTCCGATGTAGGCTGTACGCGCCCCCTCTCTGGCTAGGGAATCGGCTAATTCGTTTCCCTCCACGCCAGAGTGGCTTGGCACCCACATCAGACTGACCCCGTTTACCTGTGCCCCATAGAAAAAAGTCTAATGGCGACAAGTCAGGAGATCTAGCAGGCCATTCTATAGGCCCTCTTCGCCCAATCCATTTATCTGAAAATTCGTCGTCTAGCCATTGCTGAACCGGAAAAACATAGTGAGGAGGAGCGCCGTCTTGCTGGAAATATATTTCAGCCTCATCAAGTATAGGGTTTCCATCGTCTCCGATTTGGTTTTCAATGGTTTCAGTGATAAGCGGATTGATGGTATTTTCCAACATATCTAAATAAATGCCTCCATTTAAATTCCCATTAATAAACAATGGCCCAATCACTTTGTTTCCTAAAATGCCTGCCCATACATTAATTTTTTGGGGGTACTGAGTATGCCCTTCTACAAAAGCATGAGGATTTTCATTGCTCCAATACCTGCAGTTATGCTTATTAACAAATCCATTTAGATAAAATGTGCATTCATCAGTGAAGCAGATATTCTTTACATGAATAGTATTATCATTAATCGCTGCAGTCATTTGTTCACAAAACTCAACCCGCCTATCGAAATCACCCTCGGTTAACTCTTGCAATATTTGCATTTTGAATGGATGAAATTTATGTAATTTAGTAACTGTGTGTACAGAGCCTAATGAAATACCAGTCGCATCACCAATTTTGCGTAATGAAGTATTAGGATTTATGCCAAAATGACCGAAAACTTCAATTTGAGCGGCTTCATTTAAAACTCTACGATGATTACGTTTTTTATTTGCAACAGATCCAGTTTGAGTAAATTTAGTAACAAGGTCCAAAACATACCTATGCGAAGTTATCTTGTCCGGATGTCTGGCGTTAAATGTGACGGCAGTTTTAATTTCCACTCTTTCGGCTAGTGTGTAAACCATTTTGGAAGTAAAATATGAATCAATAAATTTATTTTCACTATCCCAAGCTTGTCACAAAGGTAACTGACAGCAAATGGAATTGTTTCTTTTCCATAGCAACTAACCCAAACTAAACAGGTATAAGAATAAATGTTATCTCCGCATTGATGAAAAGAAGGCGAAAAAAAAATAGGGTTTTTATTTGGTTGCTGCCAAGTTTTGTTGGTTTTTGAACACTTATTAATAAAATATAAAGTGATATTTTCGTGTGTTTTTTTTTTCTATCTGAACAAATTAAGATAAATAAAGATTTTTCTAATTTTTCCGTAAACAAATCGACCGATTTTAAAATTTCAAACGTCAAAACAAAGCACTTTGAAAAACCTTTCAAACAAGCTATTACTTGATACCCCTTGTCATTTAAAATTTGTAAGGGGATGACCCCGGGGGGCAGAGGGTAAAAGGGGGTGAAGTCGTTTTTGGTTAAAAAGTTGTCCCCCTTGGGAAATCTTTGGACGTGTCTCGGCGTTTTTTCTTTTAATCAGTGGTTTTCCATAAATCCGCGTTGGGAAGTTTTCAAATGAACACCCTGTATAATTATGATGCACACAAAGTTCAATCAACTTTTAATTATCATGTATTTCACTATTAGCAAAAAATATACATTTTAAATGAATACATTCAATTTCACTTTTAATTGAAATTCATTTGCTCTTCAATTCTGGTGTATATATCACGGTTTGTAAATGAAGAATTTATAGTCAGGATTTCATAAATCAATTTTTTAATATATCAAAGTCCCACAATTACATGAGTCAATGGTTTTTTTACTTACTTGTATTTAATTTTTTGAGTTAAGCGGACTGTTGTTATTTAAAAAGAATCCCGTTCACAGGTTATCAAAAAATAGAATTAGAACAAAAATTCTTGACTATATATTCACCATCTGTAAACAAAAAATCATGCCTAGTGATAAATAGCAAAACATATGCCAGAGTACCACAGTATAAGAAATAAAAATTATAGAAATATCATGTTTGCTTTGCATACTAACAAAAAATACAGTTTCTGTTTACAAAGATAAAATATACATAAATTATATAACACACATATAATTTAGATGTAATTTTCATTCAATAATCGTTTGTTAGAACAAGTCATGAAATGATTATAGCCTTCAATGATATACTTTTACCTATGCTAATAAAATAGGAACACTGAAACATAGGTAGGTGATATAGATGACAGTAGACTATCTACTTAAAGGCGTTTATTAAAGATACTTGGTGACCATTTTTTAACTGGTGCAGCAGCTGTTGTTTCTTCTTTAGGAAGTTCAGCTTGTTCAATAAGTTGCTTCTGCTTCTCCCTAAACGTTAGTAAAGGATCATCAAATTGTGAATAATAAGTAACTACATCTCTAACATCATCAATTTGATTCTGCGATATGGCTAATAAAAATGAGGATAAGTATAGTAATGTAAGGTCATCATCATTTCCAGACCACCTTGGTATTTGGAAAACGTTATCTGGGTGATATTTGGCAGCGCTTTTATTCCAATCAACTACAATTGTTCGTTTAAGATCCCTATTTAATTTGTCTAGGTCCTTTACGTGTTGACCATCAACAAAAAGAGTAGCATCGCGCACTAGCTTATAATTAATGTGATTTTTAGGATCTACTGCATCTATTATTGGAAAAACAGTCATTCCTTGTTCAGCTGTGTAGATGACTATTTCATATATTCCACTTAGTGATTCTAAGAAATGATCAAGTCCAGGCCTCTTTTTGAACCGCCATCCAGTATTGTATGTCCATTCTGGATGTACGACTACATCCGTGAACTCAAGCACAAGCGTATATTGTGGTGAATAATAAGGGTGCTTAATCATATCTGGTAGTAGTTTCTCTCTTGAGGGTTCCTGTATAAGCTAGAAAAAAGATAAAACAACACTTAAAACACTTACAATGCAGGCCTCAGGTTTTAAATGAATTTCACCAATTTTCAGATCAATTGACATCTGGATGAAAGAATTACCAAGACAAAAATTGCAAATAATGTGGCCTTTCTGATGACCTATCAATTGAACTAGCATTTGTTAAAGAAATACCAAAGCAGTACTCGAAACATTTTTTCCTCATTGTGCTGCCTTATAGAAATCTCACCAAACATGTTGAACTGGTTCAACTCTGAACTCGAGTTCATGGTGACATTAGAACAATAGCAACTGTTAACTTGAACTCAAGTTTAACATTTTTGGTGCAACTGGGCCTTAATGTGGTGGAACTGATTAGTGATGATGCAATTATAAAAACTAGCACGAACAATGTTTATTATGTTGTTCATAATCTTCATTCATGTGTATTTACTAAGGTTGGGAATTTGAATATTTAAATAATTCAATTATTTTATTTTTTTTAATTATTTAGTGTTAGAAAATATAGTTATTGTTATAGAAATTATATATTATGGAACACACACTGGTTCCGATTTCCTAAAACGTAGCCAAAAGTCGAAAACGTAATTTAATCTTTCTAATAACCTATACTCGGGTGTTTTTGAGATTGCTGATCTCAAATTTGATATTATTTTTTTAAGAAACAAAATAGCGAGTCCAACATGGAGGACTTAAAATTTAAAAATGATCAGATTTTAATAAAAATTGTTATATGAGAATTTTTAAGGTCACTGGTTACGAATTTGATATACAAAATTCAAGCGATTTCAATAAAAATTTATATATGGTTTCAAATTTGATACAATTTTTTTAAAAAAGCAAATATACAATTTTTAATAAAATCGGAAATTTTTTGTCCTATTAGGTCCGCCATATTGGATACGTTATTTTGTTTTTACAAAATTAATGTTTAAAGCCAGGTACCACCTTAGACCTCCAAAAAAGGGCGGATCCTAACTATTTATGTACTTAAAAGTCCCTAAATTAAAACTTAGATTTAGGGACTTATGGCCATGTTTTCAGGAATCGGGACCAATGTGGAACGTACTGAAAATATAATATGACTGCAAATGGTTAACTAATGAATAAGAGTTGTAATAAATTCATTAAATTTTCACAAACAGCTATTAAACCTTTTAAATAAACTCTTACCTGTCTGTAATAAGTGAGTTCACCTATCGTTCGCATTATATACTGTTTAAAAGTCGACATTCCTGTGAATTGATCTTCTACAACTTTACCATCCTCATCCCTTTTTGGTTGTCCCAATTCAAATATAAGATAAATTCCTACAGAGGTGAAAGATATTCCGAAGAACATAAGGGTGTATTTCATTCGCCTCCATGACTGTTCACGGTTAACTTTCGGATCGGGTTCATCCACGGGGTGTTCTGGCTCGGGTTCTTTGATGGCATCCTTAGCAAACAAGCTAGCCAAAGGAGACTTGGGCCCGTTTGATTTTGCTCCTATGTTATAATAATTGTGAACGGACAAGCAAACGACTTTTATCAAAGTGAGATAGGTCGTATAACCTCAAACTTACCAGTGGAATAAAACACCTTCTTCAGCGAAGATTCATTTAATTTAATTACTGTCCTATAGTCGTGTTTGATAACTGGTACACTATTTTTTATGACGTTATTCAATAAACTGAATGTTTTGTGAGTTAAGCGAAACATTTTTTTTTAATACGGCCTTAATATGCACGCTGTCAACCGGCTTTACAGCAAAGATCAAAATAAAAAACATACATATATTCTTAATAGAAATTTGTTACTCAATCATTTTTAATCTTGTTATGACCATTGCATAATTATGCTTATTTAGAATATTTTATTAACAAAACCATAAAAAAAACGAGTTGGACTGAATCACAGATTATTATCTGGATTGGTCACTTAGCTATCTCATTTTCTTTGATTCTAAGCCTCCGGATAACATGTGGTAGCACTGTTACCGAATGGGTGATTTGGGTTGCATATATGCATATACATTTTCATAGAGGTGGTATAGTATATTTTTTATCAGAATACATTTTAAAAATTAATGGCTTCACATATTAGAAAAGTAAAGAGCCAAAAAAAATCGGCCTCACATATTTCACCCGTCTTTAAAAAGCAAAACAAAACGTCTTTCCAAAAATGGAGTGCAAATGAATAATAAGGAATACTTTTCAAGCACAATTTTTTAAGAAGTGCACGTCATAAAAAAGATGTACCAAAGGGTGTAAAATTCAACTTAGTTGATAAAGAATCGTTTGCATTTAAAATATATTCAATGAAAACAAATGCCGATTTTTTTAAATTAAAAAACGTGCTGTTCGAATTGATTTGAAAATAGCTTATCAGCATTATGATTGTAAAATCAGTTCCTTACATTTAACGCAAACTAAGATAGTGTAACACCTGATATTAATTTATGCCCATATTTTTAGGTCAATTTTTTCACTTGGTTGACTAGTAGAAATAAGAAAAACAAAAAATAAATTTACCTAAGCATTTCTTTGAAACCTTTAACCCAAGTTAAATATGTTTGTTTCATCCTGTTGTCTTTAAACTATGAGACACACTTCAATTTTTGGACTCAAATATATCTTGTAACAATTCTCATTTATAAAAATATAATGGGAAAAAATTAACTGTGTTAGTTGTTTTACAAGAATATATTTATGTACATTTTGTATCCAGTTAAAAAAAGGATTTATTTAAATAAAATGAGATATAAAGTCGATAATTTCAAAATATGTGAGTTTATCCTCGGAATCGGACGTCCTGTCTATCATCCATCCAATTAAAATACCATTGTGCTTTATCCCGTTTATTGCTTCTCATTTGTGCCCTATCGAAAACCCAATCACTTTTATGTTCATTGCTTCTAAAATCATCCCTACCTTTATACATTTTTTCATACCATTCTCCTGAACCCGAGCGATCATACTTCTTATATTTTTCAGTTTTATGCTGCTGGTTATCATCACGAGCATTTTTCGAGTATATTTTTAATTCTTTTTGCTTTAACTTTTCCTCCTTTTGTTTGAGATAGTGTTGTTTTTTCAATAAATAATCTTCATGATCTTTGGTGTATTTATAACCATTCTCACGAGAATCATAATACTTCTTATATTTTTTTTCTTCCGAACTGTCATACTTATTTTGCTTTTTAAAGTATTTATCTTTGATTCCCTTTTCATACTTTCCATGTTCTTCATAGTGAGGCTTTTTATCGCCACTTTTATTTTTTTTATGAATCACCTCGTCTTCTCTCCTTTTATTTACACGCATGATAACATCTTCATTATTCAAATTTTTAAATTTACTAGTTTCATACAATAAGTTATTACTTTTTGTTGACGTCATATACTGTGTGTTGGATGTTAGAGCGTCATCATCTTGACATGATGTTTGGAAATAAAGAGCTATCACCAAACCTGCGATCATAAAAAGGGCAGATGTTACGGAACCACCACCCTTCGCAGGTTTTGTTTCGAGGGATACTAATTCCTTTCCTTTAGAAGATTCAATGTTCGTCTCACATTCTTTTGTTTCAACATTTTCTGTGGGTTGGTCTTCTGGATCTGATATTATACTTATACCATCCGAGTCCTCGTTAAGATCTTGAACTGTTTTCCTTGGTGCAATTCCTTCCTCTTCTTCTTGTTCTTTGTCTTCTTCTTCTTCTTCTTCATCATTGTTTGCTTTATCGTCATCCAAAAGGATCCACGAATTCGAATTCGAATCTGAGTCACTATGGTCCAAATATGTACTCATACTGAAAATATTCCAGTTTTAGTATTACATGAAAACAGAAAATGTGAGATTGAGTTCGATACATAAAACAAAAAATAATATTTATAAAAATTAGTTTTAGATATAGTTATATACTCAAGGTTATTCAAAAGAAAGTGCCATTTTGAAATGGCTGTAATATTAAAAAAAAGACATGCACAAAATAATAATGGATTTATATTCATCAAACAATGGAATTTGCTTATTAATGCCATTTATTTGTTTTGGTTACCATGGTAAAATAATAATAAATAATTTTACACGCTTGATAATATGCAGATATTTTCACACACTTGGCCAGCGTGTTCCCTTGACATCAATCCAGCAGATTTTTGGCGGGGTGAATTAAAAGAACGATTTTTGAACTAATCCAACGACTAATTGAATATGCAATTTCTAAACAAATTGTAATTATTTTACGAAATCTATTAGAAAACATTATTCACAACTTAGAAGGAAGATTGTAACTTACTTTAGAATAACCTTGTACAGGGAGTTTTTCTTTTAAGTATACATATCCCAATTAGAACATATATGCTGTAAAAATTCAGACATTCATTCCTTTTTTTTTAAAGTTCAATAGAAAGCTTTAAACGAGTGTTTTTCACTCCCAGATTAAGCATTCTGGGAGTGAAGTAAAATTTCGAGTATAGAAAAGAAAATTTGGTTCGGTTACGTAGTGAAGTAGAGCAACCAAACCAAACTTTCAACCGTTTCTAAATTTGAAATTTTACTTCATGTGCCACCGGTATACAACACTCAAATATTGTCAAGTTAAAAATATATTGCTAAAGAAGCATGTTAAAGCGGTATAATTTAAAAATCGAATTAAATCAGTGCTTAATACAGGTGGCACACGAAGTAAAATTTTAAGTTTAGAAAAGCATGAAAATTTTACTTCATGCTTAGCCTGGGAGTGGAACACACTCATTTAAAGCTTCGAATGAAAGTCTTTTAAAAAAATTAGGAAAGCTGGAAAATATACAGCGTATGTATCGTATACTTAAAAGAATTGATATAAAATAGATGCAAAAATAGAATATCATTTTTTAAAATTATTGATGAGTAGCAAAACTATTGTCCATTTTGTGTATAATATTTTAGGCCTCTTAAATATAACCACATCAGTTCTGAAGTAATTCCATACAATGATAGTGTATAGGTTATAAAAAGTAATTTATTAATACATTTCCGTCCACATTAACATTAATGCAAAAATATCAATATAATCTCTTTATAACACTTCTAGCTCTTAAAACTATAGAATAATGAGGAAACAGAAAGAATCAATATTTATTTACCTTTTGTATGAAATTCATGAACAATACCGATGCAGAAATATTCTTGGGACTTGATCTTACACTCTTTTGAAGAGTTATTTTAAATTCGGACTTTGTTTTGGCTCAGGATAAAGCGAATATTTTTAGACCTGAGAAATCTTTACAGATATATATTTTATTTTCCAGAAATATTTGCAAAAATAATGGTGGGGGACAGCTCCGAGAACTGTCAAACGTAGACAAAGCAAGCTGTCATTGCTGTCAAGCGCAATAGAAGAAATTTTAATTTTAAAGAAATCTGTAATTTTAAAGAAATCTGTAATTTTAAAAATCTGTAATTTTAAAGAAATCTGTAATTTTAAAGAAATCTGTAATTTTAAGGAAATCTGTAATAAGAAGTAATTTTCATTGCTGAAGAGGAATTATAGGTTTAGTACACAAATGCATTCACAGGTGACGCCAGTATCAAGCAAATAACGTAGAGTGACATACAGTTTTTCTTTTAAATATACATACCACAATATGTTGCATACGCTTTTTTTTAAAAAGAGTTTAAATTGAAGCTTTAAACGAGTGATTTTAACTCCCAGATTAAGCATGAAGTAAAATTTCGAGTTTAGAAAACCTGAAAATTGGTTTGGTCGCGTAGCGCGTAGAGCTACGCGACTAAATCAAATTTTCAGGGTTTTCGAAACTCGAAATTTTACTTTATTCGCCACGCGTATACACCACTGATGTCAAGTGAAGTTCTAAATATACTGCTGATGCAGTAGGCTAAAGATAGAATAGTTCAAAACATGCACTTTACAATATTTCAGTGTTTTATACGAGTGGCGTATGAAGTAAAATTTCGAGTTTAGAAAAGAATTAAAATTTGGTTTAGTCGCTACGCGACCAAATTATTGCATAATTTCAACGTTGGCTTAATATTTTAAGAATACAATTTAATTTCTTAGGAATTTGAAGCTTCTAGCGAGTGTTACATTTCGAGTTTTTGCTTGGGCGGGCCAGCCCGAAATGTAAAATCAACGAATACCCGAAAATGTAGATCGTATACATCGCGATATATAAAAATATCCGTGTATGTACATTTCGTTATTTAAATTTGTTGAGCAAAAATGGAAAAGTGGGTATTTATACTTTTTTATATTGCAAGTTGTTCGGCCTTTTCTACCGATTGTAAGATAGCAGCAGTTTACCACATCAGAAAAGCGCCACTTAACAGTTGTACAAGCGAACTAATAGCTGCTGAATGGTTTTTTGCAAGCGTTACGATATTTCGAGGTGAAGGTAACAGTGACGGCTCGGGATCTAAGAAAGTGGGTCGGTCGAATGTATTTTGGCGCACGCGCACTGAGAATAAACGGCCTGCCGTACCGAACCATACACCTTCGCTAGAACGATACTTTATATTAAATAATTTCGCTCGACTTTCAAAAATAGAGAGTTACAATAACATTTTTTACAAGTTATATACATAATATGGTTAATTTTAATAATACACTGATATATATCACATAATCTACCTAAAATACCTAGGTAATATTTTGTAAATTAAAATTAGGTAACTATTTAATTAATGTTTGCATTTTTTAAAATACATCTGTTGTTTAGCGATATTTAAAAAAGCAAGATATATTCTAATTTTTGAAATAAAATTGTAGACGAACATGTTTTAACTGTTTTTTAATACCGGTCAATTTTTGGCCTTAATGCCCAATTTCTATTAAAGTAAATACCTATTTTATTTTAAAAATTGAATAATATAAAAATAATCAGAAATACATTGATAAATAAATCCACTAGTTCTAAAATAAAAATCTGTGATCTTTAACGTAACAGAATTTAGAGTGTGTATCGGTGTATTGTGTGGAAGAACGGCGAGTACGGCCCCGGCAAATTTGCCGTACTCGAGTAAACCATTTGCGGACGTACGTTCACACTGCAGGGCAAATGTAACGACAGAAACTGCACTGACACTCGTGACGACGTAGCGCTTGCATTAATCTTCATAATCTGAAAATCTACGTCTGGCCGATTTTGCGGATACAAAGTTGCTTAGTAAACATATATTAAATGAAAATAAATTCCCGCATTTATCGTCCTTATACTAAGTGCTTATTAATATTACTACCTATTAGCTTGTTATATATTTATTATAAAAAATGCGTGTTAAATCAAATTTAACGGTACGGCCCGGCCGACCCTGCCGTCCCTGACGAGCCGTCACTGGAAGGTAACTAACCGAAACCACCAAGCCAGCACATACACAAAACGTATTCGAATTGATCAATGAGTCATAACATTTTCTTCTTTCTGCAGTGTGCATGGGACGCAACCAGTGGCGTAGCTAGACCTGGGGGGTTATTCACAACACCGATGCAATTTGTCATCGGTGAGAAGTTGCACTGAAATGACGTCATTTTGATTGCAGAATAGACCAAATCGTATAGAGTAAAATGACGACTTCATGTTCGATAATGGCAAGCTAAATTTGCCGAAACTGCAGTCACATAAAAATAAATTGTGTTATACAAACAAAGTTAAAACGTTTTTTATTGATAAATTAATATGTATAACGAAGTAGAAGCCTCCACAATACAAAATAAAATGACGACCCTTCAGTGCGACTTCTCGTGGATGCAAGTCACACTGAAGTAATGTCATTTTAATCTATACGTTCCGGTCAATTCTTCCTAAAATGACGTCATTACAGTGCGAGTTCTTGACAAAATGCATCGGTGCTGTGAATAGCCCCCCCGAGCGGCTGTAGCGTCGCCAGTGTTGCCAGATTAGGCAAGTGGTCGCCACAAACGCGACTGAAGTCGCCAAAAATCGCCTATGTAATTTAGAATTAATAAAATAGTGAAAAAGAAGGAAAAAATGTTTTTAAAATTCAAATCAAGTGAAACAGATGAACATTCTACAATTTGGAGCAAAACAATGGAGACCTCAGATTTTACATTTTGTAAATATGTATTTTTGTTGTCATTGAATATTTATAAGACGTCACTGTCTGAACAAATTTCCACTTTGTTGCTCCAAATTGAACATTTGACAGAAACATATCAAATTTATTATCTGTTTAAAAGTAAAACTTACGTGCATATTTTTTTCCGAATAGCGGTATTGGTATTCGATTTGGCTAATATCGCCTAATTTATTGTTAATATTATTCATATTCAACTTTATATATTAAATGTAGCCGGAATAAGTTGAGACAGAAATCGGCGATGAAAAATATCAATTTCTAAATTACTTTCCCCGTATGCAATACAAAATGTTCAAATCAAAACGGTTAGCGGAAATATTCGTTTTGAGGTCCTGTGAGTTGATTAAGGTCGGAAACGTACATGTTATTTGGTCATAAGAACGAACAACGATTATTTTTTCACAATAATAAAAACATAGCTTTGAAACTTATACATATTGTACATTAAAGCTTTGCGGATAAATTGACACTATTTTTTGTTCTCAAAAAGCTGTATTTAAAAATAAAAATAAATTAAATAATGAAACACCGCCAAATGATCGTATAAATGCGTGAAATATTTACATAGGAAACGGTATTTCTTCTTCATATTGCTTTACATTATTGAAGTAATTATTATAAACATGTTACATTAAATTGATTGATCTAAAATAAATAATAAATGAAATTAGCCGTTGGTTAGAAATCTCCATAAGAGCAATATAATTTTTGATTATGCTTTTACTAAATAGAGGGCACCGTCGTGCCGTTTTGGTAATATCTTAGGAATATACTGTGATTTTGCAGCGACTGGTGGCCAACTTCATGTGAAACTAAAATGCTAAAGTGATACGTCCCGGAATTAAAAGGCGTCCTCGCTTCGGTAACGCCAGGTAACGCTGCCGGACCCTGTGCCTCAACAACAGTAGAAATGAATCTTGTATTTACATTGTAGAAATATTGTATCCATATTTATATCTTGAAATTGTTAACCAATGTGCACACAATATTGTGACAATATAATTTACGGTTATTAATACTATATTGATATTTATTATAGACACAATATTAAATAAATCTAGTTTAAAAATAATTTAGTTTTCAATATTGTAGCAATGATGAAAGTTCAATAATGGATATTCAATTTCTGTACAATATTGTGTCAATAATGAATATTATTGGTCTTTCAATATAAATATTCAATTTCTGTACAATATTGTATGAATAATGATTATCATTTATCCTTTAATATAAATATTCAGTATATGTACAATATCGTATCAATGGTATCATTCAATATAGATATTCAATGTCTGTAAATATTGTGTCAATAATGAATATAATTGATCACTCAATAGTAGATATTCAATTTCTGTATCAATAATTAATATCATTCATCCTTCAATATAAACATTCAATATACAGGGAGTCAATTTGAAAACAAGCCAGCCACAATATCTTTGGAACCGTAACAGTTAGAGAAAATGTTTCAAAACCGTTCCTAGGATATGGAGGGGGAACCATTTTGAACAACATAACATTGTTCTGCAACCAACCCCTTAGGCTGTAGCCATCCTTGCCCATTTTTTTAAATGGCATGACCCCACTTGTGATATATCATTACAAAGGTCTTTCAAAATGCTAATCAGTGGTACCAACTAAAATGTTTATTGCCACATAAAAAATGTAAAAAAAAACAATAATAGTATGCTCAAAATGATTTCCATTATTTTCGAGACAATAATAAAGTCTATTCTCAAATTCCTGTCGTAGATTTTGGAAGGTCTGTCGTGGAATAGCTCGACACTCTTGTATTATTCGCTGTCGCAGATCTGCGATAGACTCGGGTTGAGTTTTATAGACCACAGATTTTAAGTGGCTTCATAATAAGAGTCTAATGGGGTAAAATCTGGAGATCTAGGTGGCCATTCAATTGGTCCTCTTCTACCAATCCATTGATTCCCAAAAATGTGACTTAGCCAGTCTCTAACAGGTACTACATAATGCGGAGGTGCTCCGTCTTGTTGAAAATGTAATAAATTGTCATTCAAGATTAGTTCATCATTTTCATCTCTTTCATCTCAAATTTACACCCTGTATATACAATATTGTATGAATGGCATCATATTCAACATGTCAATATTGTATCAATGATGAATAACCCTTTCGAAGTTTCAAAATAATAACAATATCGTTTTGTAAGTGTTTTCCTTAATCAAAATTAAAAATTGTATATTTCACAATTGAATCAAAAGTGTATCAACATGTATTATCTCGAACCCCCCACCCCTCCCACCATTTTCGTAATGGTAAATTTTCATAGGTAAAAGCGACCGTGTAAAAGCAAAAACAATATTTTTACGATTAAAACGGCATCCCAATATAATAATATTTATAGAAGATCAAATTTATACTAGGGCAGGTATTTCTCTACAGGTTAATTTTTTTAATTTAAACCGATATCGTTTTCCGGGAGGCCCAAAACTCTAACGTACAGTAGACGTGAAATTTTGTCAAAAAGGATCAGTTGCTTGCGTTGATGAATAGATTGGATCATAGACATTAAATCGTCCTCGGGATATCTTTCAAAAGCGATTTGAGTAACGGAGTTTGTTGTTATATGTCCTCTAAAATTATTTAATACCTATTATCCCATTTATTTGCCATAACTTTGTGTTTGTGCACGATAATTTACAATCGCCCAGATTTCTCGAATGTCTAGATACTCTGTTTGTATCATCCAAATAGAATGGCCACGAAGGAGATCCAACGTGAATTCTATCGAACCTGCCCGGGGCCCGCTTGGAACGAACAATTAGAGTTCGCATAAGGCTCCTCCAGTCACTCCACAGTAATTATCTACAGCGACTCTATTTTACAAAACATTTCAATGGGTCGGGTTTTGTACCCATGAGTATGTCATTTACTCGTGCATTTATGTGTTTGAAATTACATGGAATTTCAATATTTATTTAATTTTGAGTATAGATACTCAAAATAAATAAATATTGAAATATATCGTATACGGATATATAAATCAGTTGATTTATGATATATTTGAACCGGGGTGGATTTAAAAATAACTTGGGGCAGAATAATTTCAAGAGAGGGTTGAAGGTTAAATAAATCTATTTGTATTAATTTACTGAGCATTAAATCGTGCGGGGATTGACTAAACGGGTCGGCAGAGGACAAATATAAAATATATGTTGTGTGCGACAGCCAGTCTCTAGACCAGAGGTTCTTAATCGGTCTTCCGTGAATCACTGGTGTTCTGTGAACTAAGATAAAGGTCAAAAATATATTAATATATTAAACATCGATAAAAAAATATACGAATATTCACGTAATTATAATTTTTATATAAATATCTCAACTAGTTTTTCTAGGTTATTGACTCAAAGTTGAAAATACAAGAAAATAAAAAAAAAGCAATAAAATTAACTTTATAAGTGTAAAAAATCATGGAATTGTAGGAATTTTAAATCACCATAAAGTCTAATAAATTCTTAAAAAAAATAGTTTCGCTGATTGCCAAAAGATATACAGGGAGTTTTTCTTTTAACTACCGGGTGTTCAGTGTCAACTGTCCTGAGTTGGCAATACTAAATTTAAGAGGGCCAATTTTTGCTGGTTGTGTTTCTGGGATACGAGATGGCACAGAAATAGCAAAATTACAGAAAGTAGTTTTGATTATGTATTGGTTTATAGTGCCTGCCGAATTTTATCACAACGAATAATAAAAATGATGAGTGCGGAGCGCGTTATTTGTTTGTTTACATAGCGCCGTGCGAATGAATGAATAAATGGGTTACAGAAGACACAAGTAAACTGGATAAATATTCACGATTTTATTTTCTACCGACATACATACAACTGTATAACGAAGCAGATGCCTTTTTAGTTTGATATTCCATATGACTATATACAGGGAATTTTTTTAAAGTATTCTAAATTCAGATTATTTTCTTTAAATATTTAGATATTCGTTGTTTTTGAAAAGAGTTCAATTTGAAACTTTAAACGAGTGTTTTCTACTTCCAGACTAAGCATGAAGTAAAATTTCAAGTTTAGAAAAGCCCCGTGAAACTTTGTCGAGGGTCGCGCAGCGATCCGGGACAAATTTTCTGGGCTTTTCTAAAGTAGAAATTTTACTTCATGCGCCACGCGTATAAAGCGTATAAAAGCGTATAAAGCACTAAAATACTGAATCTCACTTGAAATCAGTGATTTATACGCGTGGCGCATGAAGTAAAATTTCAAGTTTAGAAAAGTCCAGCAGTTTTTACGTCATGCTTCATTGCAATTTACCGACATGCGTTGTTTTTTAAAAGAGTTCAATTTAAAGCTATAAACGAGTGTTTTCCACTCCCAGACTAAGCATGAAGTAACATTTCGGGTTAGGAAAAGCCCAGAAAATTTGTCTCGGGTCGCTGCGCCACGAGGCGCCACAGGGCTTTTCTAAACTCGAAATTTTACTTCATGCTTAGTCTGGGAGTGGAAAACACTCGTTTAAAGCTTTAAATTGAACTCTTCTAAAAAACAACGCATGTCGGAAAATTTACAGCTTATGCACATGTTTACCTAAAACAAAAATTCGCTGTATTTATACTGTAGACAAATAGTTATATTCTGGCAACATAAAATATATATTCATGTCATTTGCAACTACATAAAGGATGTAAATGATTACTATCAAAAATCAGATGACTGTCGCGTGCTGCACTCCTTAATTTGTTAAATTGCAATGAAGCACATAAAAGGAATAGATGCAAACACGAGAGAAGGTCTACCGTCTAAGCTGGGTAAGCGACACTTCAAGCTGAGTAGGCTAAGCTGTACAAAAAATGAGAAATTACAATAAACCAATTCGAACTCTAGACGCCAAGCTGACTAAGTGCCTCGGTAATCAAATCGCCGAGTGTCGCACAGTCCGCGGCAGAAAAATTGCATTCGCAATTCAAGGCCGCGCACCGGGAACCCGTGTCGCGACAAATGCCGTACACGAATTCTACACATCAAACCCAATTTCTTTTCACATGTTTTTGGAAATTACGCTATAATTTTAAGATATTACTAAAATAGCACGATGCTGCCTCCTATTTATTAAAAGCATAATCAAAATTTACATTGCTCTTATGGAGATTTCTAAGAAACGATTAATTTTATTTATCATTTATTTTAGATTAATCTATTTAATACAACATGTTTATAATAATTTCTTCAATAAATTAAAGCAATATGAAGAAGAAATAATGTTTGCTATGGAAGTACTGCACTGATTTATGTGATCATTGAAGAGTGTTCCATTAGTTGGTTTAAATATAATTAAGGAATTTAAAAAACAATTGTGTCATCTATTTTCATTATTGTAGAAGATTAATCGTTGTTCTTTCTTATGGCCAAATAACATGTGAATTTCTGACCTTAAGATGTTCATCTAAAAATTTGTAAAAATTCAACGCATATTTTTAAATACAGAGATTTTATTTAATAAATCATTGTTAAGTGATTTTTGTTTGAGGTAAAAATAATGTTAATTTCGGCTCGGTTTTCGTGGACATTAAATGTTAAAAAATCCATACATTAAAAACCCATCGATGGATTTTCATTAAATTGGCTGTATATTTTTATCAGATAACGCTTTTGTTCTGAAAGATAGTTTTTGAATTATTTCTTAATGCATATCTTAATCATAAAATGTGACAAACATATTTTTAAATGTATTAATATATTCATCTGTTGTCATCAATTTTTGTACTTCATTTTATAACAATTATTACATTATTCTTATTTTTACTTTACTTTATTTTTAAAGAAATTATTATTATTAATATAATTTTCCCCTGTATTGGTTATGAAAATATTTATAACTTTTTCAAATATCATTCATACATACTTGAAATAGTAAAGCATAACAAGAACATTTAGGAAGTATAGGTAAATTTAGAGTATATTTTTATTTAATAATCATAAATTCTATTCTTAACATTTGATTATGCGAAAAAAATATGACTGAAAATAATGTTAATAATTGCATGTTCCGCACAAAACTCGTAAATTTAAAAGTGTTCCGTGATACTAAAAAGGTTAAGAACCACTGGTCTAGACTTTAGTCGGCATTCGGCAACGGAATCAATCCCCTTCAAAGGATTCAGAATTTGTCGCCTTCGGCGATGGTCTGGTGGGCTGTCCTCAGACCGACCAGCCATGAGCGACAGAGTTATAATAAGGGCAAACAATATATGTGTTCCGTTTTCAAATGCGAAATCGAAGTAGACGCAAGGATTACTGTTTGTGATTATTTGAATGCGAGACTGCAATTTTAGTATGTATATGAGGTAACAGATTGTCGCTATTCAATTAAAGCTTTGTTTAAAACTTAACTAATGGTTACATTAAAAGAAAAATATGGGTTTTGTAAATGCAGCAATAATTATACTATAGAACGCAACTGGTCATGATACAATTGGTGGACAATTACGCGTATAGATTAACATAATGTGCAGGCAAAGAACAGCCGGTTAATAAGTAGGGATCATTTGCCCTCTGGCTAAAATGGAGCACGCGATTTAAGAGAAATTTCGTAAATTATAGCCTTATTTGACTTGAGACATATTGATGAATGCATCCCGTGTTAAAGTTAGCAACCACCCCTACCCCTACCCCCTTATAGCCTTATATCCACCATGCAAATCACTAAGTACCGTAACAATATCAAATTATTAGCTAATGAATATATGTATGTCTTCTTAAGCGATTGTTGGAGCCTAGCAGTGCTGTTCCTATTGTACTGTTCATATTCATATTGCTGTCGATGCGCATATGTGTATAATATCTATATGTAGATATACGCGGCTAGATGACGACGCGTATTATTATTTACTGCACTCGGAGTCCTTAATGTGAACCATGATCGTAATATCCGGGACATCAGAATCGAGTTCGGATTCGGGGTCGGGGTTACTAATAAAGCGCACATCAGTACTGATGTGCTGGGCGGGGCGCTTCTTAGCGCCGCTTGCCGGCCAGGTACCTATGATTGTTACTCACATGACAGCTGGTGATCTATTCTCCAGCGTTAATGGCCTTCTTACCTCTTACCTCACGTCCCGCGTCTCTTAATGTGGTCAGCGCCGGTCACTGGACCTTTTGTCCCTGAGCTTGCCTTTGCTTTACATCTTTGCATTTACCTTTTATACTGATCACCGTTTATCGGACATAAATATAAGAAGCGTTTTTAAATTATCTTCATTAAATATACTCGTACTTTCTTAAATCAAATATTTTTAATCACACACATTATTTAATCCTTTTATATATATCTATAAATACTACCAGTACAGCTAAGAAGCAACTACAGATCTTCTATTGATAACACAAAAACTACATTTCATGTTGATACATACATCTTAAGATCATACTAGTAATTAACTTGTTATGCAATACGTGTTGTATTAAATGAGGTATTTACGTAATCTGCTTTAACTATAGAATTTAGTGGGTAGCTTTTAGACTCTACTACTCTACTCTACTACTCTACTCTACTACCTTACTCTACTACTCTACTCTACTACTCTACTCTACTACTCTACTCTACTACTCTACTCTACTACTCTACTCTACTACTCTACTCTACTACTCTACTCTACTACTCTACTCTACTACTATACTCTACTACTCTACTCTACTACTCTACTCTACTACTCTACTCTACTACTCTACTACTCTACTCTACTACTCTACTCTATTACTCTACTCAACTACTCTACTCTACTACTCTACTCTACTACTCTACTCTACTACTCTACTCTACTACTCTACTACTCTACTACTCTACTCTACTACTCTACTCTACTACTCTACTACTCTACTCTACTACTCTACTCTACTACTCTACTCTACTACTCTACTCTACTACTCTACTCTACTACTCTACTCTACTACTCTACTCTACTACTCTACTCTACTACTCTACTCTACTACTCTACTCTACTACTCTACTACTCTACTCTACTACTCTACTACTCTACTACTCTACTACTCTACTCTACTACTCTACTCTACTACTCTACTCTACTACTCTACTCTACTACTCTACTCTACTACTCTACTACTCTACTCTACTACTCTACTCTACTACTCTACTCTACTACTCTACTCTACTACTCTACTACTCTACTCTACTACTCTACTACTCTACTCTACTACTCTACTACTCTACTCTACTACTCTACTCTACTACTCTACTCTACTACTCTACTCTACTACTCTACTACTCTACTCTACTACTCTACTCTACTACTCTACTACTCTACTCTACTACTCTACTCTACTACTCTACTCTACTACTCTACTCTACTACTCTACTCTACTACTCTACTCTACTACTCTACTCTACTACTCTACTCTACTACTCTACTCTACTACTCTACTCTACTACTCTATACCACTCTACTCTACTACTCTACTTTACTACTCTACTCTACTACTCTACTATACTACTCTACTCTACTACTCTACTCTACTACTGGGTAGCTTTTAGACTCTGCTGCACTGATAATTTTGCTCCTAGGCAAAATAAGCTCCACGAAGCGGTCTCCAAATAAAAGCGTGTGCGACATAAATTGGTCACTTTTGAAATATTTAAGATTGTTGCCAACAATAGTGTAACTGAGGAATGAGGTAATGGAGGCATTTAGTCAATTTTGTAATAATGAATAGATAATTAATACTATGTTTTATACCCCTATATATTTTCATTAATTGAATACTACTCGAGTTTCGACATATTCAGTGTCATTTACGATTTTCAACCATTGTTTGACATGTTCACTTGAACATGACACTGAAAATGTCGATACTCGAATAGTGTTCATTTAATAAATATACATAGTGGTATAAAACCAGCGTTCGTACTATATACAGGGTGAACGACGAGGAATCCGAGATACTTCGTATATGAATTCAATGACTAGTTTTAAGAAAAAATTAATCTATTTACTTTTCCCAAATTCCTAATGGTTTTTAAAATATCGGAGTTTGAAGCTGAAGTAAATTACTAGAGGGCTTATATTAAAATGTGGTTTATTTTAATAAAAGCATAATGACAGTACAATTAATAAAGCTGCTCAATGTGACCACCGCCTTGTGCAATGCATAATTCAATATCTGGTTTCTATTATTAGGCTCATCTGTTGAATAGGTAAGTGTTTTAAAAAGTCCACACATGAAAAAAAAAACTAGTCGGTTGAGATCTGGAGATCGCGGTAGCCAAGCAATGAGACTACCACGATCTATCCATCGATTTGGATACTGTTGATTAAAAAAATTAATGACATATCTTCCATAATGGGCCGGAGCACCATCATGTAAAAACAATTTCATTCTTCTGATTTCAAGAGGAATGTCCTCAAGTAGTAGAGATAGTTCGTTCTCCAAAAAAGCCCAGTACATTTCGTTTTGTCAAAGACATGTGGCTCGATAACTTCATTAATAATTATTCCAGCCCAAAATCATGTCTGCGTATTCCTTATTTGAATAAATTACAGTCATGATTTTAACACAAATTACGCAATAACAAATAGCTAACTGCCAATGATGACAATTAACGAACTGACAACCAACATATTTTCCTAAGCCCTCTGGTAGTTTACTTCAGTTTCAAATTCGGGAAAAGTGAATATAATCATTTTTGCTTAAAATGAGTCATAGAATCCATATACGAGGTATCTCGGGTTAGTTATCTATGACGATATTTATCATGATATATATATATATATATGTATATATATATATATATATATATATATATATATATATATATATATATATATATATATATATATATATGAAATCAGAATTTTCTTATAAATGGCTCTAGTTGTCAATATAGTGACTGTTAAGTCGCGTTATTGGTCCCTTATTCTTGTGTTTACATTTTAATTCACAAGAATATAAATTTAATACAAATATATGTGTTTTCTTAGCGTCACCACCTTCAAGTGACTGTTTTTGAGCCTAAAAATTATGCTTCGCCGACAGCATTGATTTTTAGTTACCATTCGAAAAAAACTGCTGCAAAATCGCATCGAATGCTTGTCGAAGCTTACGATGAGCATGCTCTTGGTAAATCAGACGGCTTTGAGTGATTTAAAATATTAAAAAGTGGCGATTTTCACGTATGAAATCAAGAACGTGGAAGACCACCGAGAAAGTTTGAAGACGCCGCACTGCAAGCATTGTTGGATGAGGATGATGCTCAAACGCACCAACAACTTGCGTATCAGTTAAATGTGACACGAGAAGTCGCCTCCATACGTTTGAAAGCCATAAGAAGGATCCAGAAGGTAGAAAGATGGGTTCCACATGAAAGACGGCAGGAAAACCAAAAAAACCACCTACGAAATACTGCTCACCAGGTAAAAAAGAAAATCATTTCCTTATCGAATTTTGACTGGCGATGAAATACTTCCGCATGCGGCTTGCTCAACAGACTTGGCCCTATCCAATGACTGCTTATTTGCATCGACGGGACACGCACTTGTTGAGAAGCGATTCATTTCTTACAAAAATGCATAAAAATGGCTCAATGATTGGTTTGCCTTAAACGATCAACAATTTTTTTGATGGGGCATCCACAAATTGGCAGAGAGATGGGAAAAATGTGTAACCAGCGATGGGAAATACTTTGAATAAAATATTATGTACCATTTTCATACAATAAATGTGTATTTTCTAATAAAAAAATCCGGTTTCATATTTACAGACCTGGTATACGAATATTCGAGAAATTGGGGTAATTCCATTATTATCCATTATGGAATTCCCTCGTTTCTAGAATATTCCCATTTCCTGTTTTTTTTAATTAATTGAAGAATTGCTAATAGTTATTATTGCATTAACTATTAGCAGTTCTTCAATTAATTTAAAACAACTGAAACTAGAAATATTTGAGAAACGTGAGAATACCCGGCGACGCGCAGTTTTATGGTTTTTTTGGGCTTTTCTTAACTCGAAATGTTGCTTCATGGTTAATCTGGGAGTCGAAAACACTCGTTTCAAGCTTCAAATTTAACTTTTAAAAAACACCCAATATCTGAAGATTTGCAACATATAAGCTATAATTGGGACATGTATAGTTACAAGAAAAACTACCTGTATAATTAATAAATAATGTAAATATTATTATTTATTAACAAGAATAATTATCAATAAGTTGATATATATCAGATAAATATTGATATATATATATCCGATATTTTGATATTTATGTAAATACCATAATATTTTCGAACCATGTATAAAACATAATATTAATTATGTATTCATTATTCGAAATGAAATACCACGTAATAAATATCTCAACAATGTTGATATTAATTTTGTAATATTTCGGATCGTTGGCGACAGTGGCGTATTTAAAATGAGGTACATTAGGCAGTGCCTTGGTGCGTTGGGTCTTGAGCGACATCCAGGGGACCAAAATATCAGATTCAGGGATATCACAGGTCTCTTAACAGATTAGTTACTACAGTAAATTGATTTGAGATGTTTTTGAACATGTTTGCTATTTGGTTCTACCTCAGTCGCAACGTTGGCGCGAAAGCACACCACTGACCACGAAAACACGTGCGTACAGACAACTTATTTATCTTCTTTTTTATCATCTCCTAACGGAGGTTGTCAATCATTATGGCGATTCTCACTTTTGAAACCGCTGCCCTAAGCAGTTCGTTGAAAGTGCATACAAACCATTTCCTTAGACTACGAAGCCAGGAGCCAGAAACTGATTTATAGACTTGCACTATTCTAAAAAATCGCCTATAGAGACATCTATATGCTACATGTAGTTTATTCTGAGAAAGCTTTTGAAGTGAATGCTGATGTGCAATCTGTACAGGGTAGCTTAAATTCGATGTTTTTATGGGATATCTCGGTAATCGTAGGAGTTAGACAAAATGTGATATACACGGTATGACCTCTTTTTTGAGATAATAACAATAGAATTAGCAGATCGTGGGTAACTTGATTAGATTGGAAGATAATAGGCGTTTTCTCTATTTTTGGCTATTTTAAATTTTGTCTTTTTCTCAATAACTATAAGATATACGAAAAAACAGTTTAATAGCTATTTATGTAGTTTTCTTCGTAGAATTCAGTGGCGTTTTAAGTTTTTTTTATCCCATCTGTTAATGCTGTAGAGTTAATACTCTACTGAAGTTCCTGATATGAATTTCGACTTTATGAACAAACAAGAACTTTATAACACTATTTACTTATTACTGATACTTGAACCTTTTTAATGCTACACCAAAAAAATATAATGTCAAAGTCTTGTTTTTTATATCGTTTCCAAAGGGAACCAGTCCCTTTGCCTTTTCGTCATCGCTCTGTTTCCTTGATCTTCTTAAATTTCGTAACCCAATTTGAAGAGCGACGCTAAATTGTTATTATCTCTGAAAAAGAGATCATTTAACCCCACCCTATAAAAACATCAAATTTAGGCCACCCTATACAATACAAATCAAGATTACACCTTTCAGATATAAACTATTAAAAGATCAGTTATATACAGGGTTTCCCGTTAATGTAGGGAAATGGCTTAAACATAGATTACTGGGATCAAAATATGATGATTTAACATAACTTATCTATATACAAAAGTTTACGGCTAAGCCGGAATTAGTCTTCAAAGTTAAAAAAAATATTATTAATTTTATTTATAACAATAGAACGCTATATTCGATCCGACAAAAATTTATTATGGTTGATTATCATTATATAACACATCATTTCAGTTATTATGGTCATCATTGATTGACAAGAAATATAAAAAACAATAGTACCAGAACATAAAAACTAAAATATGTTTTTATTGGCGCACTTTATAAAAATTTTAAAAATACACCTTGAAAGATTAGTTCATTTAAAGGCTTTTTGTCTTTTAATAGCGTTTGATATCTTGTACGGTTTTGCCACAAAAAAATAAAATGCAAATAAAAATGGGCTTTTCTAAACTGGACATTTTACTTCATGCTTAGTCTGGGAGTGGAAAACACTAGTTTAAAGCTTCAAATTGAACTCTTTTAAAAAACAACGAATGTCGGAAAGTTAACAGCTTATGCATATGTTTACCTAAAAGAAAAATCACTGTAAGTTGCTTGTATTAGGATTTTGCCAAGGAAATTGAGGATACCATATTCATATTTTATATCTTTGTGGCAAAACCGTACAAGATATCAAACATTATGAGGCTTTTAAATGAACCAATCTTTGAAGTAATATTTTATATTTTATAAGGTGCACCAGTAAAAACATATTTTAGTTTCTTTGTTGTGGTACTACCTTTTTTCATGCTGTGTTATATTATGATAATCAACCATAAAAAAATTCAGTCAAATCGAATATAGCGCTTAATCGTTAGAAATAAAATTCATAATATTTTTTTGAACTTTAAAGACTAATTCCGGCTTAGCGGTAAAGTTTTGGAAATAGATAAGTTGCGTTAAATCATCATATTTTTATTCCAGAAATCTATGGTTAAACCATTTCCCCACATTAACGGGACACCCTATATATAAATATTAGATATTTGGTCTATAATGCAATTTTTAGTTTTGTGTGTTTGGCAATACTAGTTGAGAGTTGTGTTATTTCTTTATTCTATTAAATATTTTATAATTAATTTTCTTAAAATTTCTTAAATATTTCTATATCAAAATACGTTCTACTTTCTAAACCTTTTGTTCGTTGTATCTATTGCTCAGTTGTTTTATTTTGTTAAAAATATAGTACTCCTTTCTTTGAACACTTTTAACACGTTTACCCTTTCTTTACAAATGTGCGAAGAAAGGTTAGAAGTGTTATATTCAAAGTTATTAGCATCTTTACGTAACAGACTCAAATTCATGTACTTATTTTCATTTAGGATAATCAATTGTCATAGTTTGCTCTACTTTTTACTTTTATGGTTACAATTTAGTTAGTTAAAATAACACTTAGTTAAAATATGCATTGCATTTAGAGATTACATAAGAATTCTTTGTATATTCTTATGTAATATTTAAAACTGCAATAAAAATGTATCTAGTATCGTCTTCGTCCTGTGTATCGACTTGGAACAAACCTAATGAATATACCTGCGCACTAACGAGAAGTAATGACAATTTAAATCCTTCACTGTCCCTAATAAACACCCTAAAACTAACCGGGTCGAAGTGCCTCAATAAAGTCTAGTGTTTATTACGCTCAATAAAATATAAATTGCGAAGTGTTTGTGGGAACTGTCGAAAACGATTTCATTCCTCAATTAAACCTGATAATGTAACCGCCCCATATGCATCTTAATAATTATTGACGTGTAGGAAGTGTAATCATAAAAAAATCCTTAAATGTATTATACAGTGATTTTTTCGTTTAAGTATACATATCCCGATAATTACAGCGTTTGGTGAATTTTCAGGAATGCGTTGTTTTTGTAAAAGCGGTCAAATTAAGGCTCCTAACGAGTGTTTCCAATCCCAGATTAAGCATGGAGTAAAATTTCGAGTTTAGAAAAGCCTGAACGTTTGGATTTTGGAATCCAAATTCAGGCTTTTCTAAACTCAAAATATTACTTCATGCACCACGCGTATAAAACACTGATTTAAAGTGAAGTTCAGAATATTCTTTGATCGCGTTAATAAATATTACAAATTGTTATTTTGTGCAAGTAAATCTTCCGAAATTCAAGCGCCTCGAGCAATTTGCTTTAGGATTTCTAATTTTTAATTATTCTTATATATTTTAACCCGACACCATATGGTAAAAGGGAATACTGATTATATATATATATATATATATATATATATATATATATATATATATATATATATTTTAAAGAAATGTACTCCAATTTTTAAAGAGCAGCATTTATTTCGAATAGAATTAATTGCGAACTTTGAATCTATTAATTAGAAATAATATATTTAAGTAAAAATTAAATACAGTGTTTTTTTTTTCATATATATTTAAAAAACAATTCTTATTCTATCTTGCTTCTAAGCGTACATATGCATATGCTTCTTTTAGAAAAAGAGTTCAATTTAAAGCTTAAAACCAGTGTTTTCCACTTCTAGGTTAACATGAAGTAAAATTTCGAGTTTAGAGAAGTTTGAAAACTTGGTTTGGTCGCTCAGCGAAGCGACCAAACCAAATTTTCCGGCTCTTCTAAACTCGAAAATTTACTTCATGCGCCACGCGTATTAAACATGAAAACATGAAAATGTTGTGAACAAGTTAACTTCATTTGAAATCAGTATCTTAGACACCTGGCGCATGAAGTAAAATTTCGAGTTTATAAAAGCCTCAATTTGGATTTGGACGCTACGCCAAATCTTATCGTTCGGGCTTTTCTCGAAATGTTACTTCGTGTTTAACCAAGAAGTGAAAAACACTCGTTTAAAGCTGCAAATTAAATTCTTAAAAATCAAAGAATATTTTAAAATTTACAGCACATAATTAGGATTAAAAAAACTCCCCTGTTTAACAAATATATTTCTTTTTATTTTAATTTAACTAGATATAAGTTTTAATGTGTATAATTATTTAATTTTAATATGTCTGTAATGTCCTTATTTTTACTACAATGTCCATCCTGTAACTAACGCACTCACGAATGTTTGAATATTCTTATTAGAAGTAAATTGATTATTATATCGGATGCACGTTTAGTGCCTGTGAATCAGGGTTGTTAAAAAACTTTTTTTTAATTTTAATTAAAACAAACAATTTTTTTCATTGAAACGGTGTTTAAAACATTAACGATTAAAAACATGTTAAAACGTGCTTAAAACAAGTTTAAAACGTGTTTAAAATATATTTAAAACATGTTTAAACACGTTTTAACTCAGTTATAAAATTGTATGTTAAATAATGTCATTTAAAATATTGTCAACAATTTAGCTAAAATTTATTTTGCAAAAGATTATTTGCAAACCTGCAGGTTAATTAACTATTATTGATACAATTTAACGATTTAAGCATAACTAAGTAATAATAACATAACACAAACAGAAAAATAACAAATTTAAACTTCACAATAAATGAATGTTTTTATTTTATAAAATTTGGTTTGGTCGCTCCGCGCTTCGCGCTACGCGACTAAACTAAATTATCAGGCTTTTCTAAACTCGAAATTTTACTTTATGCTCGACTGGGAACCCCCGTTTAATACA
This sequence comes from Philonthus cognatus, assembly GCA_932526585.2. Lineage (NCBI taxonomy): Eukaryota > Metazoa > Arthropoda > Insecta > Coleoptera > Staphylinidae > Philonthus > Philonthus cognatus. Next base: position 86,757,735 of record OW052243.1, read on the forward strand.
TAATAACAAACAAATTAAAGGTAACACTTTTACTTTAAATAATATCAAACGAAACTTTACTATTCGGTAATGAATCACTTCCAATTATGAAAAGTAGAATATTATTTAAATAAATTTGCAAACATTTATTGTTTTTATCAAATAATTTGAAACTAACGAGTGTTTCCACTCCTTGATTAAGCATGAAGTAAAATTTCGAGTTTAGGAAAGCTTGAACATTTGGATTTAGACGCGAAGCGAAGCGTAGTGTCCAAATCCGGTACAAAACCTTGAATTAAAGTGAAATTTAAAAGATACTTCTTAAGTTCAATCTCACGTTAATAAATATTACAAATTTTTATTTTGTGTTTTGTTTAAATTGTATATAATAATGATTCTTTATGTCACAAACTTTAAATCAGCAGTAGTTTTAAAAAAAATAAAAATCGGCTCTAACGTTATAGATAAGATGTGCATTTTTTACACTTGTTCTGAATCACCCTGTTTAAAACAAAGTTGTGATAAAATTGTATGTTTAATAATGCGATTTAAAATATTTTCAACAATTTAGCTAAAATTTAAAAACAAACAAAAAAAATTATAATAAAGTAGTATAAAATATAGTTTAAAAAATTTAAACATGTTTTTAATCAAATTTGACGTTTAAAACAAAACCGTTTTAAATACGGCGCTTGTTTTTAAACATGTTTAAAACACTGTTTTAAAACAAAGTGTTTAAAACATAACAACCCTGCTGTGAATTGCGATATTTCCGGATGGACCTGGCGACTTCACCACAATGGTAAAATAATTAAGAACTATGTATACAGAATACTAATGAATTGCTAATGTTGCACTTTATGAATATTTTAATAATGTATTTAGCACGGGCAATTTTTAGCTTTTCAATCAGTAGTAAAATCAGTTTACAGAGTTTATAGAATTGTATTTTGCCTATCATAATACATAATTTTTTCTAACTGATATGATAATGTGAAAAATTGGTGCACCCGGTGCGAAAATCATTTGGACTTCTCCCTTTCACAACACACATTTTTGAAAGCATTAAAGGAAGAAACATTAAAATACGTATAGTTGCAAGATATTAGGAGAGGATATTTATTTAATTATTTACTTAATATTGTAAGCTTACAACCTTTTTCTAGCAAATTTAAAATTATATACTGTATAGTTGAGGCTGTTAGTTGTTGAAACTCCATAATATCACTTAAATAAAACACTTAATTTGTTTAGGTTTCAAAACCTAAACAAATGAAGTGTTTTATTAAAGTGATATTAAAATTATATCATCCAATTTATTTGCATAGTGGACGTGAAAACGGAGAGACATGTTAAATTAGGTACATATATCTTAAATAAGTTTATCATCTTGCACGTGGTGAAACATTTTTAACCATGATTTTAAAAAGAAACCACTAGGCTAAATTTCACTTATATTTTGGTTTTTTATCTAAATTAGTTTCGACTTTGAGTCATTCTCAAGAATGACGACTTGAGAATGACTCAAAGTCGAAACTAGTTGGAATAAAAACCAAAATATTAGTGAAATTTAACCAAGTGTTTTCTTTTTTTAAATCTTAGGTACATTTTGTAATAATTTACACTTATCTGTCTTCTGTTGTAAAGAAACTTTATGCACACCCGATATTTTCGTTTAAAAAGTGACTATTTTTTATATTTTAAAATTACTCATTTTAGCGATTTTGTCACTCCCTTTCTACGCTACTGTATGTATTATTTTTTTTATCTTGTTGATAATTAGATAAAGACGGGTACCTAATTTTTTATTTGTCACCTGCCTTTTTGCGACGATTAAAAAATGTTTTATCCACTCATGTCTCGAGGTTTTTGACCTTCATGAGAACATGTAGCGGACCACATCTATTAAAAATTATAAGATAATATCTTAGTTAATCATGGTACTTCCGACAAACACCTATGCATTATTATATCCAACTTTTTTACCTCCCTTATGTTCTCCCTAATAAATAGGTAAATTAATGGGTGATTGACTCGACGTGCATTCAGCATGGCAAGTCTTAGGGGGGCTCACGCATCTTGAAGGGGGCCCTTCCCGGTCGTATGGGATTGGGGCTCACGCATTTAAACCTATGTATATGTTACAGACAAAACACGAAATTGGACAAAACGCGTTTTGTCTAGACAAAACGCAAAATGTCTACTGCTCACAGACATAGTCCGAATTAAAACATAATTTCGAGTTTTGTCCAGACAAATCTCGTTTTGACGCATGAGTTTAGACAAGTCCTAAACGCTAAGTGTCATAAAAATGTCAAATTTATAGAACTGTAATAACAGAAGCTTAACGTTAATCGAAATGATTAAAAATATAAGAAAATTGTGCTTTATTTTGCCTCTCGCAAAATAATAAAGAAATAAAAACAAATGAACAATTTACAAGGAAATATTAATTTCTTTGTTTTTTTTATGCAAAAAATAACAAAATTGAGCCGATAAAACTAGAGGAGCTAAATGTTGAGACTAAATTCTGGAAAATATGAGACATTCTGCCGCTTTTGTTCTGAAATTATAAAATGAATCGATCAAACAAAACAAAACAAAAAAGTACTGAAAAACATCACAAATTATTTATAAGAAGTATATTTTAAACTTTACTTTAAATCAGTGTTTTATACGCGTGGCGCATGAAGTAAAATTGCGAGTTTAGAAAAGCCTGAAAATTTGGATTTGCCGGTTCGCGACTCGCTGCGCTCGCGCGCCCGGCAAATCCAAATTTTCAGGCTTTTCTAAACTCGAAATATTATTTCATGCCTAATCTGGAAGTGGAAGTACTTATTAGAAGTTTCACGTTGAGCGCTTTTATAATTAACCTTGTATAAAAAAATGTATTTCTCATAATTGAAAGTAATTAGTTATTCAATAATCCAGTTTGGTTTGATATTGTTTGGAGTAAAACTTAGGTATATAATTATTTACTTTTTAAATCAAGTAGTTTTGTTTTAGTTTAAAATTTAAAAATTATCGAAATTCAAATACATTTATTTAATTTGGTTAAAACAATGTTATTTAAATCAAGTCGTTTTATTTCAATTCAATATTAAAAAACAATATGATAATGTTTTACCAGGTAATCAATTATAAACCATACATTAATTGCTATAATTTTGTAATATTTGAAATTTGTAATATTTTTTGACAGTCGTGAACATATTTTGTTTGTCACTCTATCACTTATGACATGATATAGTTTTTCACTAATTTGTATATTTGTTTACAATTTCTGGAAAATAAATTACATATTATTATATGTTATAAAGTAACATAACATTAAGTGTTGAAAGTAGTATAAAACGGCGAATGTGTCAAAAGTTAGGTTAGGTTAGGTGCCACATACATTTATGTAGACGATGTAACATCCAAACCAACCTAACTTTTCACAAATTCGACGTGGTCACCGTGTCAAGTTTGGTTGTATCTAACATCGTCAAGGTTTTTGAGGTTAGGTGTTACACTGATAAGTTAGGTTAGGTATAATGTCATTCTGTCGGCTAATCCCGACTTACATACAAATACAACAAAAATGTATAACTTTTAATGAATGTATTGTTCATTATTGATCACTTGGTAAAAAATGATTATGATTTTTTAATATAAAATTCAAATAAAAAATGACTTAATTTGTACAACATTTTTTTTTAAACCAAATGAATTGATTTTATTTAAATTAAAACTATTTTTTAATTTAAAATTAAAATAAAACTAGTTAATTTAAAAAGTAAATAATTATAAGCATAAGTTTTTGATAATAATAATAATATATTTAGCATCTTTTACTATACAATAACATAGAAATATATTTATTTAATCACTTCCAATTATGAAAAGTAGATTTTTTATGCAAGGTTCAATTTAGAACTTTTAACGAGTGTTTCCACTCCCAGATTAAGCATGAAGTAAATTTCGAGTTTAGAAAAGCCTGCAAATTTGGATTTGACAGGGCGCGCGAGCGAAGGGAGTTGCGCCCCGGCAAATTCAAAGTTTTAGGCTTTTCTAAACTCGAAATTTTACCTTATGCGCCACGCGTATAAAACACTGATTCAAAGTGTTTTAAAAAGTTTAAAATATATTCCTTATAAATAATTTGTCACTTTGTTTATGAAACAAAATAATGTTTTGCAGTAAAATCCTGCAACTCATTTTGTCTAGTAGCTCTTAGACACCGCGCATTTTGCCTAGATAATGTGCGAAATGACAGACGAATGCAATTTTATTCGGCTATTGTCTAAAAACATAGGATAATTTGCATTTTGTTTAAACAAAACGCGTTTTGTCCGTATTTCGTGTTTTATCCGCAATATATACATCGATATACTACAGTTTAGTTATTCTGAACGGGTGGGGTGGGCTCAAGCCCGCGAGCCACCCCTCTGGGTGCGCGCCTGGCCGCTATTGTCTTGGTTATAAGATGCATTCAAATGGACACTAAACTCATTTGAACCTTTTAAATCGCCAGGGCCTGATGGAATCTTCCCCATCATGCTACAGAAGGGATTGGAACTTCTGTGACGAAGGCTCAGCGAGATCCTAAGGGCCAGCATGGCCCTACGATATCTGTCGAGAATATGGAGGCTAAAACCAGGGTGGTTTTCATACCAAAGACTGGCAGAACAGAGTATTCTCGTGCAAAGTCGTAAAGGCCCATTAGTCTGATGTCATTTGTACTGAAGACAATGGAAAAAATTATGAACAGCCATATCAGAGATGGGTGGTGTCCAACCCATTATCCCAAGATCAATATGCCTATCTTGCAGGTCGATCAAGGAAGACAGCTCTCAGTCGACTAACAAGGAGTGTTAAAACTGCTCTGGAAAACAAGGATATCCTACTTGCTGCCTTCTTGGATATAGAAGGTGCATTTGACAATATATCCTTCAACTCCATAGCCGAAGCTGGGGTTGGAAGAAACTAGCTGCAGGTGGATTGACTGCATGCTAAAACAAAGGATGGTTTACACTAGGTTTGCTGACCAGACACTAGCATACAGGGTGGCCGGTGGTTGTCCTCAGGAAAGAGTTCTCTTACCCCTGCTGTGGAACCTGGTCATGGATGGACTGCTAGTGGAGCTCAACAACGAAGGATACTCTTCCCTAGGATACGCAGATGACCTAGTTATTCTCGTTGAGGGAAAACTTAACAACACAATCAGAGAGCGCATGCAACGCGCACTGAACGTGGTGAACAAATGGTGTATTAGAGAAGAACTTTAAGTCTCAGCCTCTAAGGCCACCCTTGTGCCATTTACACGCTGGAGGAAACTGGAGGGCCTAGGACCTCTTTTTCTAAATGGTGTTAACCTAGAAATGTCGGGTGAAGTGAAGTAGTTAGGAGTAATCATTGACTCCAAGCTCACCTGGACCTCGCACATCTCAAAAATCAAACATAAATCGGAAATTACCCTTGCGGTAATTAGATGAACGTACGACAGACAATGGGGGCTCAGACCAGGGATGCACTACTGGCTGTATACAGAGTGGTCAGACCCGCGATCATGTTTGCTGTTTTGGTGTAGTGGCCTAAAGTCACGCACCACACAACCATACAAACCCTCAGCAAGATTCAAAGGCTTGCTTGTGTCAGCATAACGGGGGCTATGAGAACCACGCCCACTACAGCCATAGAAACGCTCCTAGACCTCACACTACTTCATATTCTGATATTGGGGGAGGCAAGATTGGCACTCCACAGGCTGCAGCTATAATCAGTCAGCATAAGAGTTGACATGCCACACAGAAGGTATTCGATATCTTGAAAACGCACTCTTTAAAGTCACTATTCCAGACCGAAACGAATGGAACGATTTTAGCGAAGACATTCACAAACATAGCATGATCTGGTATACGGATGGTTCTAAATCAGACACAGGTACTGGATCAGGAATTTACAATAAAAACATGAAGACAGGCTATGCTCACTTGCTGGGCTGCCTAGCATCAGTCTTTGAAGCCGAAATATTCGCAAATATAGAATGTGCGAAAACCAACATAGAGAAAGAGTGTCATGACAGGCAAATCTATATTATATCCGATAGCCAGGCGGCACTGAAAGCTCTAAAGAGCTAAAAGACTTCATCCAAACTGGCGTTGGACTGCTTCGACACACTACATCACCTGGCGAGACAGAACAAGTTCACACTTGTCTGGACGCTGGGTCATTCAGGTATCAAGGGAAATGAAAAAGCTGACGAGCTAGCAAGGCAGGGAGCTGCCATATCATTTATGGGACCTGAACCTGTCTTGGGCACCACAAAAGTCGAGTCGTCTAGAAGTCAGAAAGTGGATTCGCAACAAATACAAGGAATACTGGGTAAATAGACCAGGCCTTAACCACAGTAAGGCCATTATAAATGGACCTAACTCTAACCAAGCTGCAGAACTACTGACACTAAGTAGGGCACAGCTAAAAACAACCATAGGACTATTAACAGGTGACATGACCTAAGGAAAATCGGTCTATACAACGGCGACACCAGTTGTCGGTTCTGTGATATGGCACCGGAAACAACAATTCACATTCTGTGTAGCGGCAATGCGCTGGAAACAGTCAAATGGTACCACATGATTTCCACACGCAACCCCCAAAGGACCTGCACAAGCTAGTGCAGGGGATCGAGTTTGGAATAATTGCGTGAGTAAGACGGTATGGGGTAGTACAATAAGCCACCTAGGCTGCAGTGCATCCGGATCCGCAAGGAGGACCCACAGGAAAAAAAAAGATGCATTTAACCGTCAAAATACATTTTGCAAAAAATATCATTTCATCAAATGATATACACCTAATTTCCTTACATTTTGTAAAATAAAAACAATATCTATAGGTATCTTGAATGAGTTTATCATATTTCAGTTGGTGATACATATTTAACTATGATTTAAAAGAAAACACTCGGTTAAATTGCACTAATATTTCACCTTGAGAATGACCCGACGTCAGAACTAGTTGGAAAAAATAAATATTAGTGAAATATAACCAATTCTTTTCTTTTAAAGTCATAAATCAATATTCATATATATTTAAAAACTGCTTACAAACGTACATCCAGATCTACGATCCGAGTTTTATAACATTTCTTTACTCTCATACATGTATGTACTCGTACATACAGGGAATTTTTCTTGTATGCATACATACCTCGAAATATACATTGTACATTTTTAGGCATTCGTTATTTTTGAAAAGCGTTCCATTTGAAGCTTTTAACTAGTGTTTCCAATCTATAATTAAGCATAAAGTAAAATTTCGAGTTTAGAGAAGCCTGGAAATTTACTTCATGTTTAATCAAGAAGTGAAAACACTAGTTGGTAGCTGTATATTGACTGTTTTTATAAAATTACCGAATGGCTGAACATTTATAGAGTATGCATCGGGATATGTATACTTAAAAGACAAATTCCCTGTATGTACAGCAATTTTTGCTATATACAAGGTTAATAGAAAGATATACGTCTGAAATTTATTCAGTAGTGTTTAAATATTAATTAACTTACATTTACTATTGATGTGTATTTAAAACGTAATTCGTTATATGAGAAGATTACTCGACGTTGAATATGAATTTAAAAACATTTAATGACAATAGAAATATAAAATACTGTTTGTTTAGAAATTAATTTATGCAGTCGGCGCCTTGTTCATAAAAGCTGAAGAATTGTTTGTAATTAATTAGCGTCCACGCTGCGGACCGCAGATGGAAGATTGGATATTCATCGACTTAATATTTTTGGCGTTCGTTGTGTCGAGGCCATAATAATGGAAAACAGTTAGATTCCAACAATAATTGGCGCCTTTGGGAACCGTGAAGCGCCAATAATTAAGTTTGAAAAAGAAATTATGTTTGATTGATTCTTGAACAATGGTGAGCAATGTTAGAACGCATTGGAGGGCGCAGATTATTATTAGTGTCGGTGTAACAAGCATAAGACGCCGTTATTAGTTCTCGTAAATTAAACTGGTAAAATGAAAGAGATGCACAAGGTGTTATAATGACTGATGGGACACAGTACTTTTAACATAAAAATACATATTGGCTTGATACAGTAAGAAATGTTCAGTATTTCTCAGCACTGGACCTTGACGTCCAAAAAGCGTTGCCGGATTACTAAACACAAATTCAATTTTGATGAAAATACATATTCATTGTTATCTACATTGAGCGCAAAATTTATTTGAGTAATTATTGATTATACTATTCACGAAACTTAAAAAATAGACATTGATTTATTTGAGTCTCTTTCCAAAAATTATCCAAACTTTCGTACAAACAGCAAACTTATTGCGAGAATATACGAAAAAACGATGTGAGATTTAGGTTTGTCAGTAATTCAATTCCATTATATAACAATTGATTACTGTTATCAAATGCAGTATTTTTATATGATGATTTTAATGCCTCAATATTACATTTTCCTAACTTTAGTTTGTTTCCCATATAAAAGCTACTTAAAATGAGACATTCTTTATATGTACATTTATAAAAGTAGAAAGTAATGATAAGAGAAAAAAGACGTGCTTGTTTTTTAAATAGATATTTGTTTTTGAATAAAATTTTGGAGGTCCTCGAAAATATTAGTTGTCCCGAGCCTCACATTTTCTCCGAAAAGCCCTGTGTGTGAATACACTAAGTCGTAATGGGAAATATATTCACGATAAAAACCAATGCATGAAGTATGACAACTATAAAATTACAATTAAAATAAAATATTCGTTAGATTCAATCTGCTAGCAAATGTAATTCCGTACAAATCGATTCTGTTTGTATCAAAAGTGGCCAATCACTATTGTGTTATTAACAATCTTAAGTAATTCTTTTGTCGAATCCCTTCCTATTTATACAAAGTTTTGCTTTGTCACCGATATTTAGCCAGACAAAAACCGGCAATCAAAGCATGTCCCAATGACGATCTTTTCAATTTGGAAAACTCCCTCCTGACATCGACTCATTCACTATTTTTAATGATGTTTCACAGGACTTTACATATTTTTATTAAATATAAAGTTATCAAACGCGTCAAATTGTAATGAACAGAGACCAAATAACAAATGTCTTTTGGTAATACGAATAATTTATTATTATTTGCGATGTCATTATTCTTAACACGCAGAATAAAACAAGGTCATCCATAAATATTAATATTACATACCAGGTTGCTCAAATTCTGATAGCTTAATATTTGGTTAGACGCAATAAATATTTGTAGGATTAATTGATGTTAAATTAAACATAAAATCGAGTTGAATATATTTCGAACTTCAGTTGAAATCAGTGTTTTATGAAGCATGAAGTAAAATTTCGAGTTTAGAAAAGCCCAGAAAATTTGTCTCGGGTCGCTGCGCGACCCTCGCCAAATTTTCACAGGGCTTTTCTAAACTTGAAATTTTACTTCATGCTTAGTCTGGGAGTGGAAACCTTCGTTAGACAATCAATCAGAAACTTATTTGATCAGAAATTATTTAAAATGAATAAAATTAAATAAAATCATACACACATGATAAGAGATCTTGGTGTAACCGTTAATAGCTCATGAAATTTTACCAACCACATCGATATAATAACATCTAAAGCATCTCAGATGTTGGGGTTTGTAAAAAGGCAATTCAGAGATTTTAATAACATAAATACTTATGTCAAACTTTATGTTTCCCTAGTTCGGCCCTACCTTGAGTACTGTTCATTGATATGGTCACCCATTACACAATTTGGAAAACATCAAACACAACGCGTACAGCAAACATTTCTAAGGTTCATTGCATTTAAGTTTTATCTCGGTATGTCATACACTGAAATATTATTAAATATAAGTTTGCAAACGCTCGAGAAACGACGGTATATTAACACATATATAATTTTGACATAATTTGTGTATTCAAACTAACTGTTTAATTTAATTAATATTCAAGTACCAAGCCGTCCACTGCGGAATACTATGACATATTTTGTTCAAATGCGCAGAACGAAGTATTGCACTCACCACGGATTAAGTAGATTATGCGCAAATTGTAATAAAATTGACTTTAATTTTTTTCAATTGCAATTTGAAATCTCTTTGATCCTTTAAATAAATATATATCAAATCAAATTTTAACTTTGATTTGATATTTTGGAATATCCAGCGAACATATTTTAATTTCAATTCTGGCCAATCAAAGTTTTGTTATTTCTGTGTAGATTCTATGAGTTTTATTTTCATTTAATAATCCGTTAATTTATTACAATTGTTTCAAAGAAAACTTTCTCTTAAAATCTTTTTTTCATTGCATAATTTCAACTTTGACTTAATATTTTAACGAGATGCGTTGAGATCACTTATTTTCTTAGGAGTTCCAAGCTTTTAACGAATGTTTCTAATCCCACATTAAGCATGAAGTCAAATTTCGAGTTTAGAAAAGCCTGAAAATTTGGACTAGCCGGGGCGCGCGAGCGAAGCGAGTCGCGCCCCGGCAAATCCAAATGTTCAGGCTGTTCTAAACTCGAAATTTTACTTCATGCGCCACGCGTATAAAACACTGATTTAAAGTGAAGTACAACATATACTGTTAGGTTTGTTCAATAATATTACAAATATTTATATGGAATATTAAAAAGTGCAAGTGTACTTAAAAGCGAAAATCTCTGTATGTCAATTCTTAATAAGAATCACAAATTTTAAATAATCTTTACTGTTTGAAATAAAATCGTCAAAATCAACACATATCATCAAATTTTACAAAAACTTCAGAACCGTGATAAATTTTGAAAGATTAAGATTTGGTTAGACGCAATAAACATTTGTAAAATTAATTAATGTGAGATTAAACATAAAATCAAGTTGAATATATTTTGAACTTCAATTGAAATCAGTGTTTTATACGCGTGGCGCATGAAGTAAAATTTCGAGTTTAGAAAAGCCTGAAAATTTGGATTTGCCGGGGCGCGACTCGCTTCGCTCGCGCGCCCCGGCAAATCCAAATTTTCAGGCTTTTCTAAACTCGAAATTTTACTTCATGCTTAATCTGGGAGTGGAAACCCTCGTTAGACAATCAATCAGAAACTTATTTGATCAGAAATTATTCATAATCAATGGAATTTAATTTAATAAAAAAATACGCTGATAAAATAAATATATTTGAAAGCATATTTTAACTTTGATTTGATATTTTGGAATATCCAGCGAAGATATTTACATTTTAATTATGTCCAATTAAAGTTTATTTATTTTTGTGTAGATTCTATGAATTTTAGGTTGATTTGATAATCTGTTGATTTTTTACAATTATGTATTTCAAAGAAAACGTTCTCCTAAAATTGTTGATTTTATTGCATAATTTCAATTTTGGCTTGATATTTCAAGAAAATGCGTTAAGATAATTTATTGTCTTGGAAATTTAAGGCTTCAAATGGTTATAATTCCAGATTAAGCATGAAGTAAAATTTCGAGTTGACAAAAGCCTGAAAATTTACGCGACCAAACCAAACTTTCAGGTTTTTCTAAACTCAAAATTTTACTTCATGCGCCAAGCGTACAACAGTGATTTAAAGTGAAGTTCAAAATATACTGTTTAGGTTTGATCACATGTTCAATAATTTTACAAATGTTTATATGAAATATGTGAAAACATACTTAAAAGAAAGTATATATGTCAATATCTAACAAAAACCACAAAGTTTAAATAATTTTTAGTATTTTAAATAAAATCGTCAAGACCAAAACACATCATAAAATTTTCACTTGAGAACTGTTATAATTAGGACAAATTGACAAAAAGTAAAAATTTACTAAATCAACAAAAATGTAAAATTCTAAACGAGTAACTGATTAGTCGAATTTAACCTAAATTTTAAAACTGTCTCTGGAAGAGAATTGCCCCTTCCCCCAAATTGCTCTCTGGATCCGCTTCTAATAGCATAGCCATGTGTAACTCTTTACGTTCAAATGTATTATTATTAAAAAACTAAGAAAGAGTTCTTTATGTGAATTTAGCCAATACTTTAAAAATGTGAACGTTTGATCTGTAGAACTAAACAGAATCTTATCAAAATGAGTTTCTTGTTCGTATGGTTTTGGATGTTATAATACAATGATAAATCACGATACAGTTTCTGACACACAATAATCTTGTAAAATGTTGAAACCATATATTTGACAAATATGAAATGAATCATATATCATACAAGAAAAATAATAATAATAATCAGAAAGCAGAAAGTGGTGGAAATGAAATATAGCTGAATGCATAGCCCTAGGTAATGGCACCTTTTGGTCTCGTGTCGGCTGTCCTTTACTCGTAGTTAGAGCTGGTACCTGGCCAGCCCCTTAAACTTAAACTAAGAAACCGAATGGGTATTTTAAAATTTCATTTTAAAAAGCAATAGGGATAAAAAAGCGAGAGACCTGAGATCTGAGACATGGGGAATGGGCATGGGCATGGGCGGGCAAGTCAAAATGATTGCAATTTAATGTGCATTCTAGGCATGGGCTTGATTACATCCTGCTAACGTGTGGGGAGGGACGCCGTTTTATCTATGCAATTTTCTAACGCATTCGTAATAATTTTATCATTATACTTAATTAGTTTAAATTAAACCTTAACTGAACCACTCCGGAATAACAACGACTCGGCACGCGAATTTTATATCTATCTTATGGAAACGAATTTATTATCTCTCTACCCTATCACGAATTGTCTTCGTAAAATCATTACCTACAGGAAAATATACTAAGGTTTAAATAACCTACTTTTATAAGAATTGTATTATTCATAATTGTTTCCACAAAAATCTATTTCGTATTTGCATGTCTGTTATGATCATGATTATAATTCAAGGAAATTCATTATTAATTAGCCCACATGAAAACAAAAACAAAGTTGGTTAATTTATACCAGCGGATCTCAACCTTTTTCACCTGGCGGCACCTAAACACAAAAAATATAAATATCTTCAGTTTGGTTCTCATTAATCACTTAATGAAGCATGCTCATAATATTGATAATTGAATAGTGACCTTTTACTTGGTTTCTTTCACTACTATTTTTATTCTCTCCCACTAGCTTGGACTTATCGTCCTTGAGAATAACGATAAGTCGAAACTAGTTGGATAGAATAAAAACAGTAGTAAAACAAACCAAGTGACTTTTATTCACTTATGAAAATATAAGAATTTGAAGGCTGAACATAAATATCTCATCAAATTAAAAACAGGGTTTTAATTTGATGAGATATTTATGTTTCACATTTTACAAAGATCGTCAATCTTCTTTTATACTCATATATCGTATGTTCAATAAAAAAATCTCGGAAAATATCGTAGGTTAGCAACTTTAGAGTAATAACGATTAGAGTAATAACGTAAACAAAAAGTTAAGGTTATGTCTTACGTTTTATATGTCAATTCCTAAAGCATGTAGCCAACTTAAGTTAAAAAAATTAAATTATGGCTCTCTAGAGTTTCTTTTTTCATTTGAACATACGATATTTTGATATGAAACGTATGTTTTCGTTCGATTTGTTCATCACCTAAATTGGTGGGATAATAAGAAGAAATTATTTATATTAACGCAGTATCATCATCAGCAGATCAGATAAAATTCGTATTATTGTAGATCTATACCTGTGGCTTTCCTCTTTATGAATGGGATAATTAGTTTTATATTTAAACGACCTGGACAGACATCACATTAATGGTCATGGCCACACGGTCCTCTGTCGTAAAACCGCCTATCGTGCACCATCGGCATCCACTGGATTGGATTAGTTTTTAAAGTTACAGCCGCTTTCGTTTTCTCAAATATTAATACATAGATGAGTTTTATATTTTTAGCCAGAATAGTTTCTTCGCTTTATTTTACGCAACTTCATGAGGGGCGCATTATCATCTTCGTCACAATGGCAAAGAAGAAATTATTTATATTAACACAGTATCAACATCATCAGCAGATAGAAATAGAATAGAAACAGCAGATATTTGTTTAAACAAGTAATTGCAAAACTAACACATTTTTTACTTAATCACTTTTTTTGTAACTTACCAGACAAAAATACATTAATTTCGGCAAGAACACAGATTTTAATATTAAATTAAACTATTCTGAATACATTCGTGTCACTGTTCGACCTGACAAGGTTATGTAATCACTTTATACGTTTATGTACAGATACTGATGTGAATTAACAGATGAATAGAAAATTGCCTGGGAACGGAGGTATTAGATGTAATAATTAATAATCAATCACTGAATGATGTAATGCAATTATCTAGGTGGCGCCACCTATTCTTAACAAGATATGTTGATGTAATGCGTTTTAAATCTCTGTAAACAGGTTGATATGGAAACATATTCATTCGCTTTTGTTTGTGCCGAGTAACCTTTTTAAAAATGCTAACATTTTTTTAATGTTGACTGTTGAAGTAAAGTAATGATGAATTTATTTAACTCAGCATCACTTTACAATTTTTGATAATTTAATGAAAATCTACTATTTTAAACAAGTAAGAAGTAAGTTTTAACTTTACAATATTTCAGAATTGTATACGCGTGCCGCATGAAGTAAAATTTTGAGTTTAGAAAAGCCTGAAAATTTGGTTTGGTCGCGTAGCGCTACGCAACCAAACCAAATTTTCTGGCTTTTCTAAACTCGAAATTTTACTTCATCCTTAATCTAGGATTTGAAACACTCGTTAGAACCTTTAAATTTCTAAAAATATAAATGATCCCAACGCATGTTCTTAAAATATAAAGCCAAAGTTAAAATTATGCAATAAAATTAAAGATTTTAAGAAAACGTTTTTTGTTTTAATAATTGTAAAAAGTCAGATTATCAAATCAACATAAAATTCATAGAATCCACACAGAAATGAATAAACTTCGATTGGACATAATTGAAATTTAAATATCTTCGCTGGATATTCCAAAATATCAAATCAAAGTTAAAACTTGATTTCTAACTATTGATTGTCTAACGATTGACTAACGATCAAGTTTTCATTACCAGATTAATCATGAAGTAAAATTTCGAGTTTAGTAAAGCCTGAAAATTTGGATTGGCCGGGGCGCGCGACCTAAACGAGTCGCGCCCCAGCAAATTCAAATTTTCAGGCTTTTCTAAACTCGAAATTTTACTTCATGCTGCATGCCTATAAAACACTGATTTCAAGTGAAGTTCAAAATATACTGAACTTGATTGTATGTTTAATCTCACATTCATTAATTTTACAAATGTTTATTGCATCTAAGCAACTTTTAATCTTTCAAAATTTGTAAACTTGTCCTAACTATCACAGTTCTGAAGTTTTTGTTAAATTTGATGATGTGTACTGGATTTGACGATTTTATTTAAAATAGTAAAAATTATTTAAAATTTGTGATTCTTGTTAAATATTGACACACAGGGATATTTTCTTATAAATACACTTGTTCTTTTACATATTCTATATAAATATTTGTAAAATTGATGAACATATGATTAAAGTATCATTTGAACTTCACTTTAAATCAGTGTTTTATACGTGTGGCGCATGAAGTAAAATTCTGAGTTTAGAAAAGCCTGAAAATTTGGTTTGGATTCCACTCCTTGGTTAAGCATGAAGTAAAATTTCGAGTTTAGAAAAGCCTAAACGTTTGGACTTGGACGAGTAGCGTCAAAATCCAAATTCAGGCTTTTCTAAACTGGAAATTTTACTTCATTCGCCATGCGTATTAAACACTGGTTTAAAGTGGGCTGGGATTTTCTTGAATTTATGTATTCGAATATTCATTCAAAAACATATTGAAATTATTAGAATAATTAAATATTCAAATATTTTGAATTTAAATTTGTGTGCCTATTTTATTTTAATTTTGTGGATTACCAATACCTAAGTATGCTTTTAGATTTGCGTGTTTTGTGAATTTGTACTATTATTTTACTATACAAAAATAAATATAGAAAATTGACAAAGAAATATTGATTATTTTTCAATTATCAGCAAATTGCATAAACAAAGGAGTAATTAATTATTCACTCTGGCGCCCCTTGAACCACACGCCCATTGGCGGTCGCCTAGGCAAATTTTGAAGAGCATTTTTTATGATTTACTGGTAAATGTATACTCTGATTTACCAATGAATTCAAATAATCGATAATGATTGTGTAAATGTATGTATGTACTTTGATTAAAATACTTGGAACCGTTCTTCAGCAATTATGTTTTAATCAAAGTTATTATCATCTTCAAGCAACTTAATCAGTCCAAATGTATGTATACCGGGTGTTTGATTAAGCGTGGCCACCGGCTGTATCTCAGAAATTACGTAGCGTAGCATGTTGGGGTAAAAAATTAGAGTAAAAGTGGCCAAAAGAAATCACTGCAAATTAGTTTCAAGTCGCAAGAGGGCGTAACATTTATAAATAAATGAATGCACTTTTAAACACTATACATTCTAATTTAATTTAGTGTTTATAGTAAGGATCAGAAGGCGCTATTAGTACAAAATACCTCATTCTGCACAATTTTCAACATATCTCCGGTTAGAATGAAGATATCGGGATTCGGTTATCGCCAGTTTTCACACAATTTCTCATTTTAATTAACTATCGTAACTTACGTATACCTTCGAACTTGATAATATTAAGAAAATGGAGAAAATACGGCGATTGTCTCAATCGCACCCTTTGGCGCTTAATATCAAAACTAAAATAAATCAGAGTGGATTATGTTTTAAAATGAATTCAATTATCTATCAAATGAGCTCAAGTTTATAAAATTCAGTGGAACCTAACAAAAGTTACAGACATTTAAATAATTAGATATTTTCGTTCTCCCTGGCATCTTTTGTAAGACATAAAAAAAAACGAGAAGATAGTTAAAATTAGATAAAATTTACCGTAGATTAAGACTTTCATATTTTTTACATCGCTTAATTTGGCATTTATTTCATAAACATTGTTTTAATCTTTTACTATAGAGATAGTGCTCTCTTTCGGCGAGGCTATGAACTTAAATATAATTTGTAGCAATTTTTCTTGGCCATTTTTACAATAAAAATTTTTACCGCAACATGTTAGGATGTCTAGTTTCTTCGATACAGCCGATGGCCACGCTTAATCTAACACCCTATATATGTATGTATTACAATCCCCAGTGAGAACACGAAAATAGTAATCAAAGATTTTCACAACAATACTAGCCAGCGCCATCTGCTTGTTGACAAACTGTATGATAACGCACAAAAGGCCGGTAATTTTCAAAGTTAGTTTAATGTTGATAACCAACAATTGTCAAAACCAGCCACAAGTGATATTGAAAGTAATGCGTTCGCGAAGTGTAAGCCTCAACAATTAATTTGTAAGATAATCCAATCCAATCCAACATACATATATTTTGAAAAATATGTGACAACGAAATATATGTATATTGCCGAGGCTTAAAACTCATTTAAATCAATAATTATTAAAGATAAGTCACGGTATCTGACAATATAAAGAGTTATTTACATTCCGCAAGAAAACAATATACCTGTTTTGTTTGCATTATTCATCCATGCCTACAAGAATATTTATTTCATATATCTTTTTTAATAACTACAGGAGACTAACAAAAGTAAGTCCAACTATAGATAGCAGCGGCTGTGAGCAAGCAGCTGACAAAAGAATACCCTTCTAATTTCTCACTTCGCTATATATAATTTTAAGTTGGTGGGTAAAGAATACCGCCAATAGGTCCTCATTAGGATGTCCAAGTAGGGTCGTAACTCAACTTGGTTGTCAAATACGGCGTTCTATAGAATGTTATTACTACGTTTATGCGCTGTCAAAAAGACTGGTCTCGCGCGGCGAACTTTGTGACCCATAATTATAGTTATTCGTCTTTAAAAGATTTGTTTTATAATTTCTTTAGATTATCGTTTAAATTGCCCAGGAACAAAAAACACAATTCAATACAATAAAAATACTACCATTTTGCATGCACAAGAACACACGCAATCATCAATACTCAATAATCACGATGTTCCAATGCACAATAATCAATTCAATAGGAATTTAAAAAGAGCATAAATCCCTATTAAATTGAGCGGAAAACTCAAAATGTACAACAGTGAAAACTTCCGAAAAAGGATTAATTTTTATCACAATACCATATCTCAGCAAATTAAAGATTAAGATTAAGTCAGTAACTTTAGTCTGCGCCCGTAGACTGTGCTGAGGACAAGAATAGAAAGTCCACTGAGAGTAATAAGATTACGAGGGTTTTCTAAAGTGACACTTTAATACCATTGTCGTGCTCGTATAGATAGGATGACTGTCCGCATTTCATACATGGTTTACTTCACCAGCTATTAGAGATAGGTACTTTGTAACTTATACTTAAATTTTACAGACAATTAATCCTAATTACAATTATTTTTGATTCTTCATTTCTGTATTTTCTTTCGATTTTGATCTCATATATCATTCGCAATTATTATTTATCATTTGCAATTATGATATAAATATAAAAAGTGCCGAGATTCTTTACGCAATCTACAAATTAGTTTTACAAAGAAAATATCTTTGAAATAATGATAATGGCCAGGGATGGACTGGTTCTCTAAAAGTTACCGGGGAAAGTAGAAACATGCCCCATATATTGGGTGATTCATAAAAATGCAATGGGACCGTTTCAGTTTTCTAAACTTGCCGGCGGAGGACGTATCTGTATATAACTTATTTATTTTATCTTGAGTTTGGTTCTCATTGATCACTTCATAAAACATATATAAAATATCACTTGATAAAACATATATAAAATATAAGTAAATTAATTTGTAAAAATGAATAGAAAGGATTAAGGACTTTCTATTCTTGTCCTCAGCACAGTCTACGGGCGCAGACTAAAATTACTGACTTAATCTTAATCTTTAATTTACTGAGATATGGTATTGTGATAAAAATTAATCAGTTGGTTTGTTTCACTAATATTATTTATTTATTCCGACTAGTTTCGACTAGCAGTCATTTTCAAGAAATGTACAGATTTAACAATCTACAAAGTTTATAAAAACACTAAATTATTAACTAAAACACTTGGTATTGTTTTTCACAAATATATTTTCGTATAGCAGTTGAAGCAAACTGCTCCAGGTACTTAAATTTTGAAGGCATAAAACTAGGCTAGACGATATAAACTTTGTAAAATGTATTAAAGTCAGATCAAACATAATATCAAGATGAGACGGCTATAAATCATAAACGTGCATATCTAAGTAAGATATTTTGAACTTCAAACTAAATCAGAGTTTTATACGCGTGGCGCATGAAGTAAAATTTCGAGTTTAGAAAAGTCTGAAAATTTAGTTTGGGCGCGTAGCGCGTAGTGCTACGCGACCAAACCTAATGTTCAGGCTTTTCTAAACTCGAAATTTTACTTCATGCTTAATCTGGGAGTGGAAACACTCGTTAGAAGCTGCAAATTGAACGTTTTTCAAAAGCAACGAATGCCTAAATATGTTCAATGAATGAATTGAGGTATGTATACAACTAAATATCGTTATCAGTCGTTTTAACAAAAATATTCAAACCCTAATTATTAATTATTAACACTGAACATCGTTGATAATAGACTAAATATCTGATTCCGTGTTATTCTGATTAAAGATGTATTTATGTGTTTTTGAACTTCACTTCAAATCAGTGTTTTGTACGCGTGGCGCATGAAGTAAAACTTTGAGCTTAGAAAAGCCTGAAAATTTGGTTTGGTCGCTACGCGCTACGCGACCAAACCAAATTTTCTGGCTTTTCTAAACTAGACATTTTACTTCATGCTTAACCTAGGAGTGGAATCACTCGTTTAAAACTTCAAATTGAAATCTATTATAAAATCAACGAATGCCTGAAAATTACGTAAATAAAAATTTCACTGAATTTAATGATATTCAACCGGGAAAATCAGAGATGGAATTTTATTCAAAATGACCAAAACACTAACAAAAAAAGCCATATGATATTATTAAATTTGTCAAAATCAAGACATCATTAAAATTACAGAACACGTAAAAATGTATAAAATCAACTTAAATATTGACAAAATCTGTTTCACTTGGCTTTTCTAAACTCGAAAGTTTACTTCATGCACCACGCGCAAAAAACAGTGATTTAACGAGAAATTTAAAAACACACAAAACACATTTTTCATGTTAATCCTCACAATTAATTCGAATAATTTTGGACGATTCAAACCCTTTTGTAAGTATTCGAATCCTTTTATAAATATTCGAATCCTTTCATAAATATTCGAATCCTTTTATAAATATTCGAATCCTTTTATAAGGCTGGATATTTAAATTAAAACACTTGGTTTGTATCACTAATTTATATTTTCTCGAGAAAATATAAATTAGTGAAACAAACCAAGTGTTTTAATTTAAATATCCAGTATTATATTCAAAAATTTTTCACCACGAGTTAAGTGAGAAATTAAATAAAGATATACCTTTTATAAGGATTCGAATCACCCGCATTTGGATTCGAATAAAATTCCTCTTAAATAAATGTAACAAATTCGGATCACGAATCCAGTTTAACTAAAGTATTCGAATGCCTCTTTTAAATCCTCTAAAAGGATTCGAATCCTGCCCAGCTCTGGCACAAAGTAAAATTTTGAGTTTAGAAAAGCCTAAATATGTCTTTTTGTTTAGCAGTATTTTTTAAAATGTTCTTAGGTGGTTTATTTTTTTTAAATTTGCTTTAGCAGTTTATTTTTTTTTAATTTGCTTTAGTAGTTTATTTTTGAATACTAATTCAGCAGTATATTTTTTAATTTTACAATATGTCAGTGTTTTGTACGCGTAGCGCATGAAGCTACGCGACCAAACTAAATTTTCAGGTTTTTCTAAACTAGAAATTTTACTTCATGCTCAATCTTGGAGTGGAAACACTCATTAGAAGCTGCAAATTAAACGCTTTTTAAAAACAACGAATGCCTGAATATTTTAAATGAATATATTGAGGTATGTATACTTAAAAAAATCCTGTATAATAATCAAACACAAAAGTATTGTGAATGCAGGAAATTGAACAAAAAAAAATATAAAATCTACAAAAGAAATTGTAGAGGATACATGGAATTTACAAGAAATTGCAGCAGTTCATTCGAAAAGAACCAATTATTATAAATGTAACTATTTTAAAATATATAAAAATCACCAAGCAAAATGCCTATTATCCTAAAGTAAACACCACATTTTACGGGTGTTGCACACTTAAGAGTATTTAGACATCATAGAAAGAAGTAAGAAGATGGTTATGACATATCCTTCTGACCATGAAATATGACAATATAAGTACGAATATACGCCCACTTGTTTTCTATTACTGAAAGGACCACCAAAGGTGTACTATTACCTAAAATGCATCATGACCAATTTCCGTAATTACGGTCGTTTTAAAAATTGGTTTTACACATAGTTGCTGCCAGCATTTCAAATCACTTCGGATTCAATTTATTTTATATGATTCAAAAGCGATTTACGATCTGGATTCGTCTTCGAATGCATCTATAATAGATTCTAATAGAATAATTATAATTGAGCTTCGAATAGCAAACTTTCTCATTTTAAACAAAAAACCAAATTAATTGCTTCTTAGCAAATCGCAATTTCTCAAACTTGAGTAAATTACAGCCTAGTTTACAAGAGGTGTCCTGTGATATTTAAGTTTACATTATAATAGCTATAATTATATGGATTCCATAGTTAAAAGAGTTTAGGATAAGTTTGAATCGAGGACTCAAAAAAGAAGCAATAATGTTTATACAGGGTTGGGCAAAAGTATGGGAACACCGGATTTCTGGCTAAACTATACGTGCGATGAAAAAATACTCTTAATATAAGTTATAGTAGTCGTTTTAATCTATTCAAGGACGTTATGTGATTTGCAACAGCTATCCTATTTCTCAAGGTCATACCGATGGTTTTTTTAAATGTGTTCCATTTAAAAAAACCACCCGTATATTTTAAACTTTTTAGATAAACACTTGTTAAACAATTACAATGATGTCAAATTTGGTGGGTGTGCCACTTGTGGTTTTTACATTAATAAATATTAATTAAATCATATCTCAGTGAACGTAAAACATATGTAGTTGCCAATGGTTTCAAATCATGCGAATATTATCCAACATCAGGTGTACCACAGGGTTCCATTCTTAGTCCATTACTTTTTAACATATTTATTAACGACCTTTCTCTAAACCTTGATTGTCAACATCTGTTATATGAAGATGATTTAAAAATTTATAATACTATAAATAATATCAATGACTGCCGTAACTTGTAGATTAATCTAAACAAAATTGTTACTTGGTGTTTAGAGAATGGGCTCAATTTAAATATTGGTAAATGTTTTGTTCACTTTAATTACGCAATTGATGGTAAACTACTTAAACGTGTTACAACATTTAAAGATCTGGGTGTTTATTTCGATGGTCACCTTAATTATCATGAATATTTCAAATTCAAAACTATTTAAATTCGAGAAAATAAGTTTACGCTTCTTATAGTTTGCACACCTTAAACATAATATATAAAATTACGAAAATGTTATTCGTGAAAATACAAACAATGTCTTAATTGATAAGACAATAAATATCCATTGAAACAACTACTTCCAGTGCAAATACACCTCCGGATATTGAATTATACAATGAAATATTTAAAATCTTATTTGATATGATTTGATTTGTTACAACGCTCTATCAAAGTTATGTAATAGTTAGGTCAAATTCTCTTCAAGCTTAAGACATTAGTTTAATCCAAGTCCTTTCATTTCTAATTTCTTGTTATTTCTCCTTTCATTTTTAATTTTCATTTATTAGTTGGTTTGAAAAGAGTATGACCTAACTGTTACATATACTTTGATAGAGCGCTGTTTTGTTTATGCAAAAAATTAAATTATACAGGGTGTTTCATTTAAAAAAATCACCGATGACGTCATACCCCGAGAAATAGGATAGGTGTTGGAAATCAGATTACGTCCTTGAATAGATTAAAACGACCACAAAAACTTATAATAAGAGGAAAAATAGGAATAATGGAGTTAATAATAATATAATAAAAATTTTAATATAATAAAAATTTAAAAAAATAATATAACGAAAATAAAGTATAAAGGATCCGTATTACAAACAAATATTTAAATCTATAAGCCGCAAACGATTCTTAAATCTAATAATCGAGTCATCAAATACAATCAAAATTGGGATTAGAATTTAAAATGTTACAATACTTCATAATACTATTTATAGGACCATGCATTGCATAATTAGTGGTATGCGGCATTAAGCGAAATAATGCTTTAGATCGTGTAATCTTCGTGGAACAAAAGTTAAAGTTTAAATTAGATAACAAGACACTACAATTAACAAAACCATTAGTAAATTTGAAGCCATATGATACATCATATATAACCTGCCTATACGTTAAAGACGTTAAATTTAAAGTTTGTAACATATTTGAATAACTAAAATTGACATAAGATATTCCTAACTTAAATGAAATCATTCTCAAAAATTTACCTTGCACAGCTTCTTTCTTGTTAGAGTGTATAGCGTAGAACGGATTCCAAATTATCGAGCCATATTCAAAGTGACATCTTACTAATGTGATATATAAGAGTTTAATAGTTTGAATTGAAAAATTAAAAGAATATCTACTTATTACACCAAGTGTTTTAAAAGCTGTGGTAGAAATTGAAATGATATGAGAAAAAAAAGGAATCTACAGTCAAAAAACATCCCTAAATCCCGAACTTCATCAACACATCTAAGTTCAGAGTTATGAATGGTGTAGGTAAATTCCAACAATTTGCAACGACTAAACGAAACTGATAAACATTTTTTAATATTTAAATTAAGTTTATTTACGCTAAACCAAGTTGTAATGTTGTTAATGTCATTTTGAAGTGCGACACTATCACTCCGTATTATTGAGAACAATTTCAAATCATCAGCAAACATAAGACTGGCTGATATCATTAATAAAAAGTAAAAACAAAATCACTTGTCGTATAAATTAGATTTAAGTAGTGACTTATATACAAGTTATTCTAAACTAATAAATTCTACTTAAAAATAAACAACTATATACATATTTAAAAGGTAAAGGAGACGAAGACAATATCACGATCAATAAATAAATAAATAATATTCAAACAACATATGACAATACCTCAAAAACAGTTTTACTATAATTTCAAATCTGTAATTAAAGGACACCTCTCGTCAATTCTAATATAAGTGAATAATCTCACCTTTCGTTGATTTCATGTTTTTTTTTGAGAAAACAGAAGTATATTTCATTTCTATTTTCATAAAAAAAAAAACGTAGAAAATCAACGAAACGTTAGATTTTAATAAAATTCCAAGATATTATTAAAACATTAGTAATCTTCGTTCTAACGTGAGAAAAAATAAAACTAAATGACTCTTTACGAAAGTACAGATTCTCAAAGCTGACTAAAATATATGTAATTTAACATGCGATTTGTGTTTTCTTTAAAGAATACTACATAAATCAACTTTATTTATCATATTAGCACCTGATGTGCATTTTGGAGTACTTATTTTTATGTAAGGTTTTGCATAACATAATTAAAAGCATGTAATGACTTAACATTAACAAGGGTTTCCACTTCTTGATTTATTTAAAAACTGTGAAAAATCAAGGGATTTTACAACCAACATAAAATTCATTAAATTTACTTGGAATACAAGAACAAACAACATAAAATTCATTAATTTTAATTGGAATTTAATATGTTTTGAGTTTTTAAAGAGAAAAATAATATCTCTTCACGTTTATGGAAAGTATTTAGCCAAAGTTTGAATTATGCAATAAAATCAATGAATAATTTTTTTGAAAAACTAAAAAATCAAGGGATTTTACAAACAACAAAAAAAATCGCAAAATTTTCAAAGTTTGAATCATTCAATAAAATGATTAAACAATTTTGTTATTTTAAATGCATATGTTTTTATATTTTATTGTTTATGAAGTAAAATTTCTAGTTTAGAAAAGCCTGAAAATTTAGTTTGGTCGTGTAGGTTCATGCGCCACGCGTACAAAACACTGACATATTGTAAAATTAAAAAATATACTGCTGAATTAGTATTCAAAAATAAACTGCTAAAGCAAATTAAAAAAAATAAACTGCTAAAGCAAATTTTAAAAAAAAGAAACTGTCAAAGTAAATTTAAAAATATACTGCTAACAAAAAGCCATTTCTATACTTTTCTAAACTCAAAATTTTACTTTATGCCAGAGCTGGGCAGGATTCGAATCCTTTTAGAGGATTTAAAAGAGGCATTCGAATACTTTAGTTAAACTGGATTCGTGATCCGGTTTCGTTACATTTTTTTAAGAGAAATTGTATTCGAATCCAAATGCGGGTGATTCAAATCCTTATGAAACGATTCAAAATTTATGAAAGGATTCGAATATTTATAAAAGGATTCGAATACTTACAAAAGGATTCGAATACTTACAAAATCCTTATAAAAGGATTCAAGTATTTATAAAAGGATTCTAAAATTTATGAAAGGATTCGAATATTTATAAAAGGATTCGAATACTTACAAAAGGATTCGAATACTTACAAAAGGATTTGAATCGTTAAAAATAATTCGAATTAATTGTGAGGATTAACATGAAAAATTTGCTTTGTGTGTTTTTACATTTCTCGTAAAATCAGCGCATGAAGTGAAATTTCGAGTTTAGAAAAGCCTAAACATTTGGTTTAGTCGAGTAGCGCTACGCTCTTCGCGACCAAACCAAATTTTTAGGATTTTCTAAACTCAAAACTTTACTTCATTCTTAGTCTGGGAGTGGAAACGCTCGTTCGAAACATCAAACTGAATGCTTTGGTAAGAACATTAAATAACTGAAAATGTTTTCAAAGATAATAATCTAGTTTTTAAAATTTTGTTTAATATTATTTAAAGGAAAACTGAAATAGTAGCCATAATCTAAAATGTTAAATTTTTCCGACATTTCCCTGATTCAAGATTTTTTTCCCTATAACTTTCTTCTGTGGGAAATCCCCATTTTGTTAAATTGTTTTCAATGTTTTTGTCAATATTTAAGTTGGTTTTATAAATGTTTACGTGTTCTGTAATTTTTATGATGCCTGTTGATTTTGACATATTTTATAATATCATATGGTTTATTTTGTTAGTGTTTTGGTCAATTTAAATAAAATTCCATGACTTTTCTCTGATTTTCCCGGTTGAATATCAATAAATTCAGTGAAATGTTTATTTACGTAATTTTCAGGCATTCGTTGATTTTATAATAGAGTTTATTTTAAAGTTTTGAACAAGTGATTCCACTCCCAGGTTAAGCATGAAGTAAAATACTTCATGCGCCACGCGTACAAAACACTGATTTGAAGTGAAGTTCAAAAACACACAAATACATCTTTAATCAAAGTAACACAGTGTTAATAATTAATAATTAGGTTATGAATATTTTTGTTGAAACCACTGGTAACGATATTTAGTTGCAAACAAAAATAATAACATTAATTTATTCCTAAAAGATTTGTATTCGTGATTCAAAAAACAGGATTCGAATCATTTTTATCTCTTACGAATCCTTTATTCGAGTATTCGTGATTCGAATCATATTCGGTTATTCGGATTCGTGATTTGTGATTCGAATCCTTTTTACGAGGATTCGTCCCAGCTCTGCTTTGTGATGAATCAAGAAGAGGAAACGCTCGTTATGAGTTTCAAATTAAACGTTTTTATAAAGTTAGAGCTCGTTCCATTTAATTAGACAAAATATCGGAACACAGCGAGAAAACCAAATGTTCAGACTTTTCTAAACTCAAAATTCATGCATAATCTGGGATTGGAAACATTCATTAGAAGCTTTAAATTCCTAAAAAAATAAATTATCTCAACGCATCTTCCTAAAATATTGAGCCATAGTTAAAAGTATGCATTAAAATCAACGATTTTAGGAGAAAATTCTCTTTGAAACAATTGTAAAAAATTAATAGATTATCAGATCACCATAAAATGATAGAATCTACACAGACATGAAAAAACTTTCACTGCCCATAATTGAAATTAAAATATCTTTGCTAGATATTCCAAAATATCAAATGAAAGTTAAAATTTGATGTGATATATATTAATTTTATCAGCGTATTTTTTCATTAAATTAAATTCCATTCATTTAGAATAATTTCTGATCAAATAAGTTGCCCATTGACTAGGGTTTCCATTCCCAGACTAAGCATGAAGTAACATTTAAAGTTTAGAAAAGCCTGAACGTTTGGTTTTGTCGCTGGGTTCTGATATCTTGTCTAATTGAATTAAACGAGTTTTAGATTTATAAAAAAGTTTCATTTAAAACTCATAACGAGCGTTTCCAATTCAAACTTTTGAAAGCTTTATATTTGGTTAGACGCAATAAACATGTATAAACGAGATAAAACATCAAATCAAGTTGAATATATTTTGAACTTCAATTTGATGCTTTAAACGAGTGTTTTCCATTCCCAGACTAAGCATGAAGTAAAATTTCGAGTTTAGAAAAGCCCCGTGAAAATTTGTCGAGGGTCGCGCTGCGATCCGAGACAAATTTTCTGGGCTTTTCTAAACTCGAAATTTTACTTTATGCGCCACGCGTATAAAACACTAATTTCAAGTGAGGTTCAAATATACATAAATCACAATATTTTTGTTTTGTACGTGTGGCGCATGAAATAAAATTGTGAGTTTAAAAAAGCCCAGAACATTTACGGGACTTTTCTAAACTTGAAATTTGACTTCATGCTTAGTCTGGGAGTGAAAAACACTGGTGTAAAGCATCAAATTGATGTTTAAAATATATTCAACTTGATTTTATGTTTTATCTCATTTATAAAGGTTTATTGCGTCTAACCAAATCTTAAGCTTTCAAAATTTGACAAACTTGGTTTAGGATATGTAGGTATACTTAATTTCTTGAATTAATTTCTCATCATAATCATAATTTGTGAAACTGTTTTTTCTCTCAATAACTTTAGGTAGGTATACTTAAAATAAAATTCCTTGTATACTATTTAAACCATATCGCATTAAAACAGTATTACGTTTGTGTATCTAGATTTACAATATTTACTTTCGTATCATTGATAAACAATTTATTGTCATTTCCTCAATATTATGGAAGCGTTTTATTTGGTCGAATGATTTAATTGAGCTCGAGGACTACTGGAGATAAACAGAAGATGTAAATAAGTTTAGGGATGTTCACCCCTTGACCGCAAGATAGATTGATTTTATATTTATGGCTGCTCTTTAGAATAGCGTAGAGTCATTGTTACTTTCGTGTATTGCTCTGAGTGCTTTGCAGAATAGGGTAAAATCGTTCGTTTTTCAGGATGTCCATCGAATATATGACCCCATTCCATCTGATAAATTAAACATTTACAATTTAAATTATATTTAATGTAAAATATTTATTCAATGGCACGTATCAATTTACAAAATTAAAAAAATAAATGTTAATCTTTACTACCCCTTTATAATAACCTTGCGATGGAAGTAAAAATCGATCGCATCAAGTGATTGGGTGTTGGTATCGCAAAATGTATTCAATCTTGTGCAAATTTCAATTTAGTTTTGCTTGTTGTTCTTAAACCTTAATTTTGTTTAATCATGATAATAAAGTAAAAACATATATTTAAGAAATGGTGGCCATTTGTTTAATCTAAGCCAGGTATGGGCAACCTTTGACATGTTGAGGGCCAAACTTTAGCGTGCAAATACGTTCGCGGGCCGCGTTTAAAAGTACTTAGTGCATTTTAAAGTAGTGATAATATTTTTTGCGATAGATATTAGACATACAATAATACGACAATGTTATTATAGTACAATTTATTAAAATACCAAAATGAAATTTAAAAAAATGGTGCATTATAATTAAATCGTTAAATTTGCAATTGTTACAAACTACGAAAGTTAAATACACCGAAATCAATGAGACACTTGAGCTTGAATTTGGGAAACTAATCCATCGATATTTGGATTAATTCCACTGACACAAAGACGTAAAGAATTTTCCAAATTATCGTCAGTCAGTCATGTACGATGCGTTGATTTATTAACTTTCATCAATAAAAAGAACTGTTCGCATTTATAAGTACTGCCAAACGCACAAATCAATCTTCTTGCGAATTTTCTAAGCTGCGGAAAATTGTCTTCTTCTAGGTATTTTTTGTAGAAATCGCACAACTCTACGTCTTCAAATTTGGATTTTAGGAGTGAGTTTTCTTGAATCTCGATCAGCTCCATTTGTAAGTGTATTGGAGCATTTTGTACAATATATGTTGTAGGAGTAGCAAATAAACTGAAACAGTCTTCCATGTTTTTGAAGTCGCAAAATCTGTTCGAAAATTGTTCCGACAGTAACTTGAGTTCTTCAGCATATTGAGCATAAGCAATATTTTCATACGCAGAGAGCGTGTTGAAATGGTAACTGTTACCAGACAGCATCTGTGACTCCCACAAGCGTAGTTTGATCTGAAACGCTTTTAAATGGCTGTACAAATCATTTACTAACTGTCCTTGTTTTTGAAGTTTCAAATTTAAATCATTCAAATAGCCTGTAAGATCGACCAGAAATACTAAGTCACGTATCCATTTTGGGTCACTTAATTTAGATAGTGGTTTATCTTTTATTTTCATAAAGTCTGCTATCTCATTTCTAAGCTCGTAAAACCGTTTCAACATTTTTCTTTGCTCAGCCATCTGACTTCACAATAATATGTTACGTCGTTATATTCAGCTGATATTTCATTCAAAAACGCCTTGAACTGACGATGGTTAAGCCCTCGGGATCGAATAAAGTTGATGGTTTTTACTACCACATTCATAACATTCTGGAGTCGAATGGACTTAGAACACAAGTTCTGTTGGTGGATAATGCAATGAAGGACTATCAAATCATCTTTTTGCACATTTAATTCTGTTGCTTTTTCATTCAAAATTCCGATGAAACCTTTACGTAAGCCGACCATAGAAGGTGCGCCATCAGTGCATACTCCAATTAATTTTGACCATGGCAAGCCAAAACTTGTGAATACCTTTTGAACTTCAATAAAAATATCCTCTCCTGTAGTGGTTCCTTTTAGCGGCTGTAAAGCAAGCAATTCCTCAGTAAAAGTGAACTCCTTATCAACACCTCGAATAAATATAGCCAGTTGAGCTGTGTCAGACAAATCGGTGCCGGTGCTCTCGTCTTATGCTATGGAAAATGATTCAAAACCAGCCATACGGTCAGTCAATGTTGTTTTTATATCATTAGCCATCATTTCTATACGTCGAACAACAGTTCGTCTTGACAAACTAATTTTTTCAAATTCTTTTTTCTTATCAGGACACATAATACCGCAAACTTCTAACATACACTCCTTGATAAATTCTCCTTCGGCAAATGGTTTTAATGCCTTTGCCAATTTTGAGCTAACTATAAAACTAGCTTTCACAACATTATCAAGTTGTGTTCTTTGTTTATGAAACATTTGTTGCTGTTTTTCCAAATTTGCGGTAAGCTTCTGGATTTTGTCTGTTCTTAATAGTCCTGTCAGTGAGTGCAGCGTAGCATGCTTAGTTGAGTAATGCCTCTTTATATTGAATTCTTTCATTACTGAAATGGATTCATTACACAGCAAACAAATAGGCTTACCATTGTGCAAGATAAAAAAGAATTCTTCAGTCCATTTTTCTTGAAAATGGCGACCCTCTGTATCTACTTTTCGTTTCTTTCCACCAGATATCATTTTTGTTTACTTTTCGTTCAATAAACTTAATAACAAACTATAGTTAGTAACCACTCAAGATGCACACAAAGTCACAAAGCAAGTTGACGGCTCGAGCAGTTCGCTAGGATATCGCTTGTCCAAGTTATCACCTCGGTAGCTCAAATAGAACTGAACTAACGTTCGGGCCATCCACCCGCTTATATAGGCAAAATGAACGAATAATCTGGAATAAACTAGTTTAGAATAATTGAGAAGCAATAAATATTTTGATGTGTCGCCCGTGAGGCGGCAAACCTCAAAGAATTTGATCGAGCAAGTCGAGTGGCGGCGATTATCAAAGAGTGAGGAGGCAAACATCAAAGAATTTGATGTTTGCCGCCTCACTGTCACTCCCGTGAGTATAAGTACCTAATGTAATATTTTTTTAATTGGGTTTTTTCAAAATGTCTCGCGTTCCGGATCATATCTTACAGCGGGCCGGATCCGGCCCGCGGGCCGGGGGTTGCCCATATGTGATCTAAGCAATAATAGAACTTCGATACTTGTTCTGCTACTTTCTTAATGGAATCACAATTTTAAACTGGCTAAAATTTACAGTGACTTTCTAAGAAGTTTGTGTACAAATGATTAATTTGGTTTGTATTGTGGA
This sequence comes from Philonthus cognatus, assembly GCA_932526585.2. Lineage (NCBI taxonomy): Eukaryota > Metazoa > Arthropoda > Insecta > Coleoptera > Staphylinidae > Philonthus > Philonthus cognatus. The sequence goes on from OW052243.1 coordinate 86,789,165, forward strand.
GGCTTCTACTTCGTATACATGTTAAATAATCAATCAAACAACAATTTAACTTTGTATAACTATTTATTTTTACGTGATTGCAGTTTCGGCAAGTTAGCTTGCCATTATCAAACATGAAGTCAACAAACATGACTTCATGTTTGATAATGGCAAGCTAAATTTTCCGAAACTGCAATCACGTAAAAATAAATAGTCTTAGTTAATAAACTTAAATGATATTTAATATTATGATATTATTTGGATACAATTATTATTTATGTGATATTGCATACGCATAAAATTGCAATAAAAAATCACCATAGCAGTTTCGTGACCGTCTCGTGGATCGACTTGGAACGAACCTATTATTGCTGTTCATTTGTTTAGACACGTTTCATCCCGCATGTTAGGTAGTTCGCGATAATCGCCGCACGACGCGTCGTGAGACGACGCGACAGAAAATAGAACAAGTTATACCGCTGTGATTCGACAGTCAAGCGACCTTGTGTGAGACCATATCAAAACATCCACACAATTTTTGCCACCCTTACTGTTGATCTCTAATCTACTTGTTTGACATAATTTTAATAATTTCTTTTAAATAAAAATTAAAGTACGTACTCGTTTGTACTAACTTTTATAAATTTAAATACCAATAATATTTTGCAGTTTTTTTTAATTAAAATATGCAATTTAAATTATAAATAGTGTGCTAAATGTTACTTTTGAAACCATTCGTGTTGCTAATACAAAAAAATCGATTTCGTACAAGAAATCTCCGTTTCAAAATTTTATTCTTGGGTATTCTTCCACACAGTCTGGATGTTTTCATCGGATCCTCCTTGTGTCGAATCAACCTTCGCTACACCCGGAAAATTTAAATTTTTCAAGCTTTTCTAAACTCAAAATTATTTACTTTATGCTTAATCAAGGAATGGAAACACTCGATAGAAACTGCAAATTGAACACTTTACAAAACAACGAATTAAATAAATTAAATCAATTGTGTAGTTTTTAACTTAGCTTCAATTAAAAATGATTTATTTTTCGAGAAAAAGTTTTTAAAGATTAACCTTTTGTAAAATAAAAAAATGTATTGTATTGCGTTTAAGATTAAATAGGGTTTAATTGAAGTAATAGTTAAAACGGCCAATTTTTGTAGTTTAACAAAAGGAGATACGAAAATTCCACCCTTACGAAAGTGTCGCCTTGGGCTACCACCTCAGTAGATTCACGGGGTCTGCTCTATTGTGTAAATAAAATTGTTTCGAGTACCTGTGTAAGAAAACAAACAAAAAAAATCGTTTAATTTACAAAGAAAAGTTAGAATAATTATTTCAAATATTATTAATTATAAACCGCCTTATTAATACATTCAATAATAAAAATATCATTATAGTTTAATGCTAATTAATTTGTACTAGACCCATACAAACACGATACTAATATTTCATATTAATGGAACAAAATCTACATTCATAGTAGTTACATAGTATTAGTACGAAAATATAGGTAATGAGTTTAAAAAACGGAACTTCTGCCCAACAAAACACGTTTACAAAATTAAAGAGTAATTACAATTAAATTGTCGCTTACATGTACATGGATAAATTAAACAAGAATGACTAATTTCCGATAAATTGTAAGAGATTTTAATGAATAGAAGCCTAGGCTTTTACGTTACTATTTAAAGTTGATCAATTGTTGTAAAATGTCAAAATATCTTCACATGGACATGCAGTTCGTCTAAAAATTCTGCGTAAGTGGATTGAAAATCCTTTGACTCTTACAAAAAGTTGCCAAACTTTACAAAGAACTGTACAAAGATGTATTTTAAGGATGAAAAGAAACCGGAACTATAAATTAAAAACAATGAAAAACCAAGCCAGCACGAATTCCTGACAAAACAATTGAAAAAGCCGACTGTGAAGCATACAAACAAAATTCTTGCACTTCCTCTGGAGATGTGACAAGAAAGGCACTTGTTTACAAAATAGGTGTGCATAATAATGTGTAACAAGAAAAACGCCCAAAATAACGAATAAACAACATATTCGACCTGTTAGGCGTAGCCAAAATCTTAGATATTTATCTAAGATTTTAGATTTTTTTATTAGTAAAAACCGGGAGTTTGTTCTCATCATTAACTTATCTGAAACGTAGGTCAAAGCTGACTAAGCTACATCCTATCGAAAAATATTGGGGCAATACAAAAAGTAAACTCAGAAGAACATGTAAGCCGTCTACTTCTTTAGAATATTAAAAAATCAGTGTGATACACAAAAATAATCTCTGGCAGTTAAGAGCCCAAAAAAAAATAAGCCGTATAAAGTCTTTAGTAAGAGAATTTAACCAACATTAATTATTCTGCAGTAAGTTACGTTAAATATATTAAATGAGGCTCCGTCAACTTGGCCCCGCACTTTTGATTTTTTGGAAAAACATCATTGCGCAGAAAAGCCCTCAGCTAGCGCAAGCAAGCACAGCAAAAATTAGAACAAGCACATAAAAAGTAAAAAAGTTATAGAGGTTTCAAATACGGGGGGGCGGGCTAAGTTGACGTTTGCCCCCACTATTGATTTTTCAACTTTATTTATATGATTTGGGTTCCTCAGAGCTAGCGCAAGCTAGCATAACCAATTTTAGAGCTAGCGCAACCTCAACAACCCCTTAAAAATACAAAACTGGTTTGAACCCTAGCCCCCCACTTTAATATTTTTTAATTATTGCTAGGAGAATCTGCTGCTTAGAGCTAGCGCAGCAGAACATGCAAAACTTATTTAGAGAAAGAATACGGTTACAAAGATATTTACATTGTACTTATCAAGCGTGAGCTTTCAAATCCTGTATGCCTATTTCCATTCGTGTGCTTGAATTAATACGCTAAATGCGATATTTCTGTCAAATCACAATAATGCAACGAATTTGTTACTAATATAATTTGCGTCATTGTACAGCTTAAAATAAATACTGAACCCATTAACTATTGTGATATAATTCGAGGGCTAGTCACCAATCACTGACTACGCCACTGTCTTTATTGTGCTCGCTGTTCCGGCTGCAGCATTTGTAAACCATTGTTTTTATGTTTAAAACACTTTCTTTTCAAACAGTCTTTTAAACATGTTTAAAAATATCCGTCGTGTTTTAAACGGTTTTGTTTTAAACATGTTTTAAACCTTAAATTTGTTTAAAACATGTTTTAAAGGTTAAATTTGTTAAAAACGTTTTTTTTATTATTTTAAATTTGCTGAATTATATTTTATACTACTTCATTAAGAGTTGTTGTTTTCGTTTTTAAATTTTAGCTAAATTGTTGAAGATATTTCAAATTACATTATTAAACACAACATTTTATAAATTAAAAGTGCGATTCTTTTCGCAATCTACAACAAGTTAGTCTTACAAAGACTATATCAAACACTCATTGAAACAACTACTTCCCGGGCTAATACCCCGACGGATATTGAATTATACAACAAGTGTTTGCTGTTACATACAGTAACCTACTGCAAATGTAACAATTTGGGTCAAATTATTCAGGCCATCTATAGACGCGTTTCGAGATTTATCTCTTATCAGTATAGCTTTGCCATTCCCTCTAAACAATTTGACACCTTAGACTGGCGGTCACGTTGCCGTTTAAACACAAGTATAAATGAAATTGCCAATTTTTGGTTGTAGAATAATTCAAACATTAAAAGTGCGATTCTTTTCGCAATCTACAACAAGTTAGTCTTACAAAGACTATATCAAACACTCATTGAAACAACTACTTCCCGTGCTAATACCCCGACGGACATTGAATTATACAACAAGTGTTTGCTGTTACATACAGTAACCTACTGCAAATGTAACAATTTGGGTCAAATTATCCAGGCCATCTATAGACGCGTTTCGAGATTTATCTCTCATCAGTATAGCTTTGCCATTCCCTCTAAACAATTTGACACCTTAGACTGGCGGTCACGTTACCGTTCAAACATAAGTATAAATGAAATTGCCAATTCTTGGTTGCAGAATACTTCAAACATTAAAAGTGCGATTCTTTTCGCAATCTACAACAAGTTAGTTAGACCGCCAGTCTAAGGTGTCAAATTGTTTAGAGGGAATAGCAAAGCTATACTGATGAGAGATAAATCTCGAAACGCGTCTATAGATGGCCTGAATAATTTGACCCAAATTGTTACATTTGCAGTAGGTTACTGTATGTAACAGCAAACACTTGTTGTATAATTCAATGTCCGTCGGGGTATTAGCCCGGGAAGTAGTTGTTTCAATGAGTGTTTGATATAGTCTTTGTAAGACTAACTTGTTGTAGATTGCGAAAAGAATCGCACTTTTAATGTTTGAAGTATTCTGCAACCAAGAATTGGCAATTCCATTTATACTTATGTTTGAACGGTAACGTGACCGCCAGTCTAAGGTGTCAAATTGTTTAGAGGGAATGGCAAAGCTATACTGATGAGAGATAAATTACGAAACGCGTCTATAGATGGCCTGAATAATTTGACCGAAATTGTTCATTTGCAGTAGGTTACTGTATGTAACAGCACACACTTGTTGTATAATTCAATGTCCGTCGGGGTATTAGCCCGGGAAGTAGTTGTTTCAATGAGTGTTTGATATAGTCTTTGTAAGACTAACTTGTTGTTGATTGCGAAAAGAATCGCACTTTTAATGTTTGAAGTATTCTGCAACCAAGAATTGGCAATTTCATTTATACTTATGTTTGAACGGTAACGTGACCGCCAGTCTAAGGTGTCAAATTGTTTAGAGGGAATGGCAAAGCTGTACTGATGAGAGATAAATCTCGAAACGCGTCTATAGATGGCCTGAATAATTTGACCCAAATTCTTACATTTGCAGTAGGTTACTGTATGTAACAGCAAACACTTGTTGTATAATTCAATGTCCGTCAGGGTATTAGCCCGGGAAGTAGTTGTTTCAATGAGTGTTTGATATAATCTTTGTAAGACTAACTTGTTGTAGATTGCGAAAAGAATCGCACTTTTAATGTTTGAAGTATTCTGCAACCAAGAATTGGCAATTTCATTTATACAACATTTTATTACAATAAAGCATCACAACCGTGTATACATAAATGTGATTTTTAAATACAGGGAATTTTTCTTTCAGGTATACATATGCAATACACTGTAAATTTTACGACATTCGTTGTTTTTTTAAAAGATTTCAGACTAAGCATGAAGTAAAATTTCGAGTTAAGAAAAGCCAAATCCAATCCAAATTAGGCTTTTCGAAACTCGAAATTTTACTTTATGCGCCACACATATAAAACACTGAAATATCGTAAAGTTTAAAATATACGGTTTTAGCAATCTAATATGTATGTGTCCAATATGTATTATGTGATGTGAATAAAACTTGAGTCAAATTCTGCGCTGAACAAATTGTTTAAAACAGTGATTATAGGCAACTCAATAACTCTAACGTATTTTAGGTTGCCTATAATCGTTGTTGTATGTGTGATTTTTTAACTTCACTGAAATCAGTGTTTTTAAACGTGGCGCATAATTTGGATTGGCCGCTCCGCTTCGCTACGCGGCCAATCCAAATTCTTAGGCTTTTCTAAACTCGAAATTTTACTTCAGTCTGGGAGTGGAAAACATTCGTTAAAAGCCTTAAACTAACCGCTTTGAAACAACAAATTCCCGCCAAATTAAAAAACGCTGTAATTATCGGGATATGTATACTCAAAAGAAAAATGCCCAGTATGTTCTGTTTTAAACATGTTTGAAACATGTTTTAAACGTGTTTTAAACATGTATTAAACATGTTTTAAACACGTTTTAAACATGTTTTTAATTGTTAATGTTTCAAACGCTGTTTCAATGAAAAAATACGTTCCGTAATAACTGTTTGTTTTAATTAATTTGAAAAAAAAACAACGTTTCTTTAACAACCATATTGTAAACAATGCATTAGCGAATTATATTTTAAAATAATTGTTTATTCCGAATAATTACGTTTTAAATTATTTGAGGGTTAATAATCACTGACTTGCCCTTATATTTTTGTCAATGCTAACTGGTTGACAAGAGTTACTATATTATTGTTTTAAAACTTTGGTTTGATTTATTCATATCTTTTAATATATATCCCAACTAATGAATTGATTTGTTTATCAAGTATCGCAATAGTTAATGGTTCAGTATTTATTTAAAGCTGTACTATAACGCAAATTATATTAGTACTAAATTTTAGGATTTTTTAGGTTAGTATATGGCAATGTAATTGTCAATAAATCCGTTAGATTATTGTGATTTGATAGAAAGTTCCATTTTGCGAAATAATTCAAATACACGAATGGAGAGGGATACGCATACAAGATTTGAAAGCTCACGCCCGATAAATAAAAAGTAAATATCTTATATTAAAGGATAAATAAAAAATTATTTCTATTATTAAAAACTCTTGGTTTGTTTCACTATTTGCTTCTATTTACTCAACTAGTTTCGCTTTTTACGGCATTACCAAGTGTTTTTAATTTATCCTTTAATATTATTTTAAAATGTTTCACCAAGTTATAAATGAGACAGTTATTCAAGAAAAAAAAATCTATCGGTTTTCTTTTTTTTAATATTTTTTGCATGTTCTGCCTGCGCCAGCTCTAAGCTACAGATTCCCTTAGAAATAATAAAAAAATACTAAAGTGAGGGGCTGGGGATCACTCATTTTGTCTTTTTAAGGGGTTGTTGGGGTTGTCCTAGCTTGTGCTCGCTCTGAGGAATCCAAATTATATAAAAAAAGTTAAAAAATCAAAAGTGGTGGGCAAAGATCAACTTAGCCCCCCCCCTCATATTTGAAACCCCCATAACTTTTTTACCTTTTGTGTGCCTGCTTTAATTTTTGCTGTGCTTGCTTGTGCTACCTAAGGGCTTTTCTACGCACTGATTTTTTTTCAAAAAAAGTGGGGGCCAAGTTGACGCAGCCATTAAGGGCGCTCTTAAATGGACGTTATAAACGCGAGGCGGAACGGGAGCGGGCGCAAGCGTTTGCGTTTTAACACATGGGTTTATATGAGAGTTCCTAGACGGACGGGTGCGAGGCGGAGAAAACGCCAGCACCCATCCGTCTAGGAACTATCATATAAACCCATGTGTTTAAGCGCAAACGCTTGCGCCCGCTCCCGTTCCGCCTCGCGTTCAAAACGTCCATATAAGAGCACCCTAAATGTTCATGTTATAAACTTTTTTTTCTAAAATGTCTCTTCGTTTTTGTTTTATTGACCTTTAAACAGGCAACCATTTTATCGTAATCACCCTTTAGTTAACAAACCAGTATCAGTCACTATTGCTTCGTTAATCCCTTGACTTACGATTTAAAATTACATGTAGTAAACATACAGGGATTTATTCTTTTTAAGTATAATTTTACTTATTCCAAAACAAACCTTCGAAATAATCCAATTAAACATTTGTAAAATTAATTAACATGAAATCTCACACAAGCCGAAGTATATTTTAAACTTCACTTTAAATGAGTGTTTTATACGCCTGGCGCATGAATTAAAATTTTGAGTTTAGCAAAGCCTGAAAATTTGGTTTGGTCGCTCAGCCAAAGGCCGCTCGCTCCCCAAAGCGCGGAGCGACCAAACCAAATAGTCAGGCTTTTCTAAACTGGAAATTTTACTTCATGCTTAACCTGGGATTAGAAACACTCGTTAAAGGCTTCAAATTGAACTCTTACAAATAAAACCAACAGAAATGAGCAGGGACGAATCAGAAGTTATTGTGTTCCTTCAAAGTTCTAAATGCGTTATGTATAGAAAAAATCGTTTTTTATTTGATGATAACACCTGGATACACGCGACAAAACTGATAATTGATAATCAGAAATGTTTTTCGTTAAATAATAGACATGATCACCCGCAACTAAGCTATAAAAACGGATTTAAGATCTGTCATTCTTGGTAGATTTTTGCATAAAACTGAACGATTTAGAGTTGCACACACAGCATAATTGGTTTAATAAGATCTTTCAAACAATCCTTAATTTTACTGAAGCGATGTAAAAATACTCTGTAATTTTTCCGACATTCTTTGATTTTATAAATACGTTCAATTTGAAGCTTCTAACAAGTGTTTTCCACTCCCAGCATGATATGCGCCACGCGTATAAAACATTGTAATATTGTGAAGTTTAAAATATGCTACTTATGAATTAATGACATTGAATATGTCAAAACTCGAGCCTTGTAAAGTATAAATAAAGTGGTATAAAAATATGGAAATATTCCATATTTCTATATTTTTATACCACTTTATTTGTACTTTACACGAGTCGAGTTTTGACATATTCAATATAATTTTAAAGTATGACAAATGTACAGTACTTCCAAAGTGTAAATAAAGTAGTATAAACACATAGAAATACTCCTTAGTTAATAATTATTATAAATTACTGCGTAGTAACGCTTAAAAAAATACTAAAATGTATACTACTTATTTTAAATACATTTTACAAATTTTTATTTCATCTTACCAACATCTGTGCTTAGTAATATTAATTGCAAGATTACCGGTAAAGTGGTAATAATCGGTAATTTAATGTTTGATTGTTAAGAAAGTTACTGTTGAGTATAAAAGATGAGATTAAGTTTAGTTTAGTTTAGTTTATTGACGGATAATTATTATAATTACCTATTACAATATTATACACAAATAATAATATACACAAAAGAAAGACTATAAGTAAACAATATACACAAAAATGATATATACAGGGTGTCCCGTTAATGTAGGGAAATGGCTTAACCATAGATTCCTGGGATCAAAATATGATGATTTAACACAATTTATCTATATCTAAAAGTTTACGGCTAAGCCGGAATTAGTCTTCAAAGTTCAAAAGAATATTATTAATTTTATTTATATGAATTGAACGCTATATTCGATCCGACTAAAATTTATTATGGTCATCATTGATTGACAAGAAGTATAGAAAACAATAATAATACAACATTGAAACTAAAATATGTTTTTATTGGCGCACCTTCTAAAAATTTAAAAAATACGTCTTAAAAGATTAGTTTATTTGAAACATTTTTTGTCTCTTAATAATGTTCGACATCTTGTACAGTTTTGCAACAAAAAAATAAAATGCAAATAAATTATTTTTTATTATTTAGTAAAAACAAAATGGAGTCTTTCGAGTGATTAAAAATACATGTTTTTTCTTTGTCGCCGCCATTGTTTAACAAACGTCAATTATGTAATATAACACACTATTTCAGTAATTATGGTCATCAATGATTGACAAGAAGTATAAAAAACAATAGTACCACAACATTAAAACTAAAATATGTTTTTATTGGCGCACCTTCTAAAAATTTAAAAAATACGTCTTAAAAGATTAGTTCATTTAAAAGCTTGTTTGTCTCTTAATAATGTTTGACATCTTGTACGGTTTTGCAACAAAAAAATAAAATGCAAATAAATTATTTTTTATTATTTGGTAAAACAAAATCGAGTTTTTCGGGTGATTGAAAATACAGGTTTTTTCTTTGTCGCCGCCATTGTTTAACAAACGTCAATTATGTATAATATTAATTAACGAGTGTTTTTTGAGAATTAATTCTTATCTTCATTATGGTTTATAATTATTCATATTTCTCCGGAGCAAACAGATACGTGGAGTTTTTTTTTTTAAGTATATGTATTCAAAATACAGCCTATTTTCTGTAAATTTTTAGATATTCCTTGTTTTTTTAAGTTCAATTTAAAGCTTTAAAGGAGTGTTTTCCACTCCCAGACTAAGCATGAAGTAAAATTTTGAGTTTAGAAAAGCCCCTTGAAAATTTGTCGCGCAGCGACCCGATACAGATTTTCTGGGCTTTTCTAAACTCGAAATTTTACTTCATACGCCACGCGTATAAAACACTAAAATATTGTGAAATTTATGTATATTGAAACTTCACTTGAAATCTGTGTTTTATACGCGTGGCGCATGAAGTAAAATTTCGAGTTTAGAAAAGCCCAGAAAGTTTTTCTCGGGTCGCTGCGCGACCCTCGACAAATTTTCACGGGGCTTTTCTAAACTGGAAATTATACTTCATGCTTAGTCTGGGAGTGGAAAACACTCGTTTAAAGCTTCAAATTGAACTCTATTAAAAAACAGCGAATCTCGGAAAATTTACAGCTTATGCATTTACCTAAAAAAAATCACTGTATGTTACTTGTATTAGGATTTTGCCAAGAAAATTGAGGATACCATATTCATATTTTATATTTTTGTGGCAAAACCGTACAAGATGCCAAACATTATTAAGAGATAAAAAAAGCTTTCAAATGAACCAATATTTGAAGTAATATTTTTTAAGTTTTTATAAGGTGCGCTAGTAAAAACATATTTTAGTTTTTATGTTGTGGTACTACTGTTTTTCATACTCCTTGTCTATCAATGATGACCATAATAACATAAATGATGTGCTATATTATGATAATCAACCATAATTAATTTTAGTCAAATCGATTAGAGCGCTCAATCGTTACAAATATTATATTTATTTTTTAAAGTTACTTCTTTAAAGTTAAAAAAAATAAGTTCTTATTTTTTTTAACTTTAAAGACTAATTCCGGTATAGCCGTGAAGTTTTGGATATAGATAAGTTGTGGTAAATCATCATATTTTTATCCCAGAAATCTATAGTTAAACCATTTTCCCACATTAACGGGACACTCTGTATAAATAACTAAATTCATGTAAGAATGCACATTTCAACTGAATAAGATTCAACAAAAGTTGGTGTCTAAAAAATAAACACGTTAAGAATATAAGTATAAAATATAAGATCAAAAGTTCTAAGAGTGAAAAAAATCTAAGAATGTAAAGAATAAAAAAGTTAAAAAAATTGTGTATATAAAAGTTTTGTTGTTCTATGAGCTTAAATAAAGTGTTCCGGAAAAATTTTACACTAAGTAATCGTATATATTTGACGTTTTACGTGAAAATAATTGAAATATCATACATTTTTAACTTAATTTGGCATACATTTTGACTCTTGCTCTCCCCTAGACACAAAATGTCATAAATTTTACGTAAATTAGTAAAGCAATAACTAATTTATGTACAATTTACAAAAATAGCCTTAAACCGGGTTTCAAGAACACAGTAAAGGCCTTTTTTAAATTACGTACATTTAACAATACCCGGCTAAAGACAATTTTTTTTTAAATTACGTGCAGTTCACAAAAATAGCTACAAACCGGATATCAAGAACACCCTGATCCACTCTGACCCAGCTAAAAGTTTTTTTTTTTTTAATTTTCTATAAAAATAGTAAATTATATTTTTGATTTCACGTTGATAAAATAAAATAGTTATAGAAAATCTGGCATATGGGAAAAAAATATAATCAGTGTATTGTGCATTCGCAAGAATTAAATGTTGTTAATGTTACCGCATTCTCTGCATTACCACCGGTAATCACGGTCATAAATTACCGCTAAAATCACTGTGCTATCAAAATTCGAGCAATTTACAATAAATTTAAAGCTATGTTAAAAAGAAAAAATCGCAGCATATACATGATTTTATATACAGGTTTATTCAAAATGAAGGAACAGATTTCAAACATTACTTTCTTCCAAACTACCAAAGATAGAAACACAATTCCAACGTTCCTGAAAAGAGAAAAGTTCAATTTTTATGCATTCAATATGACCACCATGTGATACACGACAAACATCAAAACGGTGGCTCATTTCTTGTTACACATAAATCAGCTGGTTCTGATTATCGAATACACAGCTTCAAAAAACAATTTGATGTCGCATATTTTCAAAAGAGGTTTTTGGGCTGCTTTTCGTAAACTGTAAGAATACGCTTGACATTTTCATTTGATGTGTGTGGACATCGAGTGCTTTTCTGTTTGCAGATGCGACCATCGTCTACGAATTTTTGATGCCACTGGTAAATCTGCTCATGACGAGATGGTTGTTTGTTAAACTGACGGCGAAAAGCATGCTGAACTTCAATAATGGACTCCAGTTTTGCGAATTGCAGCACACAAAATGCTTTTTCTTGTTGTGCCCCAATTTTACTACAGACAATCAACATGACAAGTAACAGGGCTAATGCGGCCGTGGTTAGAACTTCTGCCTGGACTTAAAACTTTTGTCTGTCCAGGAACCTTAGAATTATGGTTCTACCTTTTGTAGTTTGAAAGAAATAAATGTTTAAAATCTGTTCTTTATTTTTGAATAGCCCTGTATTTTAATTGTATTACCTATAACCCGCCGATTGCCAAATAACTTGGTATGCAAAAGTAACTCTCATATTACGAAAGGTTGGACACTCTTGGTCTACATCAAATTTGTTCAAAGTTATATTCATCTTAATACTATAAAACGGTGTCAGTTTGTATACGGTGATTTCACCTTTTGATTTATAAAGATATTTTATTTACGAAATAAATTGGGTAATATAAATCATATTGAGGAAAAGCCGAATTTACTATATGAAAAATGGAATTCCTAATGATAATGATTATTCTCTGTATGTATTTGTCCCGTGCTATTATAAAAAAATAGAATTGAAAAGAATCAATTACTTGTAAAATATGACATATGTGACACTGAGAAATGATCGTTTTGGGATCATGAATATCGTTTCCGTGAAATATTATTACAAGTTATTATCTGCGTCCGTGGCATTTATTTAATACTTTAATGCAAGCGGTCTGAATAGCTCTAGAGGATCAGGGTAAGGGTATCGAAAGATGCGCGATATTTAGAGTGTACGTATAGATTTCATACATAATAGTCATATTGATTGATTCAAAAAGGACCGCGTACGGTAGGAATGATTCTATGGCCTAAAGATCATTAGATCGAGACGTAGCTACTGCGATATGCAATCGTCATACATCAAAGTATTTTGACATGTGAAAAGTAGCCGATGCATTAATATCACTTCGAACTTTATAATAAATAATACCGTAAGATTTATATAGCAACCAAATATGAATAATAATGGTATGGCCGGGTAAGTTCAGTTCATAAATTAATGAATGCATCGCGACGAAAACATGTTAACACTTCGGATATCCCACGGGCAACTTTTACCGTCTGCCATCAACTTAGTTTTTCTGGCTTTTCCAGAAATCTCAACTATCATAATTAAGATAAATCTGTTGTTGGTGTATACTTTGCGGCGTAATTTCAACAGAGTCCACTGCTTCGGTCTGCAGCCTCATTTCCACATCACCACATCTCTAGATCTCATACGTCATTTTGCCACAGTTCCATATTTCATAGGGAGATGCGATGATAGTGAGTTATTGATGAGGATGGATATGTATCATACAGTCTGCGCCCTGCTCTTAGCTAGACACCCTCTGTGTCCACCAACAGCTTCTATATTCTTCCTTTATCAGTTAATGACGAAATATTATTCATTTTTTCATTTATTAGTAAATAACATTTTAATTAAACATACCTACAACGACTAAAGTTTCGAAAATTTTGCAGGAATTGTTTATATAAAACCTGCCAGTTTGTAACTTCTAACGAGTGTTTCCACTCTTTGAATAAGAGGAGTTCAACCGCTATCTAAACATAAAAAACTTAGGATATTGTCATCTTAACTACATCCTTATTTTGAGATGAAATATTTTTAATAAATAGGTATCAGTTAAAGAAAGTACGTACAATCTTTATGCTTATCTCAACAATATATTTTCTACGTTTATCGTTATTTCATATAAAAATATCAAACATTGGTAAACTAATGCAATCGCGTCTTTAAGTTTATTTATTTCTGCAGTATCTACAAAAATTATTGGAAAACTAAATTAGTCACATTGTAGAATATTCCTTTGCAAAGATATAAGATTTTTTAGTTTATTTATTTACTAATAGGATAGGAAATTGCGCGTAAAACAGTTTTTCAAATTTATCGTACTATAGAAATTAAAGAATCTTATTAAGTATATGTTTTGCGTTTTAAATATTTGTAAACAAATATTTAATATTATATGATATGTTTTAAATTATTTTTGTTTACAAATTGTAAATTGAGTTTCGTGGAAAATAATTCCCTCTTTTCAGCGGTATTTTCTGGGAGATGACCTAGGTTCCATCCGATCACTAAATTACACTTGTCTCGCTGGAGCTATGAGCTACCGAAGCGATATCATCTTGCTAAAGTCCACTGTCACATCGTAAAATATGGCTCCATTTATCTAGCTAACTGATGACATCAAATGCAAGTGCTTCCTTGATAGATTATATTTTTACAAATGTATTTATTATTTACGATATTTCCACCGAAATGCGATATTAATTCTTTTATTAAGCCGCTTATTTTCACCAGCAATCAACAATCGAAAATAATTATGTGAGGAAGCATTCAGCTTACATTGGCAAGTGAACTCAAAATATACACATTGAAAAATGCAGATTATACCTATGTATATATTCCAAACAAAATCAGGCTTTTCTAAACTCGAAATTTTACTTCATGTGCCATGACTATAAAACACTGACTTCAAGTGAAATTCAAAATATATTCAACTTGATTTTATGTTTAATCTCACAATAATTAACTTTACAAATGTTTATTGCGTCTAACCAAATCTTAATCTTTTAAAATTTGTTAATTTGTACTAATTATCACAGTTCTGAAGTTTTTGTAAAATTATATGAAGTGTGTTGGTTTTGACGATTTTATTTAAAATAGTAAAAATTATTTAAAATTTGTGATTCTTGTTAAATATTGACACCCAGGGATTTTTACTTCTAAGTATGCTCGTATTTTCACATATTCCATATAAATATTTGTAAAATTAATGACCATGTGATCAAACCTAAACAGTAACTTTGAACTTCACTTTAAATCAGTGTTTATACGCGTGGCGCATGAAGTAAAATTTCGAGTTTAGAAAAACCTGAAAATTTGGTTTGGTCGCTCCGCGAAGCGGAGCAACCAAACCAAATTTTCAGGTTTTTCTAAACTCGAAATTTTACTTCATGCTTAGTCTGGGATTGGAAACCCTTGTTTGACAATTAATCAGAAACTTATTTGATCAGAAATTATTCAAAATTAATGGAATTGAATTTAATCAAAAAATATGCTGATAAAATAAATATATGTTAAATCAAATTTTAACTTTGATTTGATATTTTGGAACATCCAGCAAAGATATTTAAATTTCAATTATGGCGAATTAGAGTTTATTTATTTTTGTGAAGATTCTATGAATTTTATATTGATTTTATAATCTGTTGATTTTTTACAATTGTTTCAAAGTAAAAGTTCTTCTAAAATCATTAGTTTAATTGTATAATTTCAAATTTGACTTAATATTTTAAGAAGATGCGTTGGTATAAATTACTTTTTTAGGAATTTGAAGCTTCTAAAGCGTAAAATTTTTACTTACTTACTTACTGTAGAGTTATATTAATACAACACATAATCACATAATTGCTTTTCTTTTAATACTAAATATCTGCTCAAAGGATTGGAAAATCTAAGTTGATAGCCATTTGTAACTCTGTAAATGAGTTTATAACGTGAATTGTTACCTACAAACAAATCTATTTAAATAAATATACCAAAGGATTTAAGGTGGACTTAAAATTAATATACCACCCTGTATATATTATTGTTTATCTAGGTGTTATTTGTTTTAATTCATCTAGAAAACATGATATGGTTTCTAGGAGAAAATCTTCTAGTCTAAAATGTAAATTTCACCTACAGATCCTTACTGTAAATGTTTTATGGGGGAAAGTTCTGGTCGGACATGCAAATACCGAGATTGTATATGTTTAGTAATCTGTGGATTTGTTTAGAGAAGCGTTGGATGTTAGGTGACAGGTTGCATTAGGATTTGTGAGGTCAGTAAGTCGAACGAACAAAAGTAATTCCCTTGTCGATATATTAAATTGGGATGGTCCATACGCAAAATGGGGGGTAATGCGCGCATTTGTATACAGTTGGACACTGACATAAGACTTTGAGAACTAATGGAAACGTTGCTGGATTAAAGGAGTCGGCGGTCGTTTTGTGTTTTCAATCGGATGCTAGAACAATGTATAAATAAAATATGGTCCGTTTAAAGAAATCCTTCCATATGATGAATCAAATAAGTCTATTTATTCCAAGTCGAAGTCGAGCCGTAGTCTATTTATTTGAGCGATGATCTCGGATTGGCCTTGCTTTCGGTCTTCATGGTCTTCTCTTCGGACCTATATGATATACTAATATACATAGTCCGGGGCATAGAGTCCGGAGTATGGCGGCCTTCGCAAAGGCCCTGGTAATTAATGAGGCTGCGCGACTTGCCACGGGGGGCTTGCGAGACTTCACCCCCAGGAGGGCGGATTCATTTCCAATCACCACTGGATACTGTCTGAATCCGTTACAATTCTTCATAAAGTAATATATTGTTTTATGACACTTTCCTTAACAATCTATATTTAAATTAATTCGCTTTGTTTATCAATTATTTCTCGCAACTACTTACACTCACATATTGGGTGGATAAATATTAAATTTACGTTTATTCGCACAATCCAAGATTTACCCCGATTCTGATAATAAGCTATTATAACTCACTACTGTAAACTGGGAATCAAAATGAAATCAATTGAGAATCGCACTTTTAATGTTTTAAATCAATTAGGTTTCGGTCTTTAAATGTAAATGAAGACCCTAGAAGTAAAGGGATATACGAGTTAGTGAAACATTTATAAAACTGGAGTTACAAGTGTAAATTACTTACTTTTCTCAATTTAATTTTTTTTCCTTATAATCAAGTTTATGTACTTGTATCTCTTAGCTTGGTTTACAATCAATAAATCTATGTATATTATGGATATATTATTTTAGTGTTCTGTATTGTATAATTCAATTGTATAAGTTTATTAATATTATAAATATTATTAGACAAAGTCAATTTTTTCAAGTCTTATCTGTGTGACTAACAGAGCGGGGACGAATCCTCGTAAAAAGAATTCGAATCACGAATCCGAATCAGTGAATATGATTTAAATCAAATTAACGATGTATTTGTGTTTTTGAACTTCACTTCAAATCAGTGTTTTGTACGCGTGGCGCATAAAATAAAATTTCAAGTTTAGCTACGCGCTACGCGACCAAACCAGATTTACAGGCAGTTCAAAACTCGAAATTTTACTTCATGCTTAACCTGGGAGTGAAATCACTCGTCCAAAACTTCAAATTAAACTCTGTTATAAAATCGACGAATGCCTGAAAATGACGTAAATAAAAAAATCACTGAATATCATTAAAACCGGGAAAGTCAGAGAAAAGTCATGGAATTTTATTCAAATTGACCAGCATACTAACAAAAAAAGCCATATGATATTATTAAATTTGTCAAAATCAACAGGCATCATAAAAATTACTAAACATGTAAACATTTATAAAACCTTATATTATACTTAACTATTGACAAAAACAATGAAAACAATTTAACAAAATGGGGGTTTCCCACAGAAGAGAGTTGTATTAAAAGGTCAGGGAAAAAAATCTTGAATCAGGGAAATGTCGGAAAAATTTAACATTTCAGATTGTGGCTACCATGTTCGTTTTACTTCAAATAATAAACAAAATTTTGAAAACTAGATTATTATCTTTAAAAACATTTTCAGTCATTTAATGTTCTTATCAAAGCATTCGGTATAAAGTTTCGAACGAGCGTTTCCACTTCCAGACTGAAGACATGAAGTAAAATTTGTCTTGGGTCGCTGCGCGACCCTCAACAAATTTTCTACGCGGGGCTTTTCTAAACTCCAAATTTTACTTCATGCGCCACGCGTACAAAACACTGATTTAACGAGAAATTTAAAAGCACTAAACAAATTTTTCATGTTAATCCTCATAATTATCGAATTATTTTTGACGATTCTTTTGTAAGTATTCGAATCCTTTTCTAAATATTCGAATCCTTTTATAAATATTCGAATCCTTCCATACATATTTAAATCCTTTTATAAATATTCGAATCCTTTTATAAATATTCGAATCCTTTTATAAATATTCGAATCCTTTTATAAATATTCGAATCCTTTTATAAGGATTCGAATCACCCGCATTTAGATTCGAATACGAATATCCTCTTAAAAAATTAACAAATCCGGATCACGAATCCAGTTTAACTTAAGTATTCGAATGCCTCTTTTGAATCCTCTAAAACAATTCGAATCCTAAATGATTCGAATCCTGCCCCGCTGTGGTGACTAATTAAGTCATTTACCTAAAAATAATGACATTGTAATACCATAATTTATTTTTGGGAATTTTAGTTTTATGTGTTCTGATTTCTCGCCTAATTAAATATACCGTTATAAAAACGTTGAATTTGAAATTTATTAGTATTATTTTTTAATCTTGCTTAAGCAGTTTATTTTTTAATACTGATTTAGAAATATATTTTTTTAATTTCACAATATTTCAGTGTGTTAAACTCATGGTATACCAAGTAAAATTTCGAGTTTAGAAACCTGAAAATTTGGTTCGGTCGACCAAACCAAATTTTCGGGTTTTTCTAAACTCGAAATTTTACTTTATGCTTAATGGAACTAACACTAGATCCAAGACATTGGGCTAATTTATCAGAGACAACAGTTTAGATTTTACTGCCAACTGTTAGGGAATTCTCTGATGACCGGACTGTTAATCGTGAACGTGTTTGGGATTTCTGCAATCATACAAAATAGACCGATTGGTGTTGACGATTGGTGTTGACGGGTTAAAGTTTTCAAAATGGCCGAGTACCGTTCATCAGATACCAACATGCATCACAAACAAATCCAAACATGTTGAATGATGAACATTTTGATGAACGGGCCTATTGTAAATATACCGCTGTGCATTTAATGTGCCTGGAAGTATTATAAAACGTGACCTTCAACCGAAACATCGCGCCCCAAACCCTGACACTAGAAATTAAAGCTGTATGACATCTTTGTGTCAACACTAAATTTCGCTCATCTCCTCGAAACCGTCGTATTCTCGCACGTCTATCATTTACCCATAAATAAATAATCTTAACTCGTCACTAAAAACGATGTCGTTCCATTGGTGATCCCAGGCCCGCCTTTCATGACACTATGCACGTCAGTATTAAAATTAGTTTGTAAATTGCTGCCATTGATACAGGGCGATCAAGAGCTTTCATCGAATCGACACCAACAAACCTTGTTGTTTGGAACCGATTCTTCGCTACGTGGAGGTCTTCCGGCTAGTATACTTCGCTGAATCCCTTCTTCAAACCATGTAGACCATATTCTTTCTACGGTGGTATGATGTCGATTCAACCGTCTGCCAAGGCAAGACCTAATTCTTCTATGCTAATAATGCACACTCTATTAAAATCTAAAATATGGGTAAAATTTCTTTGTTGTCGATCTGAAGGTATTTTAGGACACTAAATTTGTTTACAGATATCATAACAACTGACATTTGATAAAGTAGATTTCTTAGAATTAAGAAAGGATCAAGTAAAAATGTATGTTAAACAATGGTTCGAAAAAACGAAAGGGCTTAATATTTTTGAACAAGATTATGATCGGTTCATTTATGATACTTAAACATTATTTAGACAATGTTTCAAAATCGTAGCTTCACGTTTACTGGGTGGTGCATTTCATATAAAAGTGAGTGCATATTTATTTTATCAGCGTATTTTTTAATTAAATTAAATTCCATTATTTTGAATAATTTCTGATCAAATTAGTTTCTGATTAATTGTCAAACGAGGATTTCCACTCCCAGACTAAGCCTGAATTAAGCTTTTCTAAACTCGAAATTTTACTTCATGCGCCATGCGTTTAAAACACTGAATTCAAGTGAAATTCAAAATATATTCAACTTTATTTTATGTTTAATCTCACATTAATTAATTTTAAAAATGTTTATTATTGCGTCTAACCAAATCTTAATCATTTAAAATTTGTTAATTTGTACTAAATATCACAGTTCTGAAGTTTTTGTAAAATTATATGAAGTTTGTTGGTTTTGACAAATTTATTTAAAATAGTAAAAATTATTTAAAATTTGTGATTCTTTGTTAAATATTGACACCCAGGGATTTTTACTTTTAAGTATGCTCGTACTTTCACATATTCCATATAAATTTTTGTAAAATTAATGACCATGTGATCAAACTTAAACAGTATATTTCAAACTCCACTTTAAATCAGTGTTTATACGCGTGGCGCATGAAGTAAAATTTCGAGTTTATAAATACCTCAAAAATTTGGTTTGGTCGCTCAGTTCTTTTTTTGTGGTGTGGAATGGGAAATCGGGAAATCGGACAGAGTGTGGGACTTCTTCCAGTCAAAAGGCGACTGGAAGCCTACCCACTAAAACCCCTCCCACTTTACCGGCGTCGACTGCTCTGGTCATTGGCCGGTCTAGTCTATTGACATGCACTGACTTAAATTACAAGATAACAATATAAAGACAGGGCAAGTCAGGCATGTAAAAAACATATAGCTTACATTTAATATCACAAACTAGGGACAGTACCAGGGTTGTAAATGACCCTGATACCGGAGCCTATCACGACACAACGAGTAACTAGAACTTAAACCTAATATCACAGACAAAACGACATCGGGGTTGTAAAAGGACCCCTGATATCGGGTTCCTAAAGAAAACTATTTAAAAACTTAACCTAAATATTTCAGAGTTGTAAACAGACTCTGATGCATTTTAAAAAGAGAGACAAAATACAAGCTAAAAAGCGGCACCGAAGTTGTAAATGGACTTCGATGCCACTGAACATAATTCAAAGAGTAGAACCACTAAATTATAATAAATTAACATAAGATAAACAACACAAACCCTAATTTCGGTTCAATAATTTTGTTTCACGTTGGAAATTTAAACATTTTTCTACGGACCCCTTACAATTTGCCAATATCCTCTAGTATTTTCTCTTTGATGTACCCTTTAAGGTCGTCGGGCCTTACGGGTACATCATCTATGTTGTCCGCTTCTGCTGCCTGACGGGCAGCTTCATCGGCCAGCTCGTTGCCCTCGATACCTACGTGCCCCGGAGTCCAGACGAAAACGACCGTCTTTCGCAACCGGGACATTTCGAATAGCGAGGCTTGTATGAGCTGGACTAGCGGATCAACCGAGTATAACGACGGTATACTCTGGATGGCACTAAGAGAGTCGGAGCAAATAAGGAATGAGCTTTGGTGGTTCATTAAACAGTAGCGAAGAGCTTGGTATAACGCATATAATTCTGCGGTATACATGCTAGCCGACCCCTGTAATGACTACGTATGTGGCGTTCCATCAATGACGATGGAACAGCCCACACCATGGTCGGTCTTCGAGCCGTCTGTGTATAAACGCGAAGAGCCTGGGTATTCAGCGATAATGGTATGAAATTTGCCCCTAAGAATGTAGGGGCTAATATCGCTTTTCGTATGTGAGGTCAGATCCGTTCGACACTTAACCCTTGGCATAAGCCAGGGGGGTATCTCCAGAAATCCGACCTCGAATACCCTCGGTAGACTGATATGTAGACTCTCTATAAGCTCCTTCGCTCGGACGCACACCGGCCTACTGACGGTAGGTCTTCTTGCGTATTGACTGTGCTGCTCTGTGACGGTGATAAAAAGTCGTCGGTTCCTGTGTCCCTTCCTCGCACGCATGGTCGCTGCGTATTGCAATACAAAGCGGTTACGGCGTGCATTTAGAGGAGGGAAATCCGGAAAGCTCCAGTGGCGTACCTAATACCGGCATGGTGAACAGCGTCTGGGGCTTTCAACCAGGACTTTCTTGCTGAGGAGTATACTGCGTAACCGTAGTCAACTCTGGAAATAACCAAAGCCGTGTACAGTCGCAGCAGTACTTCTTTTCCAGCTCCCCAGTTGATGCTGGCCAAGCATTTAATGACGTTTCTTACATCTTTGGACCAGCTCATCTATATGGGCCCGATAGTTAAAAGTCTTATCGAGCCTCAGCCCTAGAAATCGGATACTATTTACGACCTATATCTTTGTGCCCCGTAGAGACATTACGGGATCGCGATGTGGACGTCTGAGTCGGCAAAAATGTACACATAAGGTTTTCGCTGCAGAGAAGCGGAAACCTCGAGACTCAGCGTCGCTGTTCATCTTGTCGATGACTGTTTGGAGTTGGCGATTATTGGCGGGGATGGTATCTCGCGCCATATATATCACCAAGTCATCGACATACAGACTTTTTTGTATAGGGGAGTTTACTGACATCGCGATGTCATTGACCGCTATAGCGAAGAGGGTTACACTGATGGTTGAACCTTGGGGGATACCGTTTTCAAGCGCAAACTGCCCTGACTCAGTATCCCCAACTCTGACTGTAAACGACCGATTGGACATAAAGGATTCGATGAAGATGAGCAGACGGCCCCTCAGTCCCCATTGGTGTAATTTTTGGAGAACTCCATATCTTCAGGTCATATCGTATGCCTTCTCGAGATCAAAGAACACCGCAACGAGGTGCTTTCTCTCTAAGAAGGCATCCTGGATGGAGTTCGCGAGATGGATTAATTGGTCAACCGTGCTGTGGAATTTTCTAAAACCAGCCTGGTACTTAGCCAGGAGACCGCGCGTCTCCATCATCCATATCAGGCGGTTGTTGACCATCCTCTCGAGGTCTTTCCCCAAGCAGCTAGTAAGAGAAATGGGCAGGTAACTACTGACGTTAGTGGGGTCCTTACCAGGTTTAGGAAGAGGCAGAATTATGGCTAATTTTCATGGGCTGGGGTAGACGCCCCTGTCCCATATCAGGTTAAAGATGTCCAACAAATACTCCCTCATGCACGAGGGGAGTTGTCGGACCATCTGATATGGAATTCCGTCTGGTCCCGGGGCTTTAGACTCGCCCGTTGATTTTATTGCCTCTTCCAGTTCTTTTAATGTAAATAAGACATTGTATGGTAAGGACTCCCTTGATGAGAAGTTCAGGGGAACCTCACGGTTGTTCCTATTTCCCAGGAAACTTTCTTCATAGTTGAGAGAGCTGCTAGCGGAGCAGAAATGCGATGCAATAGCATCCGCTATTTCTATTGTGTCGACGACGTCACGACCATTCACATCAGGTTTTCCTGGGTAGGAACTCGTCTAAACCTATTTAGTGCCCTTTTCTTCTCCTCAATTGCCACCTTGATGTCTTAGTTCCACCAAGGGACAGGTGAACCGGCCATTCTTCCACTAGACATTGGGATAAACTTACCAGCTGCTTCTAATATCCGTTTGGTGAAATCCTCCACGGCGGTCTCGACGTCGTCACTATGTGACGAAGGCGGGGTAAGACTGGCTTGAAATCCAAGCCAGTCTGCCTTGTCGAGACACCATCTCCGGGGGACTGACTGTCTTACCCGTCGAACGATGGTTTTTACAGCGATCGGAAAATGATCGCTGCCGTGCTGATCGTCGAGGACTTGCCACTTAAGACCTGTAGCCAAACGGGGGGATGAAAAGGACAAGTCGATCGCCGAGTAATCGGACCCTCTAGCACTAAAGTGCGTGGGGCTTCCCGTGTTAAGGAGGACCACGTCACTCTGATCGAGGAATTCCTCAATGAGTCGACCGCGGGGATCTCTCCTCTGGGAGCCCCACAATGGGTTGTGGGCATTGAAATCGCCCACTAAGATGTACGGCGAGGGGAGCTCGTTGACCAATTCGACGATGTCTTGTAGGCTCCAATCGAATTGTGGAAGATAAACGGTGCAGATTGTGGCTTTTATGGGATGTGCGATCCGTACGGCCAGTGCCTGGAGCGCCGTTCTGAGAGGGATCTCCCGAAAAAGGAGGCCTTCTCTCAGAAACATTGCGACTCCGCCCCTAGCTCGCACATTAGGCACTACATCCCTTCGCACTACAGAAAACCCTCTGAGCTTTAAGCCATCTCCTGGCTTAGAATGCGTTTCTTGTAGGCACACGCAAAAAGGCGTGTGCCTGGCCAGGAGTAGTTTCAACTCATTGTAGTGTGTTCGGCAACCGTTACAGTTCCATTGAATTAATTATTCAACCATTTTGAAGACATTTTAAACATACACAAGACAGATAATAATAAATTAAAATAAATAACACTAATAACAACACAGGGTGGATGACATCGGAGTTGTAAAGGACTCCGATGCCAAAACAAACACAACAAAACCTTAAAACTAATATCACAAGTGACACCAGAGTTGTAAAAGACTCTGATGCCTGCACAGACACGACACAAAATCTTAAAACTAATATCACAAATGACATCGGAGTTGTAAAAGACTCCGATGCCGGGACAGAAACAACACAGAAACTTAAAACTATTATCACTGATAGCATCGGGGTTGTAAAATACTCCGATGCCCAAAACAAAACAACACAGATCCTTAAAACTATTATCACAGGTAAAACCAGAGTTGTAAAAGACTCTGATGTCAGGACGATCACAGCAATAAAATATGTAAATATTAAATAAATTAACATTAATAATTAAACTTGAGGCGCGGGCGGTGCCTCTTTCCTGGGACGGCCCCTCTGCCATCCCGGCTTTCTTTTTACCCGTCTCCGCTCAACTTTGCCTCCATCGCTGAACACCTCCTCGACGGTGTAGTCTTCCGAGGAGGTGAGGGATGCTTCAGTAGCACCCCTTTTATATGCCTGCTCACTCGATGACATGTACGAGTCCACGTCAATCGAGAGGCTAGGCTTAGTCGATGGGGCTGCTGATGAAGACGGTGTTTGTTCGGCTGCTGATGTTGCAGCCGCAGCAGTCATGACGGCCAGAAGTTTTCCCACTTCAGGGGATACTATACTGGCCCCCTGCTGTTTAGTAACAGGGGGTGGAGCGTTGGGCCCCTGTTTACGGCCGCCCGTCGGCTGCTTACCGCTCGCCGAGGGTTTGGGCGGAGGAGGCATCTGATTTGCCTCTTTCTACACGTTGTCAGTGCGCAGTTCAGTCTTCACGACTTCAGTAATTGTTGCCTTTATCTGTGGCAGTAGACGCACTAGTATATCTTCTAATTGATTTACTTTTGTGACTGTTGCCTAAGAATAAGTCACTCCAGCAGTGGGCAATTTAGGAGTTACTCTCTTTTTGGCTTCAAAGTAACTGAGCTTTTCTTTCATCTTCAGTTCCTGTATTGCCATCTCCTCTTTGTATTTGGGACAGTTTTTGGAACGAGCTGAGTGTCCCCCTTTGCAGTTTATACATATAATTGGTTCTTCACAGCTCGTTCCCTCGTGAAGACCTTGACTTGCCAGATTCTGCTGAATTTCTTCAGTAGTGCAGTTAAGGAAGTCTCTGCAGTAAACAATGCCTCTGGCATAATTTAGCGTCAAGTGTGCTGATACATTGACGTTAAAATCTTCTATTTTTTCTGTCTCTAGAAGCTTTTTTGATTGACCGTTACTCACGGTTTCTACCAACAGTCCTTCTTTTATCTTTTTAATATTTTTACTCTCTCTTATTATATTGTACAATAATTTGTCTATGACAAACGGACTAACTTTATCGAAGTTGCCTTCGGTTTTGGCAACCAGCAAGAACCGGGGGCTAGACTCCCCCGTCAATTGCGACTTGGAAATGTTTTTATTTGTGGCTGTTTTCATGTTGTTCCCACGAGATGGGCAGAAATAAACTGTCACCACCGGCAGTGCTCCCATGCCGGTGGAAGGCTAATTGCAACCGGAGGGCACCGAGTATCCGGAGGCCACCGTTATAAGACACACTAACGTAGTGCCATTCATCCCATCGGCACGGTACGAATAACACCGGGGATTACGGATTTTTTTATCGAGGTTTACTCCTCTAGATCCGACATATTTGCGCCTTTAGGGGACGGGTGTGGCTCTTCACCACGCATGCCGGTCTTGAGAGAGGAGAGGCTAGAGATGCCTAGACGGTATCTTAACATCGCTTCACTCCCTCCTTCTATGTTGGTCCGCGGGAGGCCAGTCCTCCCGACGACACTTTATTAGTGTCACAGAGCAGCAGAGAAAATATACTAGAAGACCTACCGTCAGTAGGCCGGTGTGCGTCCGCGCGAAGGAGCTTATGGAGAGTCTCAATAGCAGTCTCCCAAGGGTATTAGAGGTCGGATTCCTGGAGGTACCCCCTTGGCTTATGCCAAGGGTTAGGTGTCGGCTGGATCTGACCTTAGTTAAGAAGAGCGATATAAGCCCTTATATTCTTAGGGGCCGCTTCCTCCAAATTATCGCCGAATACCCGGACTCTCCGCGGTTGTACACGGACGGCTCGAAATCCGATCACGGTGTGGACTCTGCCGTCGTTATCGATGGCATCCCACATTCGTGGTCACTCCACGAGTCCGCCAGTGTGTACACCGCCGAACTATACGCTTTATATCAAGCCCTCCGCTATTGTATGATGAAAACCCACCACAGCTCATTCGTTATATGTTGCGACTCATTAAGTGCCATCCAGAGTATATCGTCGTTATACTCAGTCGATTTGCTGGTCCAGCTCATACAAGACTCGATATTCGAAGTGTCCTGGATGCGAAAGACGATCGTATTCGTCTGGACTCCGGGGCACGTAGGTATCGAGGGCAATGAGCTGGCCGATGAAGCAGCTCGTCAAGCAGCCGAAGCGGACGACATAGACGATGTACCCGTTAGACCAGACGACGTGAAAGGGTACATCAAGAAGAAAATTACAGAGGATTGGCAGCAGAATTGGAACGGCTCCGAGAGCAAATTAAGGTCTGTAATGCTCTCGGTGACTCCCTGGCAATCGCCGGTGAAACTTACGAGGAGGGAGGAGGTCGCCCTGTGCCCTCTTCGCATAGGGCACACCAACTTAACCTCTTCGTATCTCCTTGCCGGCGATGAAGCGCCAGAGTGTCCATCTTGTCACGACCGGTTAACGGTGGAGCATATATTAGTCGAATGCCCAGCCTACGCATTACAGCGAAGTAGGCTGAGGCTTGGTGGTGATGTGGCATCCATATTGGCGAATAGTAAGGGGTCCGTAGAAACATGTATACCGTTTCTACGTGAAACAAGTCTATTGAAGCGATTATAGCGATTTGTGTATGTTCTTTAAGTGTTAATTTATTATTAAATTATTAATTGTCTTTGTCTCGTTTATGTATAGTGGCATCGAAGTTCTTTTACAACTTCGGTGCCATCTTTTAGTTTGTGTCCGTCCGCTCCAGAGTCCTTTTACAACTCTGGAGTACATATTGTATATAGTTTTTAGGGTCCGGCATCGGGGTCCATTTACAACTCCGATACTATCAGTCTGTGATATTAGGTTTAGGTTGCGTCGTCCGTTATATGTTGGGTTCGGCATCGGGGTCATTTACAACCCCGATGTCGTCCGCTCTGTGATATTAGGTTTAAGATGTGTTTGTCCATTTTATGTACGATCGGTGACAGGGTCTTTTACAACCCTGCCACCACAATATCTGTGATATTAGGTTTAGGGTTATTTATTCTATTTATGTTTTGCTTAGTGTTGTTTATTTTAATTAATTTATTGTTTGTTTTTCTTTTCAAATAACACAAGCAAACCGGCTAATGACCATGCAGTCGAAGCCGGTAAGTGGGAGGGGTTTTTAGTCGGTAGTCTTCCAGTTTAGAGGGAGTCCGACACTTCGTCCGTAAATGGATTATCCCCTCCCACACAAAAAAAAAATAAGATTGTCGTGAACAAAGAAAACATAAAAGAGCAGCCACATGATATCAGAAAGTCATAAATATACAAACCATACAAAACTAGAAAGCTATGAGCATTACGAACATTAATGTTAACAACATCTCATGGACATAATGAATTTATATATAAAAATATAGAATGGTTATGTAAACATTGTGAACTTACAAAAACCAGAGCTGGGCAGGATTCGAATCATTTATGATTCGAATCCATTTAGAGGATTCAAAAGAGGCATTCGAACACTTTAGTTCAACTGGATTCGTGATCCGGATTCGTTACATTTTTTTAAGAGGATTCGTATTCGAATCCAAATGTGAGTGATTTGAATCCTTATAAAAGGATTCGAATATTTATAAAAGAATTCGAATACTTACAAAAGGATTTGAATCGTCAAAAATAATTCGAATTCATTGTGAGGATTACCTTGAAAAATGTCTTTTGTGTGTTTTAAATTTCTCGTTAAATCAGTGTTTTATACGCGTGGTGCGTGAAGTTATATTTCGAGTTTAGAAAAGCCCAGGAAATTTTCACGGGGCTTTTCTAAACTCGAAATTTTACTTCATGCTTAGTCTGGGAGTGGACACGCTCGTTCGAAACTTCAATCTGAATGCTTTGGTAAGAACATTAAATGACTGAAAATGTTTTTAAAGATAATAATCTAGTTTTCAAAATTTTGTTTAATATTATTTGAAGAAAAACTGACATTGTTGCCACAATCTGAAATGTTAAATTTTTCCGGAATTTCCCTGATTCAAATTTTTTTCCGGCACCTTTTAATATAACTTTCTTTTGTGGGAAACCCCCATTTTGTTAAATTGTTTTCATTATTTTTGTCAATATTTAAGTTAATTTTATAAATTTTTACGTGTTTTGTAATTTGCTGATTTCGACAAATTTAGTAATATCATATGGCTTTTTGTTAGTGTTTTGGTCAATTTGAATATAATTCCATGACTTTTCTCTGACTTTCCCGGTTTTAATGATATTCAGTGAAGTTTTTATTTACGTAATGTTCAGGTATTCGTCGATTTTATTATAACAGAGTTCAATTTAAAGTTTTGAACGGGTGTTTCCACTCCCAGGCTAAGCATGAAATAAAATTTCGAGTTAAGAAAAGCCCCGTGAAAATTTGTCGAGGGTCGTGCAGAGAGCCGAGACAAATTTTCGGGCTTTTCTAAACTCGAAATTTTATTTCATGCGCCACGCGTACAAAACACTGATTTGAAGTAAACTTGAAAAACACACAAATACAAAAAAATAATAATATCAAATTTATTCTTAAAGGATTGGTATTCGTGATTCGAAAAAACAGGATTCAAATCTTTGATTCGAATGATATTTATCGCTTACGAATCCTTTATTCGAGTATTCATGATTCGAATCATACTAGGTGATTCGGATTCGTGATTCGAATCCTTTTTACGAGGATTCGTCCCAGCTCTGACAAAAACTAATAAAAGGGTAACATCAGTAAAAGAAAACACAACAATTTGTACATATTAGATAAAAATAATATAAACTTATCAAAGATTGTTAAAAAATGTTTGAAAATGTTTGAAAAAAAAACATTACTAGTCTAGCAAATATAATTGAATACAATAGTAATCTAAATTCTAATACTTTTTATTGTTAATCTGTGCTTTTTTTTCAGAAAAACCACCCAGCCACCTTCATCACGATATTTATTCAAAAAAGATTAGATAATAAAAACATTAAATTAATTTAAATCAACATATTTTTTTTATATTTAAATTCTTCTGGAATGTTATGGCTATGATAGAGGGAGTTTTTTTTAAGTCTCATATGCTGCAAATTTTCCCACATTCGTTGTTTTTAAAAGAGTTTAATCTGAAGCTGTTTTCACTCCCAGATTAAGCATGAAGTAAAATTTCAAGTTTAGAAAAGCCTGAACATTTCAGTTCAGGCTATACTAAACTCAAAATTTTGCTTCATGCGCCATGCATATAATACAATGATAAATGAAGTTCAAAATATACGTCTTTAGCATTTTGCTCAAGAGGCATATTTTTAACTTCAGTTGAAATCTGTGTTTTTTACGCGTGGCGCATGAAGTAAAATTTGGAGTTTAGAAAAGCCTACAAAATTGGTTTGGTCGCTTCGCAAAGCAGCTCAACCAAATTTTTAGGATTTTCCAAACTCGAAATTTTCCTTTATGCTTAACCTGAGAGTGAAAAATACTCGTTTAAAGCAAAAAATTGAACTCTTTAAAAAAACACGAATATCTAAAAATGTATACGATGAAATAAGAATATGTATACTTAAATGAAAAATTCCCTGTATAATTTTTATGTAAGTTATTTATTGAAATAAACCATGATTAAAATAACCAGTAATTAATATTTTAATTTGCCCCTTTTGTTTATCTACAATACGCACTTTGATTTGACATAATCGGATTAACTGGTCATAAATATAGCAATATCTATTACAAACAAACAAAATAAAGCAGTACTTCATGAATAAATGAGTGAGGAGAAGGTACAACTAAATTATTCTGAGTATTTTGAATAATTTAATAAAAAGTCAGTTATAGATTAGTAGTATTTATAATGTATGTATATATTTAATTTTGTTAGCCATCTATGACTATGGAACAACGGGCTCTCGGCTATATCATTATGTTAATGGGCAGGCGATTTATTTACCAAGATACCTGCCAAAATTACATCGGAAAAATTTCCAGATTAGGACTTTTTTGTAAAAGCCCCAGGAGACGTTTTAAACGCATCAGTAGCCAAATTACTAGATTCTACATAAAATACTTAACATGCCATTGACTTTGTATATAGGTAAGTTACAAGAATGACGAATTTATTAGTTTTAAGTAATATTAATATTAAAAAAAAAATCTATAATTATTCAGTAACTCACGTGGCCTCGTGAGCCTTAATGAAGAACCATACAATATTTTTTATTGGATTTTCTACTCCAAATTAATTAATGAATAAAGTTACCTAAAGCTTTTTACTGATTTTCTGGCCACCTTGTATTCATAATGCGGACGAAAAATATGATATTAATGCTGAAACATAAACTCACACGTGCACACTACAAAGATTCACTCACTACTAAATTCCTATTTCAATTTCGATTTGTTCATCCAATAAATTCCTCGCCGTATTTACCATATTGTTGTGAAGGTCACGAACAAGTTGCCGAAATCCATTCCGCCAGAAATCGGAATAATGGAAAAATTAAAATGAGAGATGCATTTTTTTGCACGTAACACTTTTTGCGTTGGCGTGTGTGCGATAAATTGAAAGACGCATGCAGATTTTTTACGTTCAGTCGAGATCAATTATTCGCACGGTGCACTTCGTGTTTCTGTTTCGAACGATTTAAAGTTAAATTGATTGATTTTTGTGTGCTTGTGTTGTGATTTTAGTAGTGAGTAAATATCGTGACGCCTAATATAAGATGGAAGATTGTATTGGAAACTACGATCAGTATTCGGCATCAGGGTATTTTTAAAATCTGATTTTGCTTCTAAAATAGCAAACGTTTTGTGTATTCATCTTATTAATCTTTGTTCTGTATTAAAGGCTTTATTAATTTTTTATTCCGTTTTTTTTTATTTTCAATTACGAGTGTTTTCCACTCCCAGACTAAGCATGAAGTAAAATTTCAAGTTTAGAAAAGCCTTAAAATTTGGTTACGCGACCAAACCAAATTTTCAGGCTTTTCTAAACTCGAAATTTTACTTCATGCGCCATGCGTATGAATCACTGAAATATTGTGAACTTCCAAAACACACCGATCATCGTCTTAGTAATAATAATAACAATAATACATAACAAGATTTAAGAAACGAAACTCATCAACAATAATAAAAGTTGGTTACAACTTTGTATAAGAAAATTAATTTGGACACACTTTTTATATTTGTATTTATAGCAAATATAAATTTTCAAGTTTTCTAAAAATCTAGCGCATTGTTGATTTTTTAGAAAATGTGTTATGGATTTTGTTTTATTGTAGAAGAAAATACAGAAACATTATTTTATTTTAAAACACTTGAAAAAATAATTGATCATTCAATTTTGATACAACTGAAAATAAGAATGTTTATGAATTCAGAGTTTTTATTAAGAGTTTGAACAATATCCTAACGAGCGTCTTCCACTCCCAGATTAAGCATGAAGTAAATTTCCGAGTTAGGAAAAGGCTAAAAATTTGGCTAAACCAAATGTTCAGGCGTTTCACGCGCATAAAACTCTGATTTAGTATAAAGTTCAGAATATACGTCTTTAGCAAACTGCCTTGATAGTATATTTTGAAAATCACAGCAAATCATTGTTTAATACGAGTAGCGCATGAAGTAAAATGTCGAGTTTAGATAAGCCTGAAAATTTGGTTGGTCCAACCAAAACAAGTTTTAAGGCTTTTCTAAACTGGAACTTTTACTTCATGCTTAATTTAGGAGTGGAAAACACTCGTTTAAAGCTTCAATTTGAGCTATTTTCAAAAACAACGAATATCTGAAGATTTACAGCGTATGTAACCTCGCCAAAATCAAATTAAAATATGCCTATAATTTAGGACTAATTAAAGACTAATTTGTACCCACAAAATTAGAATTTGTACCAATTTAGTTTCGCCGGAAAACCGATTATTATTATGGGGGTGCTAGCTTGACTAAAATTAGCACCCCCACCATTCTCAATTGAAATTTAACCAGGTGCATCCAAAACTTTGAATTAAAGACTAATTTGTACCTAGTTTGTTTCTCATTGTTTAAACAATTATAAATTATTTAAACAATTTATACATTATATAGCCAATTTATAACAAAAAAAGTACTTTTCATAATTAATAAACAGAAATGTAGAGTATAAAATTAGGACTAATTAGTACCCACAAGTATTTTGTTTTAAACAAATTTTTTGCTGATAAAATAATTTTCGGATTAATTAATTTTAAATCTCGATTTTCGGTATACATCCGTAATAAAAAATTGGAACCACAATAAAACTAGATAAACTTGTGTTTATAATTTAGGACTAATTTGTACCCACAAGCATTTTGTTCTAAACAATATTTTTGTTGATAAAATAATTTTCGGTTAAATCTCAAATTTCGATTTTCGGTATAAAACCGTCAAAAAAATTGGGATCACAATAAAACTCGACAAACTAGTGTTTCTAATTTAGGACTAATTTGTACCCATAAGCATTTTGTTATAAACAATATTTTTGTTGAGAAAATAATTTTCGGTTAAATCTTATATTTCGATTTTCGGTATAAAACTGTAAACAAATTTCGAATCACAATAAAACTCAACAAACCTGTGTTTTCAATTTAGGACTAATTTGTACCCGCAAGTATTTTGTTATAAACAGTTTTTTGTTGATACTTTTATTTTCGGGTAACTATCAGATATCGATTTTCTTTATAAAACCATTCAAAATATTGGGACTATTGTTAAACTCGAAAAACTTGTATTTCGAATTTAGGACTAGTTAGACACTCAACTATTTTGCTATAATCCGTTTTTTTTGTTTATAATATGAGGTTATATCTCAGATCGCAAATTCAAGGATTTTTGTTATAAAACTATTTAAAAAAAATGACTACAGTAGAGCTGGTGAATCTTGTGTTTCGAATTGAGGACTTATTTGTACCCAGAGGAAATTTACATGTAAAAAAAATATTTCAATTTTTTCTCTATTCTATAATTCTTACCAATACGCTAGTAGTTATTTTCTCCCTTCCTCCTTTAACTCCGTAACGAGTGTCCATGACGGAATACATACTCATTTTACCTAATATTATGATATACAACAGTGAATGTGAAGTAATTGTAATGACAGTTCATGACAACTATTACTTATTAAGGATTCGAATCTTTATAAAAGGATTCGAATATTTATAAAAGGATTCGAATACTTACAATTAATTAACATAAAATATGTCTTTTCTGTGTTTTTAAATTTCTCTTTAAATCACTGTTTTATACGCGTGGCGCATGAAGTAAAATTTCGGGTTTAGAAAAGCCCAGAAAATTTGTCTCGGGTCGCTGCGCGACCCTCGACAAATTTTCACGGGGCTTTTCTAAACCCGAAATTTTACTTCATGCTTAGTCTGGGAGTGGAAAACACTTGGTAAAGGTAAATCTTTAAATTCTATTAATTATCCACGTAACGTACTTAATGAATTTTACCCCTGAAACAATTATATCATGATTTCCCGGTGAAATATCGGTGAACCGGTTTATATTTATTGATTTATTGAATACCGGGTAAATTACCCGTATAAATACCCTGTATAAAAAATGTACGAATCAAGTTAAAGCGTATTTACGAGTAGTTATTAATCAATAAGTTAATAAAAAATTATTAAGCGTTCATTTTGAAGTTTAAACGAGTGTTTTTCACTCCCAGACAAAGCATGAAGTAAAATGTCGAGTTTAGAAAAGCCTAAACGTCCAAATCCAAACTCAGGCTTTTCTAAACTCAAAATTTTACTTCATGCACCGCGCGTACAAAACGCTGATTCAATGGAAAGTTTTAAATTTAGATGCTTGCGAATTATGGCGCCCAACTAGGGGCCACAGCGTTAGCCTGGCCCCAGGTTGGGAGCCAAAAAGCTCAAATACAAGCGTTTTAAGTATTTTCAAACGAGTGTTCTCCACTCTTAGCTTAAGCATAAAGTAAAATTTTGAGTTTAGAAAAGCCTGAGCGTTTTGATTTAAACCCGTAGCGTCCAAACTCAATCTTTTCTAAACTTGAAATTTTACTTCATGTGCCACGCGTACGAAACACTAATCAGTGTGAAGTTTTTAACTTTTACTTTCACAATTTATGACGCCCAACAAGGGCCTAGCGTCAGCATGGCCCCAGGTTGGGCGCCAAAAAAAACTCAAATCTATGCAAGTATTGGACAATTTCTAGATAATTAAGAACACACTTACACCGCTTTACCGTTTCGTATGGCATAATCTGAGATATGTAATTTGTTTTTCAAAGCAACCGAGATGCCGACGACAGTTTATATACACTCGTTATAATTTAATTGCTATCATTTCCAACTTCTTCTAGCGAACGTTTTGATAAAGTTTTTATTTCTCTACTATAAAATTCTTCAAGTTTTGATTAAAAAGCAGTTGGCAAGTCCATTTTTAGTGTCTCTTTATTATGATTATTTGTTCAGTTTTCACTACCATGGCTGGATACACTGCAATGGTTGCTTTCATAATCTAATGAAGTTTTCCTGTGACGAAATTTTTAAAACCAACTTTGACATTTTCAATTGTCATAACACCTTCATCGAGAGGACTGCAACTATTTTTTTGCCAATTTGTTTTTTTTTCTAATTGGAACTTATACAGCGTGCAGTGATTAATGTGTTTATTTTTATTTCGAATATTTTTAATTGTTTCAACTGAATAATTGCCTGTGTGGCAAAACAAGTGTTGCAGTGTCAAATAATAAACAGTGAAATCTTAACCAAGTGTGTTATTTACTAAGAGTGTTGAAAATTTTTTGTTGTTACGCAAAAATCGTGGTCACTAAACTCTAAACTCTCTGTACATATAAAATGTTTTTATGTTATAATGCTTAGATTATTAACAAACTTTATCATCTCTATCAACGCGCACAATAAAAACGACATTAAATATTACTAATTACTAATGATATATTTTTTCAGTAATGCGCAAAATCAAATTATTCCATGATTTTTAAAACTTATAAGTTTTTAAGAATCAACAAACTGTTATTGTTCTCTAAGAAAGAAGATAGTTACGAAAAAAACTTAAAGATAGAAAAATTGTCCAAAACTTTTTTTTCAACGATTTTTTTCCCATTAGTATTGAGTTATTCGCAACTTTTGCGAAATACAAAAAAGCGTAAATTCTCGACTTTCCTCAATTTTGACAAAAAACGTTATAACTCAAAAACTATTCCAGCTACAGAAAAGTATAATACATATTTGTTTTTATACAGGGTGATCCATAAAGTATCTAACAGAAAAAGTGGGTTGTTTATCAAAAGCTATCAATATTATGTACAAGACTGTTTTCCACTCCCAGGCTAAGCATGAAGTAAAATTTCGAGTTTAGAAAAGCCTGAAAATTTGGTTTGGTCGCGTAGCGCGAAGCGCGGAGCGGCCAAACCAAATTTTCAGGCTTTTCTAAACTCGAAATTTTACTTCATGCGGCACGCGCGTAAAACGGTAATTTATCCCGAAGTTTAAAAACACACACAAATTCCAATAAATAGTTCTAAGAAGTTATTCCACGCTTTTGTGAAAATTATAAGTTTTTTACGAAGCTTTCAACAAACTGTCCATTTTTTTCTAAGAAATAAGAGCTACGAAAAAACTTGAAGATAGAAAAATTATCCTAAATTTTATTATCTAGAACTTTCATTCTAACAACTTTTCTGCATTCCCATTAGTTATTGAGTTATCCGCAACTTTTGCGAAATACAAAAAAAGCGAGCGCGCTCGCGTAAAATCTCGACATTTTTCAATTTTGACTAAAAAACGTTATAACTGAAAAACTATTCGAGCTACAGAAAAGTATAATACGTGTATTTAGGCTATTGCGAGGAGATCTACAAGATGATATTTGTTTTTATACACGGTGATCCATAAAGTATCTATAAAAAAAAGTCACTTTTTTTTGTAAATCAAGAAGGCGAGTGTTTATCAAAAGTTATCAATATTATATACAAAACTGTTTTCCACTCCCAGACTAAGCATGGAGTAAAATTTCGAGTTTAGAAAAGCCCCGTGAAAATTTGTCGAGGGTCGCGCAGCGACCCGAGACAAATTTTCGGGCTTTTCTAAACTCGAAATTTTACTTCATGCGCCACGCGTACAAAACACTGATTTGAAGTGAAGTTCAGAAACACACAAATACATCTTTAATCAGAGTAACAGGGAATCAGATGTTTAGTCTGTTATCAACGATGTTCAGTGTTAATTAAAATAATTAGGTTTTAAATATTTTTGTTGAAACAACTGGTAACGATATTTATATATAAATGGTTGCAAAAAAATAATAAAATCAAATTTATTCTTAAAGGATTTGTAATCGTGATTCGAGAAAACAGGATTCGAATCTTTGATTCGAATCATATTTATCTCTTACGAATCCGTTATTCGAGTATTAGTGATTCGAATCATATTAGGTGATTCGAATTCGTGATTCGAATCCTTTTTACTAGGATTTGTCCCAGCTCTGTTACTTGCTATACAATTTATATCATAATGCAAAATGTACTGATCACAGCACAATGAGAAAATTTGCCTTGGATGTAATTTATATAGTTGATAAATATTCATAGTTATTAATCATTAATGTTGAAACGTAACTTCGTGAAAAGTATGTAACGAATCCATGATTTAACTTTAACCAATTACTCTAATATTGGTACACAAACTGTAGCAATTTTTATATCGAAAGTAATCATTGAATCAGGCATTTGTTGCTGTCGCTGCGCTTAAATGATATCAGTTTAAAAATTGATGTTTGTTATAAAATACTTATAGGTACAAATTAGTCCAAAATTCGAAACACAAGTTTTTCAAGTTTTATTGTGGTCCCATTTTTTTACAGTTTTATAACGAAACTCGAGATTTGAGATTTAACCAAGAATTATATTATCAACAAAATGTTGTTTGTAACAAAATGCTTAAGGGTACAAATTAGTCTTAAATTAGAAACACTAGTTTGTCGAGTTTTATTGTGGGTCCAAATTTGTTTACGGTTTTATACCGAAAATCGAAATTTGAGATTTAACCGGAAATTATTTCATGAACAAAAAAATTGTTTATAACAAAATACTTACGGGTACAAATTAGTCCAAAATTAGAAACACTAGTTTGTCGAGTTTTATTGTGGTCCCAAATTTGTTTATGGTTTTATACCGAAAATCGAAATTTTAGATTTAACCGAAAATTATTTTATCAACAAAAATATTTGTTTATAACAAAATGCTTATGGGTACAAAGTAGTCCTAAATTAGAAACACTAGTTTGTCGAGTTTTATTGTGGTCCCAATTTTTTTTACGGTTTTATACCGAAAATCGAAATTTGAGATTTAACCGATAATAATTAGTCCTAAATTAGAAACACTAGTTTGTCGAGTTTTATTGTGGTTCCAAATTTTTTTACCGTTTTATACCGAAAATCGGAATATGAGATTTAACCGAAAATTATTTTATTAACAAAAATATTGTTTATAATAAAATGCTTATGGGTACAAATTAGTCCTAAATTAAAAACACTAGTTTGTCGAGTTTTATTGTGGTTCCAAATTTTTTTACGGTTTTATACCGAAAATCGAAATATGAGATTTAACCGAAAATTATTTTATTAACAAAAAATTGTTTATAACAAAATGCTTATGGGTGCAAATTAGTCCTAAATTAGAAACACTAGTTTGTTGAGTTTTATTGTGATCCCAATTTTTTTGACGGTTTTATACCGAAAATTATTTTGTCAACAAAAATAATGTTTAGAACAAAATGCTTGTGGGTACAAATTAGTCCTAGATTAGAAACACAAGTTTATCTGGTTTTATTGTGGTTCCAATTTTTTATTACGGATTTATACCGATAATCGAGATTTAAAATTAATTAATCCGAAATTTATTTTTTCAACAAAAAAAATGTTTAAAACAAAATACTTGTGGGTACTAATTAGTCCTAATTGTATACTCTACATTTCTGTTTATTAATTATAAAAAGTACTTTTTTTGTTATAAATTGGCTAAATAATGTATAAATTGTTTAAATAATTTATAATTGTTTAAACAATGAGAAACAAACATGGGTACAAATTAGTCTTTAATTCAAAGTTTTGGATGCACCTGGTTAAATTTCAATTGAGAATGGTGGGGGTGCTAACTTTAGTCAAGCTAGCACCCCTATAATAATAATCGGTTTTCCGGCTAAACTAAGTTGGTACAAATTCTAATTTTGTGGGTACAAATTAGTCTTTAATTAGTCCTAAATTATAGGCATATTTTAATTTGATTTTGGCGAAGTGGGGGTGCCAACTTTACGGAGGTGCGTATGTAGTATATTGAAATATGTATACTTAAAAGAAAAACTTCCTGTATTGGTAGAAATGGACGAAGAAAAAATATTTCGTAAAACATAAAAAAATACAAAATCTTCTAGCTGCATAAAGGGACTGATCATTAAAACTTTAGCGCGTCCTACAATTTAAAATATTTGAGTGATAATTTAAATAATTTCAAAAATAGGATTATTTTGCTAAATATTCAGCAGAATAGTCCTGTTTTTTAAATTATTTAAATTATCCCTCAAATGTTTTAAATTGTAGGGTGTGTAATTTGAATATTTAAATTATTTATACGTAAAGGGAAGTTATCTACGTCTACATATCCCGGTGTAAACGCTGTAAATTTGCAGGCATTCGTTTGTTTTTGTGTTGAATTTGAAGCTATTAACGAGCGTTTCCAGTCCTTGATTAAGCATGAAGTAAAATTTCGAGTTTAGATAATCCTTAAAAGTTGGTTAGGTCCCCAGGTCAAAGTACAGAATAATCGTAGGTCAAAACTTAGTTTTATTAAGAGTCAAAATACAAATGTATCATTGTAATGTTATTGTCTTATCACTGGTCGAAATATAGCCTTATCACAGGTCGAAATATAGCCTAGTCGTAGATCAAAATGTAGTCTTACCACATGCCAACGAAGAGAATTATCTAAGTTAAATATAGCAGTATCCTAGGTCAAAATATAGCCTTAGCGTAGGTCAAAGTAATGCCCAGTCCTAGGTCAAGATAGGTAGGTAAAAGGATCAAGTATAGATCAATACAAAATGCATCAGAATATGTACAAAAATACAGGATATTCCATTTAAAAAATCGATATTTTAAAGTTTAAAGTTGACCAAATATGGTATGAAATTTTGAACGCTCTGTATATTATTTTTCGAAAAATTAATCACAATTGAGTACCTTTGGGTATTGGCTTTGTATAGCCAACATTCTATCACTTTGATTTTCCTGTGTTCAGAGATACGAATTTTAAAATAAATCACAAAAAAACACTACATTTTTTAAAACGTCAAATATCTCGAAAACGGTTAAATTAGGAGGTCATAGGTTAAGTTGAAAAGTTTATTATAAATTAATTTAAGTGAGTTACGTAAAGGTAATAATAACTTAAAATTAAACACTTTTAACCTTTATTCACAAATTTCAGGTGTACATTTCGGACACAAAGCAACCATTACCAATAGTTTGATACTTATCAATATCAAACCATTGATAATTGTCACTTTGTG
Organism: Philonthus cognatus; assembly: GCA_932526585.2. Classification (NCBI taxonomy): domain Eukaryota; kingdom Metazoa; phylum Arthropoda; class Insecta; order Coleoptera; family Staphylinidae; genus Philonthus; species Philonthus cognatus. Next base: position 86,829,101 of record OW052243.1, read on the forward strand.
TCCGAAATGTACATCTGGCAAAAAATACATGTTTGAAGAAAGGTTGAATGCGTTTTATTATGAGATTATTATACTTTAAGAGTTGAATCCAAGTGTTCTTTAGTGAATGTTCTGTAAATTGATTATCTTGTATAATCTTTAATTAGTTATTGCAATTTATTTTGTAATATTTTATAATAAAAATATTAGTTATATTTTGAGGAATCCTAAAATATAAATCTCTTCAAATTATGAAAATCATTGTTTTCATAAAATTGTATGTAGAATCCAAGTTCGATATAAATAATATAGCATTTCATTTAAAATAAGGAAGTTGGTGTTGACTTTCGGTATACCCGGAAGTCATATAATCCTGAAAATATTTTCATTAAAAAGAGCACACTCGATTATATAAACGCTGAACATTTTATTACAATATATTAATTAGAAGTCTATATACATTTAATGTGCGGTTTCGGTGGGACTCCCTGTATATAATATGGCTATTATTTGACCTGGAACAAAGCTATATTTTGACCCGCGCCAAATACAGTTCTATCACGGGTCAAAGTATAGCCTAGTCGGAGGTGTCAAATTGTAGCTTTATTAAGAGTCAAAATACAAACGTATCACTGTCAAAATGTAATCTTGTTGTAAATTAAAATTTAGATATTTTGTATTGTGATAGCTTCTACTTCGTTATACATGTTAATTTAACAATAAAAATCACGTTTAACGTTGTTTGTATAACATTATTTATTTGTATATGTTTGATAATGGCACATTAAATTTGTCGAAACTGCAGTCACGTAAAAAAAAAATAGTGTTTTACAAAGTTACAAGTGTTTTTACTGTCAAAGTTTAGAGTTGCTTTATATCAGGTAAAAGTTTGAACTGTAGCTTTGTTTTAGAAAAAAAAAACGCAGCCTTATTACAGGTTAAATATTGCCTTATAGCAGGTCAAAACTTAGCCTTGTTGCAGGTCAAAAAATATCTTTATTACTGGTCACTTCAAATCAATCTAATTTGCTACATTTTGTGTCACTTAAAAATCTCTTATGTACATTAAGCACAATCTTAGAAATTACGAATTGTTAGAACATAGTCACAACACAAGCACAAAGCAGAATATTCGTGTACCATACTTGAAATTAAATAGAACTCGTTGTAGTGTCAAATTCTATAATTGTCTTCCCTTAAGAGTGAAGGAACTAAGTGATAAAGAATTTAAATCTAGCTTAAAAAACCTATTGATTGAAAGTGTTTAGGGCCTCAAAGATATTGATTGCCCCGGGCCTCACATTTTCTCTGAGAAAAAAAAGATTTAAAATGTAATAATTAAATCTTTCTACATCTTTAGCGGTAAAAAGTTAGACCATCAACAAATTATTTAATCCATATATTTGCATGTATTTGTACCGGCCCATAAGACAAAGCCAGCGGCCTATCGGGAAATTTCCCATTTTCCCTTGTGGCGCATCCACCCCCTGTATAAATATTAGGGTTTATAATTTGTGTATAATTTTCAAGAGACAATGTATAATTTGTTGGGTATCAAGAATAATGAATGCGTTTCACGGAAAGTCAGCCTGTGACAAATGACCGGTGAATTTAAAAACGTGTAATTATATACACCGTTTGAGCTTAAAAGTTTAGAGACACAGGGGGCCGCAATAGCAAGTGGAAAGTGGCAAGTGGTAAGTTGATTCGCACGCACGGAAAGGTACGAATAAGGTACCTCTAATTAGTATGGCAACGCATGGCAAGGGTGCAGCTGGCGCATTTGTTCAAGTTTATGGTGTCTGATTCGTCGATAACGAAACCACACTTTGTTGCACCACGATTAACTACTACTAACTACTCAAATAGATAATCTCATAGAGAATAATTGTAGTATGCAATAAAACAACGGATTTTTACAATGTTCTGCATTCTACCGATGCTCCGATAAAGCGATTTCCCTGGGGTGTTAAGACACGCTTGTCGGCATTTTTTTCATGTAAAAATAATTATCTAAATGCTTATAAATTACGCAGATAATATCATTTACCATGTCAACGAGTTTACGGTGACTTACGTGATAAAACAAAATGATCATTTAACTTCATGCCCCCAGCTAACAAGACTTAAAACTTTCAACAAAATATAATAATAGGGATACATACACATATCATTATTTTAAAATACAACGTATGACCATAATTAAAGTAATAATTTTTGTGTAACACGAAATTTGAGTTAAAGTCTTCATTTCAAATAAATTGATTGATTGAGTAACGTGAAGATCAAATTAAATTGACGAATGAACCTTTCTTCACACTTTTATTTGAATTACAAAATGTACATTTATTATTATCATGGATTAACACTGTTAATCCATTGATAATGGTCACTTTGTGTCCGAAACGTACATTTGGTAATTCAAATAAAACTGCGGAGAAAGGTTATTAGTGCTTTCTTCATTTTAAGTTTTGATTTTCAATAATTAGGAATACTTTACGTCATCGATTCGACATTATCACTTTCTGCGTAGAAACTTTAAATTGAATTTTTTTATCTCAAAATTGAATTTTTCGAATTTATCTACTCGTAATTTAAACATCCTAACAGATAATTTCAATTATTAGCTTTTTACCTCTACATCTTCTTTGTTTATTTTCTAAGTAATAATTTTGATTTTTTGCATACAGTGTTAAGGCATGGCGCCACAGGCTCACACTTTTACAACCATGACGTAGTTTTTTTGTATATGTTCTTATATTTTATTATTTATGTCTAATCTTTAATGTATTATTTGATGTAAACCCATACATTTTAATTAAATTTAATTAAAACACTTAACCTTTCTTCACAATTTTTATTATATAATAATAATAATAAACTTTATTCCAATAAATAAATAGACAATATAATAATAACACATAATAGTATAATAATATGATCATTACTAACCGCTACTTGATATTAAAAACCGTCAGAATATAATGGAATTTAGATCAAAGCACATAAATTCCTATACTGTATACGGCTCAATTTGCCGCAAAATTTCAAACACATATTTTTTGTATTTTACGAAATTCATCTCTGTTCTAATAAACACTGGTAGTTTGTTGTAAAATTGCAAGCACGAGTAATGAATACCCCTCTCAGTCAGTGTAAATTTATGTTTTGGGTACATAAACCTACACTTATGCCTTGTTCCATAACTATGTTCATTTATATCAGATTTGAAGTAATAATTATATTTCCTGACAAACGTCAGACATTCTATATATATATATATATATATATATATATATATATATATACCCACTGCCGTTAATAAGCTATTATTTTTAAATAATGTCCTGCAAGAGTCGTACGGACTTAAACCTAACATGGTTCTCAGCGCACGTTTTTGCAGATTCAATATATTGTTGAAATGCGTGGAGCTACCCCAGAAAACAATACCATAGCGAACTATTGACAAAAAATGTGAACTATATACTAATTTTAGTATACAAAAGGATACATTTGGTTTCAGAATTTTCAACATATAGCAGGTTGTACATAAACGCGAAGACACATATTCCATATGTTTTTGCCATTTTAATTTATTGTCAATAAATATTCCCAGAAATTTGGTGTCTCCTGTTATATCAACACTAGTTTTATTAATAGTTATTTGCTGAGGAAGGTGTGTACCCTCGGATTTTTTAAAGATGATATATTTTGTCTTACTCTCGTTTAAAATTAGTTGATTGTTATCAAACCAAGCTTATATCATCTTCAAAAAAACGGTGATGTTAGTCTCTAAATCTGATATATTCTTAGATCGGACACAGATATTCGTATCATCAGCATAGTTGATGATATTATATGTTTCATTGTCAGTTATTTTAAACATATCATTTATGTATATATGAAAAAGGAATGGACCCAGGACACTCCCCTGAGGCACCCCCTGGACTATGTCCAAAGCATTCGACCGATATGTAGTGCTTCCGGATACTTCTTCTACTAATTGTTTTCTAAAAGTTAGATACGTTTTGAACCAATCATATGCTGCACCTCTAATTCCATAATTATACAGTTTAGAGAGCAACACACTATGGTTGATACAGTCGAACGCCTTGGACAAGTCCAAAAATATGCCATAAGCCATCTCACCTGACTCCATTCTCCTATAATGAATTGTGTAAAATCGTATAGAGCTGTGTTGATGTTTTTACCTTCCCTAAAACCATGTTGATGATCGGAAATTAGTTTAAATTTTTTGAAAAATGATTCAATTATTTTAGAGAAGGATGACAAGAGACTGATTGGTCTGAAATTTTCGATTTTTGATGAATCTCCACTTTTGTGAATTGGTTTGACAACGGCAGTTTTTAACTTTTCTGGGAATATACCGGAACTAATTGAATTATTTATAAGAAAAAACAAAGGCTCACATAAGTGCTCCGCACATTCTTTGATAACGAACATAGATATTTCGTCAATTCCATAGCTTTTTTAATTTGGCATGGTTTTTATAATATTTATTAACTCACTATATGTGATAGGATTAAAAAACAGAGAGTGTTTGTTCATATTAACATTTATGTTAAGATTCGCAATTAGTTTTTTCGAATGTATTAAGTTCGGTGCGGCATTTACAAAATAGCTATTTATTTTATTCACGTCTGATTCTAAGGTAGAGCTTTCGTAATTGGTTATTTGTTTTTTTCCAGTAATGTCTTTTATAACAGCCCATGCTGTTTTATTTATGTTGTTTGATGTTAAAATTTTATTGTTATACTGTTGTTGTCGGTCTTTTTTTAACAATATATTATATCTCTGTTTGCAACGCTTTAATGTATCTTTACATTCGCTGAAATAATGTGACAAAATATCATATAATTCCAACTCTTTCTTGCAGGCGATAGTTTCTGCTGATAGCACTATTTTTTGTTTTTTATTACCGGATTTAACTATCTCTAAAGGAAATTTATTAAATTGTTCATTTACGCAATTTTTGTCAAACATTGTTAGCCAGGTTTCAGATTGTAATGAACTGTTGAATAATTTGATTTTGTTACTGGTTATGCGGGTATATATTTTTGGTGGTGAATCATTTTCTCTGTCCTTGTTCACAAATGTGGCAATTTGAGCAAGGTGGTCAGAGAACCCCGTACCTACGACTTCACAACACATTGCACTTTCGTAGTTTGTAATGATGTTGTCTATACATGATTTAGTTCTGTTGGTTATTCTAGTATAATCATTAATTAAGAATCTGCAGTTATATGATTGAATTAACATATACAGTTCGTTAGATGTTTTATCATGCTTGAATATATCAATATTAAAGTCTCCGCAAATAAAAAAGTTTTCCTTATTGCTGATTAATAATGACAAGATCTATTCTAGTTTAATAAAAAAAAATGTTTACATCACTGTCGGGAGATCTATAAATGCATGTTATATTAATAGGTTTATTTGTATTTCTATTTATTTTAAAGTGAGCGCTTGCGCATTCAAAGTTTTTAATTTTCGCTAGATTGTTTATATCATTACATATACTAAACTTAAAATTACGATTACAATAAATAGCAACGTAGTTCATAATTTTTAGCAATGATAGCTGTTCACGAGATTGCCAGTGTTCTGTTAAACAGAGAAAATTGCAGTCGTATTCTTCTATAAATACGCTCAGTTCGTTTAAACAGTTTCCAATAGACTGTATGTTAAGATGTATTAATTTTAATTCTTCGGCGTTCGATCCGGATGTGTGTTTCTTTTTATTAGCCACTGAAAGAACGGGTTGATGCTAACGCCCTTTGGCCACGTAGATGGGTCCTTGGCAACTCATCAATTGGGACGCTTACTTTGAACGATGTATAAATCTCTGGATGCTTAGATATTAATGTCTCATAATCGATTATGGTAAATTTATTTTTATCTTGAAGATAATGTTTTATATCATCAGTTGTCATATGTGGTTTAAACCCCGACGTATGTATGTGTCCCATACGGGATGCAATTTCTAATGTTGTTGTTTCGGATGAACCATAAACACGTTTAGATTGACGTCTCTTTCTGCGATTGGGCATTTTAAACCCCTCGTTATCATCAACGGTTTTTGTAATCTCGCCTGGTTTATTTTCGTCGTTCGATGGTTCAGTGTTTACCTTTTTTGCTGAATTGGGATTTAATTTTAAATTTAAATTCCCAGCTTGTGGTACGAGTAACGACATCTCAGTTTTATTTTTGTAGGTTGACTGAGTTTCCACAGTATTTACAGAATTCTGTTGCTTTTGATTGTTGTTATTTGTTAGTTTACTATTTAAGGTTAAGATTTCCCTTTTCATAATATTCATCATTTCAAATAATTCATCGATCTTAGTGTTAATTTTAGGATCGGTGGTTAGTGGATCTACTGTAGATGTTTCAACCACTTTGGTTTTGGTTTTGGGATATTGTACTAAGCAAGAATCACATACCCATTTAAGGTTTTTATTTTCTAGGCATCCAGCGTCAGCCCTTTTTAGTTCACATGATAGGTGCAGTTTGCCATAGCATATGAAACACTGTAGATGTTTATCACTAACACTTAACTGAACTTTGCAGGAGATACACGGCTCCTTACATTTCACAGTCGGCGCCATCTTGGTCATCTTGGTCTAAATCATATATATACCATATACAATTTTTTTTTTGATAATTATTAAACTACTAAATATGTTGATTTGATGCATTGTATTATTTAACCTGACTTGAGAATTTCCGAAGTACGATGGTAATATTTTGTTATTTAAATATTTTGATTATTACTCATTTAAAAAAAATACTTAACAATATTTGAGTATTTTATACGCATGGGGGCATGAAGTAAAATTTCGAGTTTAGAAAAGCCTGAAAATTTGCTTTAGCCACTCCGCTTCGCGGAGCGACCGAACCAAATTTTCAGGCTTTTTTAAACTTGAAATTTTACTTCATGCCTAATCTAGAAGAGGAATCCCTCGTTCGAAACTTTAAATTCAACGCTTAAATGAAATCTTCAAATGCGAAGGTTTCCAATCCCTAATTCAAATATGCAGTAAAATTTAAAGCGTTTGTAAACTCGAAATTTTACGTCTAAACAGTGATTTAACGTGAAAACTATTAATGATTTCGATAGCTAACGCCATCTAATGAAGCATTAGATGGCGTTAGCTATCGAAATCATTAATAGTTTTCACATATTGGCTTGAAATAGTCAGAAATGTTCAGTATTCCTCAGCACTGGGTCGGGACCACACTGAAGAGGACCTTGAAGTCCGAAACGCGTCTGTGGGTATCTGGTGCCGGAATACTGAACACAAATTCAATTTAACGTGAAGTTAAAAAGCATACATGATGTTACTTAAAATAACACGGAGTCAGATATTTAGTGCTTTATCAACGATGTTCACTGTTAACAATAAATAATTAGGTTTTGAACATTTTAGTTAATAAAAACTGGTATTAAAAATGTTAATTGTTGCAAAAAAAGAATTTATTTTTAAAGGATTTGTATCCGTGATTCGAATCGTATTTGTCTCTTACGAATCCATTATTCCGATATTCGTGATTCGATTTATATTAGGTGATTCGGATTTGTGATTCGGATTTGTGATTCGAATGATTTTGTTAAGGATTCGTCCTAGCTCTGGCAAATAGTAAGAATTTTATTTCAGATTAAAAGTATGTTCGTAAAAGAAAAAATATTTTCATCCGGCCCGGTTTACTTGTTAGTCCGTGCGAATTCGCGAATTGACATTTTAAATATTTATTGTTGCTTTTAATTATAATAGAAAATATAGACAGTACCTTGTAATCAATATTTTATTACTCTATAACAATCTCCAAGATTGTAAACGAAATAGTATAAAATGCATTGAGAATATTTCTGGCAGTTTGGTTAGAAATCGTGACTAGTTTCAAAATTGATAGTATGTTTACAAAATTATACAATGATATACGTTAAAAAGTCTCTCGTGTTATATTAAAGAGTTCTGCTTTATTAAAATATTATTCCATGTTATGGTACCAGGCTATTTAAATAACCATAGACTGTACACAAAATGAATGCGTAAATCATTCTATAATTACTATCGGAGCTCTCAACGATCTTGTACGGTATCCCAGTTGTCGTCACACGCTGAGAAGGTATATATTATACATGTAACAATATCTTTACTTCAAAAATGTCAATTCCATTCCGCCGTGGGCATACCTTTTCTCCTTTGATTTAACTTTTTTATTTTAAGAACGGATTTTGTTACAGAAGGATCTATACCTTTTATTATAATTACGTGTACGTTATCACGAGCCAATCAAATTAATAGGAAGGTAGGTATATTTCCCATATGACGCAGAATGTGTTTATTTTTAAATTCCCCAACGCCATCCATATACACATGGTAGGTAAGTAATGGCCTTTTTGTATTGATGTCCATCAGATCGTACGTGTGACACCTTAATAATACGCTGTAACCGCCAAACCCAAACTTTGATATGGGTCTAATTCTTTCCCAGAATGGAGCAATTAAGAATTAGTTAAATTATATATAATTTTCTACTTTTTGTATAACATAAATTAATTTTGAATTAATGAAATAGTGTCTCTCGATAATCTCGGAAAGCACAATATACTTACACATTCTGGAAATATTGGTGATTTACCATTCGTATGTTAGTTATTGCCGAACGGGTAACAGTTACGGCTAACCGTATAAATCTGTGAAATAGCAAATTCATTGATGCTGTTATTTGTGAATAAAGGTGGGTATTGTATAGAAAGAAAAAAAAGAAATTAAGACGACATCAGCTATATTTATTAAAGCCAAAAAGGCAATTACATTCGGTCACTGTACACAATAACTGAATATGCAATAACTAATAACATTTACATTTTTTTTAGAAATAATCTTTATAAATCCATCGAAGACCCATGTTTTATACATACAAATATTTTCTGATCATACTAATGAAGAAATTAGAGGTCAACATGTTTGCAATCCATACTATTTTTAATATTTTCGTATACATTCAAAAAGTACTTATTTTTAAGATTATGTCGTGATCCATATTTATATACATCTATACATGAACAGAGCTGGATATATACACAGTTATTGCACATTGAAAAGTGACAAATATACATTTTCTTAATTATAAATAAGTCTAATGATTTAAGTGAATATTTCAATTGAATCATTATAAAAATAATCTAATAGTGTAATAGTTTTTTGAATGTTTTTTATATGTGCGCGTATATACAATACTCACATTCAAAAAAAAATGAGCAATTGCAATATTCACATCGAGGAGTCTAAATCACAACATATCGGAGATCGCCTATTCTAGTTTATTTACAATGAGTATTTTGTAAGACTGGCTTTTTTAACATAAAGAAGCACCATTTAGCGCATTATTTTAACATAGCTCATATTTATATTACAAGCATAATAAATAGATAAAGATATAACTGGCATTAAAGAATTTAAACTATATCAAAATATTATACAATAAATCACATATAACAAAACTATCTAGGTTGAATAAGTTTATCGGAGTCATAATCACCACCATATAGGTACTCTAGCGTCAAACAACGGTCACGAAACTGAACTTTCAAAACGTTTTCTAGTCAAATCTTGGTGTAGCGAATCGTTCTCGGAGTGGATGTTTCGTTTTGTTTTCGACAAAAACACCTTGGAACAACCATTTACAGTACATTTGTGCATTTCAAATAGATGGTGTTTTTCACAATGCTCTTTGAGTTGCAAAGCGCCACTAAAACTCGATTTACATAGCCGGCACGGAAAATTGCCTTCTTTGTCGGGCGTTGGCATATCTTCTTCAACGGAGTAAACTAAATGAGTAAGTTCTGGTGAGGTATTTGCAGGTGGAGGTGACGCGGATATGGGTGAATTTGAACTAGAAGATTTTTCCTTTCGACTTGAAACGGATGAGCCGTTCGTTTGGGAGAAGTGGTTAAACCCCCCTAGAGAAAACGGCAAACCGCCCAATGGTGGTAATAAAAGCGGTGGTGGAGGTAGTCTATCGCCGTTAAGAATAAGCTGCTCTAAAGCCCCAGGATGCGGCAAGTGGTGACCTTTAAAAGCTTCTTCAGCGTATAATCTAGCCAAAAAGTCGCTATGCAATGCCGAGTTTCCAGTTAACGAAGCGAATGGAGATTTATCTAAAAACAAACTGGCCGCAGATTTTTCTGATGACGTTGAGAGCAGCTTCCTGTGCAGATTCAAATTAGCACTATGTCTATCTCGACTCCTTTTTGATGGAAACGCCGCGTTACATCCGTCGACATTGCATTTATGCATCAGTTTCAAATGCACATTTTGGTAGTGTGTCTTAACACCAAAATGATTCTGGAAAATTTTTCCGCACGCCGTACATCGCCTAGGGTTATCTTTATCGATCGGCACATCCATTGTGCTAATAAATTGACCGTTATCAAAATGACCAAATAGCTGATTTTGACTGTTTTCATCTGGCGATTCCCCACCATTTGAACTTCCTGCGGATGAAGTCTGGGACCTAGCCGGACTTGGTGGTCCTCCACCTCCCATCATAAAACCAAGCGGTGGAAACTGAGGAGGCTGGCTTCCTAATCCTAGGTGAAGACCTCGACTCATTAAATCGCCGAAATGTCCATGAGATAAACTCTCCAGTTGCCGCAGAGCATTGGAACAATCGAAGGACTCATCACTCTTATTGCTTTCGACGGAACTAGCGGGCCTATTCTCGTGTTCGTCCATATTTTCAGCATCATTCTCGGTTTTTTCCTTTTTGACCTTTTCAATCATAAATAGCGGAGCTATACTAGTTTTAATCTCACATTTTTCTGGTTCATTGGCATTAACATCTGAGGATCGCTTACCTAAGTTTAATGGTGATTCGCACATCGGACTTTCGGGCTTCTCGTTTTCTTGAATCTCGTCAGTATCTTCTTCCTGCTTCACCTGCCTTACTTCAACTTCCTTTTTGGTATGAATCGGATCAGAAAACACGTCATTAGAAGAATCTCCATCGGAACCAGTATCCTCGATCACCGATGACATGGTACACCTCGTAGGATTCTGACTTTTCCGTTTCCTTTTATTTGTTGGCAATGCACATTCGTCTTTTAAACTATGAGTATCTACAACGCTTAACGAATCTTCATTACTGTCTACATTACTGGTCATGTCGTCATCAACATCAGATAAGGACATTTTCTGTCGTTTTGAAGGCATACTAAAATCTTCGGGTTGATCTGAAATTCCGTTACTACTATCGATTTTCTCTGATTCTTCATCTTCATCGCCTCCCACAACCACGATACCATCATCATCGTCATCGTATTCTTCTTCGTTATTACTACTTGATAAAGGCATTGAGTTATAATCTGGTGAATTATTTTTATTTTCGTTGTGTCTCTGAATACTTAAATCTAAACTTTGTTTAAAATCCATACTGGCTAGAGCTGCATGATGCCTCATATCGGGAGGTGGAGTGAGCAATGGGAACGGATTGAAAGGATTAAGTGGGTTAAGAGCTGCCGCCGCAGCGGGAAGGGTTAATCCCGGTTGCGGTGGTATCAGCAATGGGTGAGATTGAGCACTTCTTCCGTCATGGGGCGATATTTTTCTTCGTAAATGTGGGGAATGTAGCTTTGGATTTGGATTTGCACTATGCCTATTCCTCGATCTTCTCGAACTAAACATCATATTACATCCTTCCACCGTGCATTTATGCATTTCACGGAGGTGCACGGCCGAGAAATGAATTTTCAATGCGCCTTTATCACAAAATGTTTTCAAACACACATTGCACTGAACTCTTTTCTTTCCAGTGGCTGGATTGATAAATTGGGTTCCCAAATTCAAAGGTAAACTAGGAGTGCCCCAGTGCCGTTTTGTAGGCGTCGAAGATTTTCTGCCGGGAATTGATCGAGGATGCCTTGGAGTTTTCAGAGCGTCTTTATCACGACTTAAATTTAGTACGCTATGCGAGTTTTCGTCCATATCATCATCTTCCTCTGAAACAAAATCGTTGTTCATGCTGTTCGAAAGAAGATCTGATGTTGATGGTGATTTATTACCCGTGCACATTTTATTGGAAACCAAGCCGGGAAACGAAGACGCCACCAAACTTGCTGCCGCTAATGAATTAACGGATGCTGCTGCAGCCATTGCTGCGGCTGAATGACTAAGTGATACTGATATCGGCGGAGGTGGCGGCGGTAGGCATGTTGGTAGTGAGGTAGACATACTTAAATTGAGCCCAACTGTTGTATCACTTTCACTAGTCCTCCGTCGGTTTGATAAATCAGGACTGGAAAATCCTCCGATTCCTGCTCCGAGTTTACGGAAATTAAATGGTTGCATGTTTTGTAGCCTATTCAATGGTGACGTGTTGAGAGGACTTGATGTAATACTACGCGACGGTGAAGATGTGGAAGGGCCGTTCGTTGGAGGTAACTTTAGAAAACTCAATGAATGCTTTTGATGCGGTGACATGGTCGGTAGACGAGACGGATGGAAAGCAGACGGAATAGTAGGCGATGAAGGGCGACGGCTGGGAGACATAGCCCGACGCGAATTTGGTGAAGACAGTCTTTCTAGGCGCTCCAGTGTCGGTTCCTGAAGCACCTGCTGCGCGAGCAATAATTGTTGTGTTATTGCCCTGGTCTCTCCGAATCTAAGAAATTGTTGAAGCACAAGCGGCTCTTCTTCAGGACTGCAGATGCTCCATCTATCCAGCGAGTTACCTGGCGATTCCTAAAATAATCATACATAGATATATTTAAGATAATGCAATCAAATCAAACTATTTATTATATTTAACGAATGAAGTACTAGTTTATTATATTTATATTTAAAAATAAAATGAAATAAATTACCGGAACACATTTATTTTATAGAGTGAAAGGCATTTAAAGTACCAAGATGCAACAACTGATATTGAATGTCTATTGTTAATTCATAATATAGCTATTAAATCTAAGTATTACCTATAATCACGATATGTTATGACCTTCTTATAAAAAATAAATTATTCAATTAAAAAATGTATAAATTTGTTCATTGTCAATGTAGGAAATATATATTTTTTTAAATATTCTCTTGAAGTAAATATAGTAGTTACTAAGAAATCAATAAAAACGATGATGTTCAATGAAAGCGTTATTTACATATGTTAATTCTATATAAAAACAAATTATTAAACTTATTGTGAAGGTGCAAAACCCAGAAATGTAGTATAATCAATATTAAAGTATTTTATGCAACAATAAATTATTATTATTGATTATAAATGAATGAAGTTCAAAATAAACAAAACAATCCTTACACAAATATTAAAAATCGAAATATTATAGTGACAGCGCAAGAAATCGTCAATACTTATACACAAATGGGCAAAATAAAACTGAAGTAAGGCTCACAACTGAAGTAAATGTTATTTATACTTAAAACTGTATTGTGATGATATGATTTGTTTATATACAAAAACATAGTTATCAATAAATCGAAAGCATTTTAATTAGGACATTTGTTGTGATATTAAGAAATATCTACAAAGTCGTTTTTTTAAAGGTATTAGAACCAGTATATACTAAAAAATGTAAAATGCCATTGCGTGTTTACAGAATTACGAACAATATTGTAAAGAAATATGATTATCCGTTTAAAGAGTAATCACCTACCCGACTATTAAATGCACTGACTGCCCACCATTTCTAGTGGCATATTATCCCGTGTAAAAATTTACCATTTTAAATCCGCCTTTAAAAAGAAGAAAAATGGTCATTTTAAAAATTATACCCATACCACCTCTAAAATTATTGCGTCTTGGTAAAATGATATGCAAAACACTCTATAATTTTAGTGTCTGTGATTCGAAATACAACATATCCTTGCACGAAATTACCTAGTCTAATGTTTTAAATATTAATAAGGTCCAAATACATTCGTGCCATGATACCTGTATTAAGTACGCATGAATTGGACACTGACTACGGATGCATAGATTATGCAAACATTCCAGGTATAAAACATCCTATCTGAACTGATACTTTTGATTAATTTAACATATTAAGTGTAGATTTGGGTTTCGGGGTGTGCGTGAAATAAGCGAGCGCATTCTGTTGACCGACGCAATTTGATTTGATTTAGTAACGCGATTTGTTCGAGTTAATTATGAGATTTGTATTTGTTTGTATGAATGTATTATAGTAAAAACTAGAATTTGTACCAATCTGACATTATGTGTGGATTACTGTATTAAAGACTGTTTGTATGTGCGGCGCACTGAACTGTTTCGCAAGAAACGGCTGCGTAGCGGCGGAAAGGGAAACCGTTCGAAACTGCAAGACGCGATTTTAAAAAAGTCCTATTTACTGATGGTGTAAAATCGATTTTTTTGTATTGTCATCACTTAATGTTTATGTAATACGTGTTCACACATGAGTTTGCCGTAAAAAAATATTAAACAAACCTGAAGAATATATCCGCGTGCGTAATCTTCCGGTGTCCAGCCAAATCCATGCAACACTTGAAGCACTTGTTCCTTTTGTAGCACAGAGAACAGTCTGTCGAGAAGAATCTTCAGACGAATTGGTAAAGCTTGACATCCATAAAGGACCAAACTGGCGATATCAAACGCCGCGTTTGGTTGCACTGGTTCAGGAGCACTGTTCGTGAAGAGATGTCGCGTTCCTAACTTGTCGAGTGCTGCAACAAAGTGGGGGTTACTCAGCGTGCGCAATGGAGGCGGGGTTTTTTGGAGGGGATATTGACAAGGTGGACGCGTAGGTGACGTCGCGGCCCCCAAACCCCCTTTGCCGAGCGAACGGCAAACGGAGGACGGCGGGCTCTGAATAGAGAACAGAGACCCGCAAACCCTTAGATACCGTCTGCGATCTTTTCACCAACAATAAAAAAGGATGCGCTTCACGAATATCAAACGGAGCTACGAGAATACAGGGAATGTTTCTTTTAAGTATACATATCCTGATATTGCTGTAAATATTTAGACATTCGTCGTTTTTAAGGAGCATTTAATTTGAAGCGTCTATAGAGTGTTTCCACTCCCAGATTAAGCATGAAGTAAAATTTCGAGTTTAGAAAAGCCTGAAAATTTGGTTTGGTCGCTCCGCGAAGCGGAGCGGCTAAACCAAATTTTCAGGCTTTTCTAAACTCAAAATTTTACATCATGCGCCACGCGTATAAAACACTGAAATATTGTGAAGTTAGAAATACACTGAAAATATTTTTTTGATAGGTAATAATCTACATATTTTAATAACAAAATATTTACATTTTTCTTCACATAATCTCAAGTATGGTCAAATAATACAATGTATCACTCTCGAGTCTGATCAAATAATACAATGTATCAAATTAATTTATTTAGTAACTTAATTATCAATAAATTAATAATGTTGCTTCATTGCACCAATGACGTTTAACGGGTTAAATAAAGTTTTTTTTTAAGTGAAGTTTAAAATATACTACTTTAGCATACTGCCTTAGCAGTCTATTTTAAACGTCGCAATATTTCAGTGTTTTATACGCGTGGCGCATGAAGTAAAATTTCGAGTTTAAAAAGCCCGCGGGGCTTTTCTAAACTCGAAATTTTAATTCAGGCTTAGTCTGGAAGTGGAAAACACTCGTTTAAAGACTTAAACTGAACGCTTCTATAGCAACGAAACCCAGAAAACTTACAGCGTATACATCGAGATATGTATACTTAAACAAAAAAATCCCTGTATATGATATATTTCCTTCTATAAAAAATTACGAGTATGGTACTTCTAATAACTTTATTTAAAAATAAGCTAACAAGTCCTTTCCGAATATTTATCAACAACAACAAATTTCTTGAATTAATTTCCCATCTGGTGAAAAATATTAGAATATGTAAAGTTATTTAAATTAAAAAAACACAAAAATATGTATATATGCCTAGACAATAAGTTTTTCTGTACATTTCTTTGAAAATTAAATGTTTCTAACAAACCGAAACTAGTCGGAATAAAGTTTTAATTTGTGAAACAATACCAAGTGTTTTTTAATTTAAACAACTTTACATAAACATCAACAAAGGTGTGAAAATCATGTAATGTTTTTTCATTAAACACAATATTTTGATCTAATTGCTATTATCAAGTATCAAAACTTTATTTACAATAAAATAGATGTGAGACGTCAAATAATAATAAAAATTATTGTGTGAAATAAAATAAATTAAATTAAATATTATTACAATTAACAATAACATTATCATTTTAGAATCAAGGACAAATATAACTAATTTATAAATTCAGAAAATGATTTAAAACATTTGTCGACATGAAATATTTTACAGAAAGAGTTACGATCATTACCAGTTTGAATTTAGGGTATGGGATCCAAACATTTTGCAAATAATTACAAAATTGTTAGTTTTTGCTTACACAAAATTGTATTGCCGGAAACTTCGTAGGTAAT
The DNA here is from genome assembly GCA_932526585.2 of Philonthus cognatus. Classification (NCBI taxonomy): domain Eukaryota; kingdom Metazoa; phylum Arthropoda; class Insecta; order Coleoptera; family Staphylinidae; genus Philonthus; species Philonthus cognatus. Next base: position 86,845,558 of record OW052243.1, read on the forward strand.
TACGTTTCATGATATTCATGTGTGAAAATTATAACTTCCAAATGATGTAATTTTTCCATTGAGGCATTGTTGGTGTTTATTTGTAATTATTTCAAAGTGGGCTACCTTAAAATAGCGGTCTAAAACAAGGCCGTAGACAAGGAGGGGAATATAGGGGTTCAAACCCCCCACGAAATTTCCAAAATGTTAAATTTTTGTATGTGAAAGCGGCGCTGAAAGAGTAAAAACAAACTCTCTATAGATATACAGGGATTTTTTCTTTAAAGTATACGCAATCCAAAATCAGCTTATTTTCTTTAAATCTTAAGATATTCGTTGTGTTTTTAAAAGAGTTTAATTTGAAGCTTTATACAAGTGTTTTCTACTCCCAGACTAAGCATGAAGTAAAATTTCGAGTTTAGAAAAGCCCCGTGAAAATTTGCCTCGAGGGTCGCCCAGCGACCCGAGACAAATTTTCTGTACTTTTATAAGCTCGAAATTTTACTTCATGCGCCACGCGTGTAAAATACTAAAATATTTTGAAATGTATGTATATTTGAACCTCACTTGAAATCAGTGTTTTATACGCGTGGCGCATGAAGTAAAATTTCGAGTTCAGAAAAGCCCAGAAAATGTTCACGGGGCTTTTCTAAACTCGAAATTTTACTTCATGCTTAGTCTGGGAGTAGACAACACTCGTTATAAGCTTCAAATTAAACTCTTTCTAAAAAACAACGAATATCTACAGATTTAAAGAAAAGAAGCTGAATTTAATAAACGTATACTTTAAAGAAAAACTTCCTATTTGTATTTTAAAACGAAGTGTTTATTGTTTATTGTATTATTATTTTATTGTATTTATTTATACGAGAAAGTTGCGATTCCCGATATGTATCAATATAAGTGTATTTTTCTGTAACTCTCTACAGATATGCAAGGAGTTTTTCTTTAAAGTATACGCATTCCAAATTCAGCTCATTTTCTTTAAATCTTAAGATATTCGTTGTGTTTTTAAAAAAGTTCAATTTGAAGCTTTAAACGAGTGTTTTCCATTCCCAGGCTAAGCATGAAGTAAAATTTCGAGTTTACAAAGGCCCCGTGAACATTTGTCGAGGGTCGCGCAACGACCCGAGACAAATTTTGTGGGCTTTTCTAAACTAGAAATTTTACTTCATGCGCCACGCGTATAAAACACTAGAATATTGTGAAATGTATGTATATTTAAACCTCACTTGAAACCAGTGTTTAATACGCGTAGCGCATGAAGTAAAATTTCGAAATTAGAAAAGCCCAGAAAATGTTCACGGGGCTTTTCTAAACTCGAAATTTTACTTCTTGCTTAGTCTGGGAGTGGAAAACACTCGTTAGAAGCTTCAAGTTAAACTCTTTTTAAAAACAACGAATATCTAAAGATTTAAAGAAAAGTAGCTGCATTTAGAAAACGCATACTTTAATCAAAAAGTTTCTGTATGTATTTGAAAAAGAAGTGTTTTTATTTACCGATTTTAATAGCTACTTTCAATTACTCCCACATATGTTTAAATATATTCCGTCCCGTGCAATGCAACATAATTCAGTTTAAAGAGCTTAGAGATTGCTGTGAGTGGTTTAAAAAAACAATTATTAATATTTTCCGTCTCACTCTCTATCCAATTTTCACTTTGTTAAGTTATGAGATGTTATCGATACCATAAACAACAACTCTTATACGAACAACATTCGAACAACGTGGGAAAACATATGTAACCTATTGCATTTTATTAACGTTATATAAGTAAAACACTAATAACAATTAATATATGTCTGTGAAAATATGTATAAGGTTAGGGTAAACTGCACTAAAAAAGACTGTTATTCCTTACTTCACTTTTTATTTTAAAAAGTGAAGTAAGGAATAACAGTCTTTTTTAGTGTACCAATCTCAACATATTCGCGGCCAGTAAACAAATGCAAGCAATTTATCTATTTGTAAATAAAACACTTTTTACTTTGTTTAACCACTGTATTGTGCACTTAATTTGTGACTATAGTTTCGACTATCTAGTAGTCATTATCAAACTTAAGTTTGATAATGACTACTAGATAGTCGAAACTATAGTCACAAATTAAGTGCAAAATACAGTGGTTAAACGAAGTAAAAAGTGTTTTATTTACAAGTGTATTTAAGATGTACCACAAGGTAAACGCCTACAACACAAAACAATTTATTTATACTTATAAAATGTTAATATTAATATTTGTTTTGTAGTTTCGGTTTTAAGAAGTCTATACAAGTACTACTGACTTGTCGAAGGATAATACAATTAACGTTTCCGTATGTTTACATGAGCAATATAATAGGGGTAGAATGATATTTTTCAGCTGAATGATTACCGATTGTCAGAAAGGCTTAGCATAAATTACATTTAAAACAAGCGTGCCTCTAAAAGCCTATCCCTTGTATAATACCGAAAAGGGATTTAGTTGCAGTAAGCAATTGTAACCTAATGTATTTAACCATCTTTGTCGGAAGGCCCACCCGCGCAGTACTTCTATTACAATTATAAAATCGTGTTCGAAAAAACGTGAAACAAAAATTCCGGGTCTGATTGTGCATAATCTAATATTAGCCCACATAATGACGGTTTACGCGAAATTACTTTTATGATACGAATGCAAGCATGTAATTTCGTGTCAACGAAATACAAAATGGCTCGTTCATGTTATTTACTAAATGGCTTTTGTTTATTATTGGAAAAAAAAAGTGGAATGCTAGAGTCATTATAATGACGGTGACCTGGCGTTTTCATAGCGCTCCGTAACGACGTCTTGAGTACGGCCCAGGTCATCTCGATTAGTTTTTAATCTTTGACTTGTTCACATCTACTACCACTACCGTTGGTCACGTCTTTGGTTCCTATGTTTTTGCTATCAAGTCGATTAAAAACTTCATAAATTAATAAGCGAAAGTTAGTCGCTTGTGGCAAATGTTTTAATGGCTCTTTGTAGGCATTGTGATACCGATCGATTCAGTGTTTACCCCTTCACCCTTTTAGTTTTAGGGCAGCATGGTTTTAACGATAACCCATCAGCTCCTCTGATAGATTAGCAGATGCATTTGCGTTCATTTACGGAACCTTCATATAATCAAGTTATGGGACTTTTACATTTTACTAAAGGGAATCGACGATAAAGCATGTCTAGCACTATTAATTCTAATATAATACAGTCAAATTAGTGAAAGTAGGTATTTTATTTGTTTTTTTACATGTGAATTTCATTGAAAATCGTTTATAATGACACCAGCTTTAATTAAGAAAGTGAGTATTTTATTTGTTTTTTTTACATGTGAATTTCAATTTTTTTATTTTGACAAAACAGCAGTCTAACATGGTTTACATGTATTACAATAGTCACAAAAACAGATTAAAATACTTAAATTGCACACACAAATATATATAAGAAACTTATACAACGAACTAAATCTAATATACCAAACTAATTAACCATACGATATATTCAAACGATACATAAAAGAATTTAAAACAGCGATATTATTTGGGGCTACGCCACTGGTACAGATGTCCCACTGAACAAAAAACAAACAAATAACGTTTCATAAACATTGTTACAACATCAAACGTTGTTTTAATGTTGATGCAACATTAATTAAATGTGTTTGCTTAGTGACATGGGACTAATTATTGAGACAAAAATATTGTATCAAAATCTTGTTTAAAAAATTTTTATAAAATAAAATGTCTCTATATTACAACTTAGCTCAAAAATATAATATGAAGGTATGCGCACTACGTAAACAGCTGACAGTTCATTTTAATAGTAAGAGTATTAGAGTAGTCCGCGTTTTCTAATAAATATGGTTACTTTGCGATACATATAGCAATGTAAGCAACAAAACGAATAATTTATTTTATCTGAAATGCAATAAAAGATAACAATTACAAAATATTAATGGATGGTAAAGTAAAAATGGTTAAGCGCATGGTATTGATAACATGACAAAACATAAGTTTGAAACTGTGTAGACTGCACAAAATTACGAACAAACATTTTTTTTGTTTTTATTTTATCAGTCTCATAATCGTGTACTTTTATAAATACATAAATTAAAAATAAACTAAAACGGTTTCCATGTTTACCAATGGCGCTATTAGATGGCAGCAACGTCGGGATCTTGCATCATAAACGTTTTGTTTCAATAACCAGTTGTTGCACAAAGAGGCAGTTTAAATAATTGTTTAATACTTTTAAAGTCAAAAAAGTTAACTCGCGCTGTAAACACAAACAACCAGAACGGATTTTTATATTCATGCCGTTGAGGTTATGTTTCTATACAAACTCACGTGAATCAAAGTGCGCACGCCCTTATGCTAAACATGATGAAAATAGACAATTTTGTACAAGAATTCAGTATTATCACATTTTGTGTATTACACGGTGTTAAAAAATTGGATCCAATTTGTTTGTCTCGAAAATTAGTATCGTATCATATTGCTTTAACATTTATTTATTTATTTACGGTATCACCTTTGTACAATAAGTATAAATTTAGATATAAAACAATATAATATGTAAACCTACAACAAGAACTATAAATATCAAGATGAGCACTTTTTAAAAAATATAGGTATAAACTGATTAAAAATGAAGACATACAACAATATGTAATTGAAAAAGTTAAATACATCTTCTTAAAGTGAACTAATAATTATTATCAGAATATAAAAAAAATAATGTAACGAGAATTAGTATCGTATCATATGGATTTAATATGTATGTCAAGAAGTTAAATACATATTCTAAAAGAGAACTTATAGTTATTATCAAAATATAAAAAAATAATGTAATCTAATCCCATTTTTTTTAAATTAATTTCTATCTAATCAAAAATAATAATAAATGTTGAAAGAGATCAGATAGTTGTTTTCGCTACAAGGGCGGCGTTTCGAACTATTAAAGGCACTTAACACCTAATAATGAAATTCCTAATCGTGAACCTTTTTGCTGAAATGTTCCAAGATTTTATGGCTTTTGTGATCCTGGTGACAGGTAGATGGGTAGTAATTGTCGTTTGTCACCAAGCGGTATGCTAAAAGCGACGGGGGGTGACCACCCTCCGCCGAAGTCAGGTGCCACAAGGTATCACTTTTAAGAAAGCCGACGATCCGTATCTCTTCCATTTATTATAAAAACGCGTATTGTTTTATAACGAATAAATTTCAGCCCGGTCGATTTTTCCCAGGGGACTCGGCGACTCGGCGCCGGGCTTTTTTTTGGGGTTGGAAGAAGATTCCATGTTATGTAATTGGTCTTATAATATTTAGATTAGTTCTCGAGTGATTACATATAAATATTGTTTATATAATGCATAGAATTTATTGTAATATTAAGTTTTAAAACAATTATGCTCTAATATCTTCAATTTGGTTCTCATTAATCACTTGATGAAACATGTTTACAATATTAATCATTGAATAAGAGTCGCTTGGTTTTACTCCTTGAGAATGACGATAAGTCGAAACTAGTCGGAGAAAATAAAAACAGTGGTGAAATAAACCAAGTGACTTTTATTCAATTATCTATATATTAGAACATATTGATAATTCAATTGTGTCTTGAATTGGCTTGTGGAAACATTGATTTTTTTATTAATATGATGTTTGGTCAAATTAAATATTTGCATTACCTATTAGAATTAATGAAATGTTTTTTTTGCGAAGTTGTGAATTTAAATGAAAGGTATAAAAGTTTGAGCAAAGGTGATGCGTGGCATGTGTAAAATAGTGTGGTTCGAACGGCGTCACTTAATGGACGTGGCCGATTACAGGTTGGGTAATAAACAGAGCGAAAGACAATGCGTTTGAGACACACATATATCATATGGTCGGGTAATCCTAACCGGTGCAGCTTTGAGCTGCCGCAAACTAATTCTCAGCATTCTGAACTGGCCTGGCGAAGGGCGGACCTGCGTGTCTGTCACTTGCCACCGCCCGATCTCGACCTCGCTCTATGCCATATATACCGCCCCCGTCGCCGATGAAGCCGCCCGAGACATACCCTCGAATACCCCTGAACATCCTAGAATAACCCCCCTCTCCGTAGCTCGCATCGTGACCATTTTCGCAAACCGTAATCTTCGATCGTTAAACTAAATAAAACCCAGTAATAATGATTTATATCCTTTTAATCGTCCGTATTACAACATCTAATATACGCACCATCTACATAAGCAAATAATAGACAAAAACTTGTTTTAACCACCCGTCTACAGAAAGCAATTATAAATTGTCCCCATAAATCTACGAAGATTTTCAAACCAATTAAAATAACCGCGAACCTATTTATTAAGAAAACCATGCTCAAAAAACACACCCACTAATCCCTAGCATGATCAATAACGAGCATTTGCGGCCTCTATAAGTGCATTTATGCGACATTGCGGCATTTTTCGATTCTGAGCCGCTATTATGAATGTAAAACAAGTCGTTATAGTAGTGTTTACAAATCATAAAGAAGACCAGATAATATATTTCATTTTCGGTCTTTCAGGTTCCGCTTTACCTGGACGTTTTGAGTTTTATAACTACGCTTTTGAGGCCACAGCCAACAAAATCGTATAAATCTACGGAATGACCTTTCGATTTTTTTAATATTTTAATTGATCCTAAAAGCATTCATCAAAACGCACACCAAAATTAGTCACGTGGTTTTTCAAAGATACTAAAAATAGAGGTTTGGGAGCAGCCAGTTAGTTCACCATAAACACGCTGTTTTTTATATTTCAACTTCTACCTGCGTTAAAATCAGATTCTCTGTTCCACGCATATTACTCGAAAATATAATCACTTAAAAACGGTCCTTTTTAGAATTATGGAAGTCTACACGGAAAATTGACATAATTGTATAGGCTTTTAAACATATATTTTACTGGCAAATGGAAATGGGTTATAAGCGTTTAGTAATATAAAGGGCGTTTTTCTTTTAAGTATACATAATTAATAATGCTTCTAAAAAGTGTTTTCTCTCAGCAATATATTTTCTAATTTCACAATATTTCCGTGTTTTATATGCATGAAAAGCCTGAAAATTTTGGTTTTGTTAGGTTAGCGTTCATGATGAAAGGAACAAATTCGTTTAACATTCAAATAACTTATTTCTCGAAAAACGCTGGGACACTTTGATTAGTATTTTCAAGTGCGCATTTTTTACATTAAAAATTTTATATACGGGGTGTCCTAGCAAATTTGTTGCTTTCATTATAAACTCAATGTATTATTATTAACAATAAAAATCGTTCATAACAGACTAAATATTTTGTTCCGTTTTATTATAATTAAAGATGTACTTGTTTTTTCGAGTTCCACAATAGTTCAGCGATTTATACGCGTGGCGCATATAGTAAAATTTTGAGTTTATAAAAGCGTGAACATTTGGTTTGGTCGCTCCGTGTTTATTCATTTCTGTGTAGACTTTATCAATTTTATGTTAATTTCATAATCTGTTCACATTATACAATTCTTTAAAAAAAACTGAAGTTATGAACAAAATCAACAATTTTAGGAGAAAATTGTTGATTTTGTTCATAACTTCAATTTTTTCTTAATATTGTAAGAAGATACATTGCGATAACTTATTTTATTGGGAATTTGAAGCTTTTAACGAGTGTTTCCAATCCCAGATTGAGCATGAAGTAAAATTTCGAGTTTAGAAAAGCCTAACCAAGTTTTGAAAAACCAAACCAAATGTTTAAGCTTTTCGACATTTTACTTCATGCGCCACGCGTATAAAACACTGATTTGAACCGTGCAAAATAATCTGATTAGGTATGTACAATTATGATTTGTAGCACTATAATTGAGTACATTGTAAATAACTTTTAAATTTAAGTTTTATTTGTTCTTTATTTATAAAATTAATTGCGAGATTTAACATAAAATTACGTTGAATGTATTTTAAACTTTACTCGAAATTAGTGTTTTATATGCGTGGCGCAAAAGTAAAATTTCGAGTTTAGAAAAGCCTGAAAATTTGGATTTGCTGGGCGCGGCTCGCTTCGCTCGCGCGCCCTGGCAAATCCAAATGTTCAAACTTTTCTAAACTAGAAACTTAACTTCACGCTTAGTGTAGGAGTGTATCCTCGAGAGACAATCAATCAGAAACGTATTTGATCAGAAAATGATAATTCCATTCATTTTCTGATCAAATACGTTTCTGATTGATTAATAAAAAAATACGCTGATAAAATAAATATATATCAAATCAAATTTTAACATTGCCATATATATTTGATAATCTGTTGATTGTTTGAAAAGGTTTAAAAAGAACGTTCCCCTAAAATTGTTAATTTTGTTGCATAATTTTTACTTTCTTAGGAATTTGAAGTTTCTACGAGTGTTTAAAATCCCAGATTAAGCATGAAGTAAAATTTCGAGTTTAGAAAAGCCTGAAAACCAAATTTTCAGGCTTTCCTAAACTCGAAATATTACTTCATGCGCCACGCATATAAAACACTGATTCCAAGTGAAGTTCAAAATATTCTGATTAGGTATGTACATTTATGATTTATAGCATCATAACTGAGCAAATTATAAATAACTTTTGAATTTAAACTAGGGCCAATTAAAGTTTATTAATTTCTGAAGATTCTATGAATTTTATGTTCTGGTAATTTTTTACATTTGCTTTAAAGAAAACGTTCTCCTAAAATGGTTGATTTTATTGGATAGCATCAACTTTTTCAATATTTTAAGAAGATGCGTTGAGATAATTTATTTTCTTAGGAATTTGAAATTTCTACGAGTGTTTCCAATCCCAGATTAAGCATAAAGTAAAATTTCAAGTTTAGAATAGCCTGCAAATTTGATTTGGTCGCTTCGCGAAGCGGAGCGACCAAACCAAATTTTCAGGCTTTTCTAAACTCGAAATTTTACTTTATGCGCCACGCGTGTAAAACACTAATTCCAAGTGAAGTTCAAAATATTCTGATTGGGTATGTACATTTATGATTTAAAGCATTATAATTGAGCAAATTATAAATAACTTTTAAACTTAAATTAAGGTCAATTAAAGTTTATTAATTTCTGTAGATTCTATGAATTTTATGTTCTGGTAATTTTTTACAATTGTTTTAAAGAAAACGTTCTGCTAAAATGGTTAATTTTATTAGATAACTTCAACATTTTCCGTATATTTTAAGAAGATGCGCTGAGATAATTTATTTTCTTAGGAATTTGAAACTTTAAACAAGTTTTTTTCCAATCCCAGATTAAGCATGAAGTAAAACTTCGAGTTTGGAAAAGCCTGAACGTTTGGATTTGGATGCGTAGCGGCCAAATCCAAATTCAGGCTTTTCTAAACTCGAAATTATACTTCATGCGCTACGCGTATAAAACACTGATTTCAAGTGAAGTTAAAAATATTCTGATTAGGTGTGCACAATTAAGATTTTTAGCATTATAATTGAATAAATTATATATAACCATTATAATTACATTTTATGGCAATTGAGGTTATATATATATATATATATAGCACGAATGTCGTGAGGTACCTATTCAATTATTAGTTGTAATCTAGGAATAGTAAACTATTAAAATATTTTATTAATTAGAAAATGTTAGTATCATCCTCAAATATAAATAAAATAAATTATTAATGGATTTGATAGCTAACGCCATAATACTGAACACAAATTCAATTTTAAAACAAATTATATTTATTTCGTCAACGGAGTCTATTTACAAAATACATACATGTGTAATACCAGTATACGGGTAAATCAAAAAAATAAATGCTCTCAAAAATGTACCAGTCATTTGACGAATTTTAATTTTGCGTCAACGTTTGTTTTAACGCATTATTCGTATTTTTGATGTTTAACGTTACTTATAACAGTTAATATTTATTGACACTCGGACATAAGTTGACCTTGACATTTGTTAATAATGACAGTTGCCATTTAGTCTATAATGTCACATGATATTTACACTATTATGACAGTTAATTGTCAAATTACTCGATGTGAAATGTCAATGTCTACACTTAAAATCAGTGTTTATGCGCGTGGCGCATGAAGTAAAATTTTAAGTTTAGAAAAGCCCAGAACATTTGTCTAGGGTCGCTGCGCGACCCTAGACAAATTTTCACGCGGCTTTTCTAAACTCGAAATTTTACTTCATGCTTAGTCTGGGAGCGGAAACACTCGTTTAAAGCGAATCATAAATAACGAAAGTCTGAAAAAGTACAGTTTATAACATACTTAAAAGAAAAATTCCCTGTATAGAAGCGAACTCCGCAACAAAACAGGAAATAAAACTGTTGTCTAAGATAAACATTGATTTTTACATTAATGGTTGTGTTATTACACCTAGTAGAGTAGTAGTGCGAATGCGTGAGGAATTAAAATATTCCAAATGTTTGACAAAAGCCTGAAATAGTTGATTGAATGATTGAACACCAGCAAGAAATCGGTGTGTAATATTCGGAACGAGTTTTTTGGATGAAACCAATTTAAAAAAGAATTCTATGGGGACGACAACCTAACCCATAATTATGGGCAATCTCATAGTTACATCGTTTTATGGAACGGTGATGGAACCGTTTGGGTCTGTGTGAACGCCAGTGGCATCTCGTTTTTGTCGCATGCATATAAAATTTACAGAGAAAAAAGATCCGATTCTTCGGAATCAAGAACGCTTTGTGTTTAATTAGCATGTGGCGATGAAATGAGATATTAAGTAACTCATCTTTTATGTTTTCAAAGTCATGAATACTGCAGGTAATCAGCATCGTTAATAGAAGCCCTTATGATGTAAGCTATGACAGAATCACGTGAGCCGTGCTGTCTAGTAGCCGCAGCATCCAGTGTGCTCTCTAAAGGATAAAGCATCCATCCAAACATAAATAATATATACATAATGAAAAGCGCGCATTGTACACATCGAAGGGTTATATATTAATACACAACAAAGGGTAAAACAGTATTTAGGGTGCCCCCTTAAAAATGAAAATATTACTCCATATTTGATGACAGCTCGAGTTGCTCTTCCGGGATATTGTCTTCATTTCTCAGGACGCACGCTATTGATTCGTCATGATGGAATATTAAAAACGAAATGCTTTTAAACACAATATTCTTACACAAAACCACCCCCTTCCTTTCCCTTTCCGTGCAACACTCTCGAATACAATCATGAAATTGTCTACTTACACAACTTGTACTTTTTATCCGAGTGCAATCAATCATGAAAATAAATAGACTTAATAATAACCAAATTGAAGATACAATTAATTAACTCATTATATTAGCCTGAAGTGATTGTAAAATGTCGGGTGACATTTTGTGTTACGCATTGCGTGACAATTACAACAATAGTCGGTACACAATCGCTGTGGAAGTAAATTGCCATTGGTCGCCAACTACGTGACAAAAGCGTCCAATGAAACCGACGGAGACACAATGACATGAATTAAAAGAGTAGCTCGACCCTGTCCCGGCTCCCTAAGCCCCGGATCGCATGTCGGCTACCTTTTTCAAGTACGTGCATACCTTTGAACTGAACGAAACGTACAACCACGGAAACATGAAATCATTGTTTTTTAGAACAAATTTATGAATGTTTGCGTAAAGAAAAATTCGGATGGAGTAAAATCGGAATGATTGGCAGAATAATAGGTGATATTTTTGTATGGAATATGCCATTTATATATAATGTAGGTCTACTATCCCTAGAAAAACAGACAAGGGTTTTTAAATCTGTATCAATGGCGGTCTAATACAGAGATTATTATATTTCATCATAGCCTTTTGTTAGCACAAAGAAAATATCATCTTTTATATTCACTCAACCATATGACATAATTTCAAATATTTTGTATCAGATTACCGTTAATTTTGCACAAATATTTATTCTATGTACAAGGGTCCTCTTTTGCGTCTAGCGCAGGCAAGAGTGGGTAGTACATAAGACCTTTATATATTACATGGGGGTATGTATGTGTGTCAAGCTGGGAATAACATCTGTCATATGACTGTTCCCATGCAGACGCAATAGGGTCGCATAAAGCACGCACCGACATATATATCTTTTATATTATTCGGTCTGAAGTACACTTGTTATGCTCAATAAGTGGATTGTATACACAGAGAGAGAGCTTTTGCCAATCAAAGGGGCTCATTTAGTAGGTGGAGTTTTGTTATATTGGCAATCGCAAGAGTACAATTGTGCAAATTTGGTCACTGAAATAAGGATGGTGTTTAAAATGAAAGAACAAACCCATATTCTCACGTGCATATATCGTGCCAATCATTATGGTAATATGTATACAAAATACCTTGTTGAATCCAAAATTCAAAGGTTTATTTGTATACACATGTGTCTACATTGCACACACTCATAGTAACTCGTATTTCTGATCACGCCCATATAAAATGTATTATTTATATAAAAAGTATACCTTTACAATATAACAACATTCCTTAAAAATCATACGGATTTTCATATTTATGTTTTATTATAATATATAGATTGTCTCAGGATAGGTAGAACGCACAGTGGCGTAGCAAGGTCAGGTGGTACCCGATATTTTGTCACGCCAAGGTAGTAATTATATTTCCGTTTTTCTTTTTAATTAGGAATTAAGTATGATGTGCTATAATTTGTTGTTAATATTTGTTTTTGTCCTGTTAGTGGTGCAAACTGTTGGGCAGAAAAGTTTATATTATTTTATTATTATGTGATTTTGAAATAACAAGATTGTGATTCCGATACTAATTTACAAATTGTAAAAACTTGGAAAATGTCTTTTCCAAGTTTTCACAATTTGTAAATTAGTTTATACTAACTAATATAATAGGTAGTACATATTTTGAACTTTATAATGAATCAGTGTTTTATACGCGTGGCGCATAAAGTAAAATTTCGAGTTTAGAAAAGCCCAGAAAATTAGTCTCGGGTCGCTGCGCGACCCTCGACAAATTTTCACGGGGCTTTTCTAAACTCGAAATTTTACTTCACGCTTAGTCTGGGAGTGGACAACGCCTGTTTAACAAATATTATAATCCTATTTACACATTTTCTTTATTTTATAATCATAATTAATGAATAACATTTTCACGGCGCTGTTCTAAACTCGAAATGTTATTTCATTCTTAATCAGGGAGTGGGAGACACTCGTGAGGATAATACTAAAACACCTCAATAACAAAATGCCCAGAATTTGTAATATTTAAAGAGTGGAAACAGTTGTGTCAACATTTTTTTGATAATGGGATGTTTACCAGATTGTTTCTTATTTTGTTAATGTATCTGATTTTTCTGTGATTTTCAGGAAAATGTTTAATAAAAATAACACTTACAGTAAATAATAATTAAAGCTAACCGTCTGAACATTTTTTTTTTAACGAAAATAGTAAAAAAATGTTCAGGCGTCCAGCTTAAATGATTATTTACTGTAAACATTGCTTTTAAAGAAAGTATTAACTTTAAGCGCTTGTACTAAACGCAATTTTCAAGATACACAAATTTTCGTCAACTCAAAATTAAGGCTCTAAATACGTTTGTTTTAAATCATCCTAAAAATATTTTGTTTTTTTAATATTGCTAAGAAACAAAGTTTTCACTTTACGCACTGACTCGTGCTTCCATTTCTTAACAGATTGCATTAACTCGCATGTTTTATTTTCAATCGTTACTCAATACTGCGAAAAATTGGTGTATATATTTATTGTAGCGAAAATAAGCTGCTTAAATTGTTTTCAATGTCTTTATATATGCACATTATTAAAAATATATATAAAATTACGATAATGTTTGTGTAAACTGCAGACTTATTTTTTGCTTTAATATTGTAATTATTTCAAAGTCGTAAATTACTTTCTCTATTACTCAATCTAATCGCCCAATTCGACATTTACCCTTATTTCGTATCCAGTTCCATAAGACAAATTATGGAAATAATAGTCCACTTACAAGGTTTATGCGTACAGTAAATAAACTATCAGTGCATCCAAATTTTGATATTTTTAATTGCTTCTCACTCTCACAATTTATTAGCAAACTTAAGCGTATAAATGTTTGTTATTTGTCTTTTTTAACATTTTAACACTTTTGACACTTCCATTCAGAAATCCAGAAATCCATTTTACAAAATACATTTTGATGAAATTTTACAACTACAAGAAAAATACAGTAATAAATAATACATACAGTAATACATAAAAAATAAACTTAGTTTATTTTATGTATAAGTATTACTGTATTTTTCTTGTAGTTATAAAATTTTATCAAAATGTATTTTGTAAAATGGATTTCTGGATAGAAGTGTTAAAAGTGTTAAAATAACAGACTTATTGTTTGCAGTTTATACAAACATTCTCGTTTAAAGTTTTGCAAACTAAAAGAGTAAGCCTATTTTTTTGAAATCTAAATAGTTATGAATCCGATATACTTATTTTGTTTTAAATGGACATTATTTCTTAAGATTTTTTTAAAATGAATTATTAGATAACATTTTGTACTTTTTTTCTAATTAAAAAATCGTTTGCATTCTAATCAATATTTTTCCTAGAAAACTATCTTGACATATGTTGAACATTTAAGCTCAAATTAAAATTATTTTAAAAAGTTGAACTGAATAAAGCTTGTGACTGCGAGTGCTTACGCTAACCACAATTTTAAAATATTGAAATATAGTAAAGTTCAAAATATGCTGCTTACGGAAGTATATTTTGAACTTTACTTGAAATCAGTGTTTTATACGCGTGGCGCATGAAGTAAAATTTCGAGTTTAGAAAAGCCTGAAAATTTGGATTTGCCGGGGCGCGACTCGCTTCGCTCGCGCGCCCCGGCAAATCCAAATTTTCAGGCTTTTCTAAACTCAAAATTTTATTTCATGCTTAATCTGGGAGTGGACAATCAATCAGAAACTTATTTAAACAGAAAAGATTAAAAATGAATGGAATTTAATGGAATAAAAAAATACGCTGATGAAATAAATATAAATTAAATCAAAATATAACTTTGATTTGATATTTTGGAATATCTAGCGAAGATATTTAAATTTCAATTATGGCCAATTAAAGTTTATTTATTTCTGTATAGATTTTATAAATTTTACGTTGATTTGATAATCTGTTGATTTTTTACAACTGTTTCAAAGAAAGCGTTGTTCTAAAATCGCTGATTTTGTTGCATAGTTTTAACTTTGGCTTAATATTTTAAGAAGATGCGTTGAGATCAATTATTTCCTTAGGAATCTGAAGTTTAACGAGTTTCCAATCCCAGCTTAGGCATGAAGTAAAATTTTGAGTTTAGAATAGCCTAAAAAATTGAGTTGGTGGCGTAGTGAAGCGGAGCAACTAAACCAAATTTTCAGGCCTTTCTAAACTTGGAATTTTACTTCATGTGCCACGTGTAAAGAACTCTCAAATATTGTGAAATTAAAAAATATATTGCTGAATCAGTATTAAAATAAACTGCTAAAGCAAGGTTAAAAAAATACTACTAAACAAGAAGACATTTTTAGGCTTGTTTCGGCTAAATAATGTACGTGTTTACCCTAAAATAATTAGGGAAGATATAATATTCCTATACAAAGAAATTAACATTTATATATGATAAAAATGTACCTTTGATACATTTTTAAATAAATACATAAACTTTGATAGACATTATATTATGAATATTGTTTTTTTACTACATACTACCTTTTCATTTCAATGACATAACGTACATAATATGCTTTTTTTTTAATTTTAATTTTATACAATTATAACAGTAAAACATCGCTTAGAGCAAACTGTTCGCTATAATCGATACTACTGCTTAAAGAGAACACCAGCTACAACGTACATATATCGCCGGCTACTTGACGTTTGCTATAAACGATTTTGACTGTACCTGTAAAATTTCGCAGATTCTTTTAAAAAAAATGCATTATACATTAAAATTGTGTGCTTAATGTTATGCGAATTGTAAATATTTTCTACAGGACCAATCGTGCTGGTTTTGTTTTTAAAACCCAGTTTGCTAAAACTACACACACACTACAGGAACAAAATAGATTTGAATTCTATACAATAAATCTCCACTTTTCGAAATTTCATTCTAAGGCAATCTTTAGAGAGACTGTGTAACATACACACAGTTTCTCTGAAGAATCCCCAAGAATGATAATCGGGTCCTTGACGAAATATATCCGAAGAAAACGGGTAAACGCTATATGCACATGAGATAATAACGTTATATAAAGAGAGAAATGCGTTTTGTTAAATGACATACACGATCTTGATAGTGGGCTTGCATGTTAGACATTAACGAGTCCATTATTAATTATGTGCTGCTTAATCTTAATTTGGATCTGTGATTTGATACACGACACGAATTGGTTCATCATTGTTACGAATTTTCGTTTTAATCAGAATCTGGGGCGGTGTTTGCTTGGGACGAAATTGGTACATGTAAAACCCATGATTTTGATATGACGGCAATCGTAGGATTTCCTATCGTGGATTCCATAAAATTCATGTCGTGACCAACATTTCGTTCATCAGATACAGCCCAAGTCATCCATCAAACATTGGGTGTGAACACCCGATGATCAAGATAACGAAAACATATTGTAACAACCTTTGTCTTACTCACCTTTTACACGGGTTGGCAAGAAAAAAATAATTTATCTTAAATGAGGTTTGAAATTATTTGTGTCGGCCCTTTTCTAAAATCTGTTGGTACAACTTACACCCCTAAATGCCATTAAAACAGCTTTATCGCTCCCCTTTTTATGCAGTCCTTATCTGGCGAGCGTATCATATCTCTAAAACAATACTGGAGTTAATTGCGGGCTGTCAAGGTGTCGATTTGTGGACTGGTAGATTTTTATCAAAAATAAATAATACAAAATTGACCGCCTTGCTTTTCGGAACGTTTTAAATCATGTGCGCATAAAGACTACTTTTGTACCGTGTCTATGATCGATCTTGATAAATTTTACTGAGAGAACCTACTTCCTATTGCATGTGTTCGTTGGTTGGCGGAAACGGAAAGCTATGCAGATGGCATTGTAGTAGTCACTTTACATGCACACTACAGGAAACTGAGGCCTAATTTAATGGCTATTATTTAGAAAGGTATTATTTGTCGTTGCTAGATATATTCTTATTCCATCCACACATCTATCTCAATATGCCCGGTTTCGTCGCATCGTGTTATACCATACCATGGTTTGCTTCAGGTTATATGTGTACTTGTTAATTAACGGAACGTAACGAGTTACTAATTAATAAAAAGATGAGCTCTCTTAGTCTCCCTTGTTTTACCGGCACTACTTTCCCAACACGACGCGTTGTGTCATTACATTGTATGCAGATTGGCCAACCACTGTGACAATCTTACATCTAACGAATAGAATGGAATGTATCTTCTCAGTGCCATTATCATCTAATTTAACTCACTATAATTGTTTGGTCAATGATTATAAAATAGATACGCTTTAACGATAGCTTGTTACTCTTTACTAGATCTATAGATCTGGGTCGTATATAAAAATGTTTAGCGCAGAATTACAGATAGTCCCAGGATAGGTGAAACGCTATACAGGGTGTACCATTAATGTGGGGAAATGGTTTACCCATAGATTCCTGAGATAAAAATATAATGATTTAACACAACTTATCTATATCCAAAACTTTACGGTTAGGCCGGAATTAGTCTTTAAATTTCTCAAAAACTTTATCCTAAACTTGAAATTTTACTTCATACTTAGTCTGGGAGTGGATAACACTCGTTAAAAGCTTTAAATTAAACTTAAAAAAATAATAAGGAATAATAAAATAATAAATCATCATATTTTGATCCCAGGATTCTACGGTTAAACGATTTCCCCACATTAACGGGACACCATGTATAAACTTTATAATTTTCAATTCTACGAAAACAAAAATATTCGTTATAAAAATCATCTGGATCCTTTTACAATATATGACCACTTTTTAGAAGTCTAACATGAGTTCACAAAATACAAAATTTGAAAATGCGTTTTAAAGATTGTAAGATTGTCCTTATTTTAACGGTGAAAACATAAAAACAAATAAACACCGCGTTTTATCAATTTTCGCTAAATAAGATTACAGGGAATTTCACTTAAATAACACACTTAATATGTTTAGGTTTCAAAATAATGTTTATTGTACTACAACAATTGTTTCACCACACAGTGGCATCATCAGGTAGATGAATCATTCATCTACCTGATGAAGCCACTGTGTAGTGAAACAATTGTTGTAGTACAATAAACATTATTTTGAAACCTAAACATATTAAGTGTGTTATTTAAGTGATATTATGGAGTTTCAACAACTAACAGCCTCAGCTATACAATACAGGGAATTTATCTTTTAAGTATACATATCCTAATGCATGTAAATGTTGAGGCGTTCGTTTTTTATAGTTCAGTTTGAAACTTCTAACGAGTGTTTCCATTCCCAGATTAAGCATGAAGTAAAATTTCGAGTTTAGAAAAGCCTGAAAACTTTCAGGCTTTTCTATACTCGAAATTTTACTTCATGCGCCACGCGTATTAAACACTGGTTTAACGTGAAGTTCAAATTACAATGCTTTAGCATATTGCTTTAGCGGTATATTTTGAACTTCACTTGAAATTAGTGTTTTATGCGCTTAGCGCATGAAGTAAAATTTCGAGTTTAGAATAGCCTGATTTTTTTTTGAATTCTCAGGCTTTTCTAAACTCGAAATTTTACTTCATGCTTAATTTGGGATTGGAAACACTCGTTAGAAGCTTCAAATTCCTAAGAAAATAAATTATCTTAACGCATCTTCTTAAAATATTAAGAAAAATTCGAAATTATGCAATAAAATCAATGATTTAAGGAGGTTTTGGTTGAAACAATTGTAAAAAAATCAACAGAATATATAATCAATATAAAATTCATAGAATTTACACAAAAATAAATAAACTTTGATTGGCCATAATTAAAATTTAAATATCTTCGCTAATTATTCCAAAATATCAAATCAAAGTTGAAATTTGATATGATATTTATTTTATCAGCGTATTTTTGTCTAAATGAAATTCGATTCATTTCGAATAATTTTTAACCAAATAAGTTTTTGATTGATTGTCTAACGAGGGTTTACACTCTCAGACTAAGCATGAAGTAAAATTTCGAGTTTGAAAATGTACATACAAATACACTGTTTCAAGAAATTAACGCACCACCTTACAATTTCATAAAAATATTACCTTTTCAAATTTAGCTTTATGTCTATTTCATTAGAATAATGCGCGCAATTTTTTTTACGATATGTCAGGATAAAAAAAAAAACAATTTGCTTCAGACGCTTAAATTTTAGAAAATCTCTTTACACGAAATAAACATTTGTAATATTTATTAACGTGTGATTAAACTTAACCAGCATATTTTGAACTTCACCTTAAATCAGTGTTTTGTATTTTTTACATTAATCAAGGAGTGGAAACACTGGTTAGAAGCTTTAAATTGTCCGTTTTTATAAAAACAACGAGTTCCTGCAAACTTACCAAACGCTGTAATTATCAAGATATATATACTTAAAAGAAAAAATCCCAGTATGTACTTATATAAATATGCATAACCAAATAACGATGTTTTAATGGTCATCAGTTGAGAGGCTCGCTGTAGTTGGCTATAAAAAAAATGTGTAAATATTATCTTTGCTGAGCGGCATAGGGTATGTCATAATACGCATTCAAACGTCATGTTAAATGCTTCGACACGAGACAAGTGACAGAACATATGTGCAAAGCATGTCACTTAAATAGAAACGTGCACTGTTAAATTTTTAGTATGCGTTCCTGCAATTTTATATTCATCTATCATAATACGCCACATACAATAATATATAATTTGCAAGTGTGTGATAACCGTAATGTGGAACGGAGAGGTTTTTATGATAGGGGATGTGTATGTATGTGCAGACTGGGGCATGTAGTATCTCCCTCCCCACAATCTGCCTTAATTCGGAGTATTCGCGTAGTTATTGACATAACTCGCCCTCGTGTACGGTAAGGGTTAATATGAACTCGTTCGCAGTTTGGCTACTGACTAATTATTTCGGTCGGAAGATCATAATCCCTTCATATAATGGCCAGTCTCCAACTTATCAAATCTAGCATCATGGCAGCCATTTGTGTACATTACGGACTTCCCCTTAATTTGTACTATGTAATTAATTTAGGACACGTTAGCAGTTTTGGGTTATTCGCCAATCATTTGTTCTGAAATTATAGAAAGAATAAAAAAAAAACGAGTACTGGAATAAAAACTGTTTTAAAGGTATTCGTCTATATCACGAAGCAATCTACATATACGATCCGCTGTGTGACCGTCTTAACGACACTGTCGTTATCGCTGGGAAATCTGAACGGAGTGGATTCAAACCAAATGCGCGAGGTTTTATGGAGTATAACCTTCTCTATCTTTCTCAGTCGCAACATAATAGAAATAAGGAGGATTTCAATGAAATTAAATTTTAAATTAAGTTAGAATAACGGATGTGGGGTTTAATTACAGCAGCCACAATGCAGGACAATCGTATACCATAACTAATATATTCTTCGCATAAAATTTTGAAAATCTGTGGAGCATCAAGCGAGTCACCTGTACTTTTTATTACTAAGGTATATTTTTTTAAATGCCAGTAGGAAATGGGACTCTATCAAAACATCCACACTATTTTTGACATCCGTAATGCTGGACGGTCTTCTATCTACTTCTTTGACATAATTTTGATAATTTCCTTTAAATAAAAAACTAAAGTACGTACTCGTATGTACTAACTTTTAGAGATTTAAATAACATGTAACTAAAGTTTATTTTTTTTATACTTATTTTAATTGTATTTTCTATTGAAAATATATACAATCAAAATCGTTTATAACGACACCGGCTATAATGTACAATCGAACAGAACGAACAGAATAGTCGGTCTGTAGAATAACGTATACAGAAAAAGCATTGATGTTGCTCACAAAAAACACATCATTATCCAAATATTTGGGAAAATCTTGTTATAAATTCGCAGGTCATGAATGATTCTAATTAATCGCTTAATTATTTTAATAATAATAATAATATAATACCTTTATTCTAGTAAAAGTGTTTACAATAATAGTTCAAATTTTCCACTCATTTTTGACGTCATCACTTCCCAACCCTATTTATATAATAAATACTTAATCTTAGAACAAGCGTCAATATATATTTATTTTATTTTTATTGTTATCTCAAGGAAAAACAAATGAGGTCCATAGGGGTTCCGAGGGTTCCCCGGAACCCGGACCCGGGGACTTTAGGGGCCCGTGGAGCCCAAATGTGTAAAGAAAATAAGAACAAATAGTAAGTAATCAATGTATGCTTGTAAGTTTCGTAAAGAGTGTAATCAATAAAAATTAACACTGCTATATCCTTTCTCCACATTTATTTTCTAATCTTTAGATACATATTTCGAGTTGTTATTGATAATGAGCGCGTAGCACTTAAAATATGTATCTAAAGATTAGAAAATAAATGTGAAGGAAGGATACAACAGTGTTAATTTTTATTAAATAAAAAGTAACATTTTTTAACAGAAAGATAATTTCGATTTTTAATTTTTCCTTGTAATGGTATTATCGGTAAGTGGTAAAACAATACCGGTATTCATAACAGAAAGATAATGTTTATTTTTAAATAATTTCTTGTAATGATATTACCGGTAAATGGTAAAACAACAGCGACGGCTCGCAGTGTAACTTCAGGGTAGGCCACAGCGCTAAGGCACACGAAATTTGAGGTTGGGATCGCGCTTTATAAATCAAGGAATTGCACAACAAAGTCACGTTTCAATAACGGATACATATTAACTTAGGTCTCTGGCCTACCCTTAAGTTAGGCTGCGAGCCGCCGCTGTAAAACAAAACCGGCAATTTAACTCAACTTTGCCGGCATTTCGGTAAATTAAATAAAATAAAACGGTCGGCGGTCTGACGACACATACTTAAATTTTACGTCAAATTTTTTGAACGCATAATATCTGCCAATAGTGACAGTAGGCATTATTTTATGTTTATTGTACTACATGTGATAACATATTTGATTAGGATAATAACTTTTCCACACTTGTTTTTCTATTTTTAATATTGGACGTTTTTTGAACGTATGTCGAAATTTTTTTTGTGACTGTAAGGAATATTTTCCTATTTTTACTGTGCTTACAATTTTACAGAAAAATATGCAAATCAATATTAAAATTGTAAATTTAAACATAACAAAATAAACAAACAAATGTCATCACTACAGATAAAAAAACTAAATAAAAAATATACGCAGGGTGTGCACAGATTCATTCTCAACATAGGGATCTCCGTTTTTATAAAAGATAGAGATTTGATTAAATCGGATGAAATACTCCTTAGCTAAAATTGTACTTAACCCCACAAAAAAACAGTTGATGTTTTACGTAGTTCAGACGCTAAAGCGAAAAAAGTAAGTTATTGATTTTTTTTATTTTCTGTTATAGCTTTTGAGTTACAAGAATCAACTTTGTTTTTTGTCATAGTTGAGAAATCTATAATTTTTTATGTCTTATATGAAAACTAATGGTAAAAACAACAAAATAGATTATTTTAACACTGACAGGTAGTATTTTCTCTTTCACAGTTTGCACTAATTTGTAGACGTGATCCTCGAGTATGTAAACGGTGTAGTCAAACCGAGAACCATTCATTAAATTAAACTAAAAAAGAATTCAAATCCCACCATTTAATTCTTTACTAGGGCACATAACTTCTAGGGCCAAAAAACGAACCTTTTAAAAGCAGTCAAAAATCATAGATAATACATTTCAATGAGCATTTAACGTCTCATCGAAAATCCAGGTAATTCTTAAATAAATTATTAAAAATCAGTTTTAAATAAAAAAATACAGCTTTCAAGAATTGATTAATTAATTCTTGTATAAACAAGGCGAATTGTAGTTAATTAATTTAATTTGCCCTTCAAACGCCATCTATTATTTCAAATCTCAACTCCGAAATTATATCAACCATAAAATGATTATTTAAAATTATAATAAAATAATTTAAAACATATATGAAACGCAATTTAATATAAATAAAAATATGTTAAATATTTTTATTTATTAAAAATAGAACGCTTTAAAAAAATATTTAGTCGTTAGATGAAACAAAAATATAATAAAGAGTTACAAAAGATGTTCAAACACGCCCCATGTTGAGAATGAATCTGTGGACACCTTGTATATAAAAATTTATATAAAAAAACATAATAAAAATATATTTTTCAATAGCGTATAAATATCGCTATTAAATAAATCAGTTACACAACACGATGGTGCCGCTTGATGGACCATTAGAATTTTTCTGTAAATATGTTCAGTTTTGTAAAACTATAAAGTGTACTTTGACTGTTTTTGACATTATTATTCTCTGTGAAATTGCAATATATGTTGGCATTTTCCTTTTATTTTTAAGGTGTTATTAATTTAATTTATTTTATTTAAGGAATTTTTATTTTACATTTTATATTTTCATTTACAAAGAATATAATTTAAAACCTAGCGTTAGATTGCATAACTTTCAATAACCTTAATAAAATATAAATTGTTTTATACATTTGAATAATTATATTTTTAGACATATAAATGTCACAACATGACATTTAATCTAATTTCATAATTTGTCTACGAAACAAACTACCATCTAATCTAATTCATGACTTTATTAGAATTACTTTGTTTGGGTTAGATGAGAGTTTGGTTAGGTTAGGTGCGTAGAATATATTTCTAGTCATGAACGACTTTTTGCCAACAATTTTTTTGTTGAAATTGGTTAATGATTCATTTAATCTCATTTCGAAGTTGCTTTATCTTTAAATTTATTATTTTATATCATGAAGGATATTAATAAAAACATAATTTATTGCTAAAAAAATTTAATACTAAGTTTTATTGTAATATCCACCAATTTATAAACATTATAATAATTAAATTGACGAATAAAGCACTAATAACCTTTCTTCACACTTTAATTTGAATTGCCAAATGTGCATTTTGGACACAAAGTGACCATTATCACTGGATTAACATGTAATTTGGTAATTCAAATAAAAGTGTGAAGAAAGGTTATTAGTGCTTTATTCGTCAATTGAATTATTATAATGTTTATAAATTGGTGGACATTACGGTAAAACTTCGTATTAAAATTTGTTGGCAATAAATTATGATCTTCACGTAAGTCAATCAATCTATTTATTATAATAATTATTTTATCTAAACATGTTTTGATTTTTTTAATTAAATTCTCACCTATTAACTTTTAGCATAGTTTATGAGAATGATTAGAATTGATATTAACACTAACTTCGAAAATCTACAAAATGTATTCATTTATTTTAATAAAACGCTTAATTTGTTGACGTTTTAAAATTATGTTTATTGCAATGCAACAATTGTTTTATTGTACAATAAACATAATTTTAAAACCTAAATAAATTAAGTGATATTCAAGGCTATTCTGTACACGAAACGTTTAATGTAACGTTCATTTATGCTGAACATCACAGTCTAAGCGCATTTAGTACTTGATATGTATACTTAGATTGTGAGGGTAATTAAGGTATACGTTTAATTTAACATTTCGCGGACGGAATAGAGAGAATTATGGAGTTTTAACAACTAACAAAAAACAACGAATATCTGAACGTTTACAGCATATACTTATAAGACAATTGATATAACTATCTTTAATATGTCAGAAGTATAATAACTTAGAAATAATAAATATATATACAACTAGTTCTTGTTTTAAGTATACATATCCCAATTATGTGCTGTCAATTTTTAGATTTTCGTTGTTTTTTAATAGAGTCCAATTAAAAGCTTCAAACGAGTGTTATCCACTCCCAGGTTAAGCATGAAGTAAAATTTCGAGTTTAGAAAAGCCTGAAAATTTGGTTTGGTCGCGTAGCGAAGCGAAGCGATCAAACCAAATTTTAAGGCTTTTCTAAACTCGAAATTTTACTTTATGCACCACGCGTATACGAGACTGATTTCAAATGAAGTTCACTTGGTCACAATATTTCGGCGTTTTCAGTGTTTAATCCGCGTGGTGCATGAAGTAAAATTTCGAGTTTAGAAAAGCCTGAGCTTTGGTTTGGTCGCTCTGCTTCGCGGAGCGACCAAACCAAAGTTCAGGCTTTTCTAAACTCGAAATTTTACTTCATGCTTAACCTGGGAGTGGAATACACTCGTTTAAAGCTTTAAATTGAACTCTTAAAATAGCGTATGCATATGTATACTTAAAAGAATAATTCCTTGTATATTAGTTAATATTATAATGAAATGCATATAAAGTTAAAAACAGAACTAGAATTAATTAAAATATGTAATTTAAAAAAGATACATTTTGTGGCTAAAAGAAAACATATAAACTCTAATTTATAATATCAGTTTAATGTCTGTTATGTTCATTGTAAATGTATTACAATGAACATAACAGACAATAAAAAAATATTTTAGTGTTTATATATTTTATTTTAGCTACAAAATGTATCTTTTTTTAAAAAATTGATATTATAAGGACTATTTTATCTGGAACGAAAATATTTACTAGAAACCTAACTATAAGTCGAGACGGAAATTATATCAGTTCGAATTTCTGATTGTGAGTGCAAAAAATGACAAACATCTTTTGAGTAAAGTAATTTTACAATTGGTCAAATATTACATTTATGGGGCCTCGGTGGCCGAGTAGGTAGAGACCCTGCCCACAAACCCAGCGGTCGCAGGTTGGAGTCCCGTCCGGTGGAATCATTTATGAATAATAAATGATTCCATCCGGGTCCATAGTTGTGTGTGAATGTGTTATGGCGTCCTAGATGTAATTTCGATATTAGAATTGCAGAAACATTAAATGTATAGATTGCTAATGGTCAAACTTACCAAGGCCAATAATTTTTTACTTTCCCCCGTATGTAATACAAAGGGAAAGTATTGTTTTCGTGAACATTTTCGAATCAAAAATTTTAGCGGAAATATCCGTTTTGAGGTCCCCTGAGTCGAATAAGACCATTTCTGAAAAATGTCTGTCTGTCTGTCTGTCTGTCTGTGTGTCTGTGTGTGTGTCTGTGTGCGCTGTACCGCAAAAACCGCTAAAGATATCGAGATGAAACTTGAAACTTAAGCTTTTTGTTACAATCGGAAGAACTGAAAAGCTTTTGGTGAAAATCGGAAAACCGGAAGTGGTACTTTACTCCTAGCGTTTTTCAGTTTTTTCAGATTTTTTCAATAAATGTTCATCAAACAAAAAATTCTTTCAAATAAAAGTTGTAGATAATAACAAAATGAAGATGTATTGTTCACTTACTTTTTGTCATAGCACTCTTAGTTTTTGAGATATTTCAAAAGTTCTGTGTTTTATCTAGTTATTGATGTGTGACAGTGTATGTGTCGATACAATTGAAAAATGTTTCAAATAAAAGTTGTAGGAAATAAAAAACTAAAGATTTTTTGTGGACTCACTTTTTGTCATAGCACTTTTAGTTTTTGAGATATTTAATAAATAGTGTTTTTTATCTAGTCATTGATTTGTGTCAGTGTGTGTGTTGATACCATTGGAAAATGTTTCAAATAAAAGTTGTAGGTAATAACATATTAAAGATTTTTTGTATCTTCACTTTTTGTCATAGCACTCTTAGTTTTTGAGATATTCAATAAATGGTGTTTTTTATCTAGTCATTGGTTTGTGTCAGTATGTGTTGATCCAATTGAAAAATGTTTCAAATAAAAGTTGTAGTTATCAAAAAGTTGAAGAAATTTTGAAAATAATAATGCTACAAATATTTTAAAGGTGATTTAATACGCAATTTACGGGGGAAAGTACTATGATGGACACATCACCATTTTTTTTTTAAATACATTTATAGATATCATTTTATTATGTCTCGATCTCCGGTATCAAGTCACTAACGAAGGGTTAAAATAGGGTACCCCCGTATATATGCATTGTATGTATGTACATATATATAAGGTTACATATATATGCTTCATATGAAATTTAAAATAAACAATGATATGTGCTTGAGGGCAGATCAGCTCTGACATTGCATCCGGCCACATCCGATGCAGATGGCGCACGTGTCATTCAAATCATGTTTAATCACCTCACCAAATCAATTAATACTTTCAATACAAACATTCCGGTTCATAATTTAATTAATTACTGAGATCGATAAGCCCCGGCTCCGGCAATGCATGTATTTGATTTGATAAGTTTTGCTAAAATCCAAACATCACATACATCACCATCAACTGTAAGTTTATAATGATAATAACGCGACACATTTGGCACATAAATGTACCATTATACCGGCGCTCCATGGTTCATTAAAATGAAATATAACGCAATTCACGATGACATTTCGTGTTCTATTTTTTAAATCTCAATACTTTCGATAAAACAATGAAAAAAAATAACAGCAGAAGCGGTATAAAGTCGGATTACATTCTCGTAATAGCTAAATCCCCCTTTTTTGTGGGGCCTCCGCGCCGCATATAAGCTTTATTATTCCACAAAAATGACAAAATGTGAATTGAAATGGGGTGAAAAAGTCTGGATTATATCTGGTTAAGTGTTTTTGGGGGAGTTAAAGTATCATGTTTAACATATTGATATGCACCGACGTTTTGTACATTCTGCGCAATTCAAAAAAAATCTAGGGATGAAATTCATTTTAGGTAATCACTTAAAACATGTTTTTCTATTAAATGTAGAGTTACGATAAAATTCGTGTAAATCATGTTTTTCTAATTGAACAATAATTGAACACTTAGTCATATATTTATATTGGTTAAAAAGGCATCGGCTATTACTACAGTGCCTATTGAAAGCAACACTGTCCCGTTAAACGTTGACGGCTGGATGAATCGCAGTTTTGGACGGACATGGACATTGCCTATCCTATCTGTGTATATTACATCTGTCAGAACATCTGCCTGTATCGAG
Source organism: Philonthus cognatus (assembly GCA_932526585.2). Lineage (NCBI taxonomy): Eukaryota > Metazoa > Arthropoda > Insecta > Coleoptera > Staphylinidae > Philonthus > Philonthus cognatus. The sequence continues at coordinate 86,873,596 of OW052243.1, forward strand.
ACAGCGGACGAGTGGAACGCTTAATAGACCTTTTGCTAACGATGACTTTCATAGTTAATCTGTATTCGTTATTATTCTTTTAAACCAACCAAAATTTTCCCAAGGATTTTTCAATTCCATATTTATAGAAATGTTTGACATAATTATATTTATGCATTTTTATTCTAACGTAGTAGGATAATATTAGCTACCCACTGAGCAAAATACAAACAAATAACGTTATATCAACATTGTACCAACATTAAACCTTGTTTTAATGTTGATAAAACATTACTCAAATGTGTTTGCTCAGTGGCTATGTTAATAGCATTTATTTAATGTTGTGGTACCAATTAACACTATCATTTCTCACAAATTAACCGAACACGAAATCTGATCTGATTTAGCAATGCATGTGATACAGTGCTGATTATACTAAAACGTATACATTTCAATAACAACTTGGTTATCCTTACGCATATCCCGATAAATACAGCGTTTGGTAATATTTTTAACTTCACTTAAAATCAGTGTTTTACACGCGTGGCGCATGAAGTAAAATTTCGAGTTTAGAAAAGCCCCGTGAAAATTTTCTACGCGGGGCTTTTCTAAACTCGAAATTTTACTTCGTGCTTAGTCTGGGAGTGGAAACACTTGTTTGAAGCTTTAAATTGTACGCTTTTAAGAAAATGTTAAAATGTATACAACAGGATTTGTATAATAAAATTCTCTATATAACGTATAAACAGGAAATTTTTCATTTAAGTATATACATATAATATTCCCGGTATAATTTATATACAGGAAATTTTTCTTTCAGGTACATTTAACTTTTTTGTATTCAATTTTTTAAAAAAGTGAATACAAAAAAGATAAAAGTGTTATTTAATTAAATAGTAAAATTGTTTCACAAAGTAACCGCCTCCACCACCAAATATTTTCAAGTATATGTTAGTATTTAGGTATTTATTGTTTTTTTACATTAGTTCAATTCGAATTTTCTAACAAGTGTTTCCACTCCCAGACTAAGCATGAAGTAAAATTTCGAGTTTAGAAAAGCCTGAACGTTTGAATTTGGACGCTACGCATCCAAATTCAGGCTTTTCCAAACTGGAAATTTAATTTCATGCGCCACGCTTCTACACCAGGGTTGTTATGTTTAAAACACTTTATTTTAAAATAGTGTTTTAAAAATGTTTAAAAACAGCCGTCGTGTTTTAAACGGTTTTGTTTTAAACATGTTCTAAATCTTAAATTTGTTCAAAACATGTTTTTATTATCTTAAAATTGCTAAATTATATTTTATACTACTTTATTAAGATCTTTTGTTTACGTTTCTAAATGTTAGCTAAATTGCTGAAGATATTTCAAATTACATTATTAATCATAAAATTTTATTACAATAAAATGTGTGTGCATAAATGTGATTTTTAAATACAGGGAATTTTTCTCTTAGGTATACATATGCATACACTGTAAATTTTACGACATTCGTTGTTTTTTAAAAGATTTCAATTTGAATCTTTAAACGAAGGTTTTCCACTCCCAGACTAAGCATGAAGTAAAATTGCGAGTTTAGAAAAATCTAAAAATTTGGATTGACCGCGTAGCGAAGCGGAGCGGCCAATCCAAATTAGGCTTTCTAAACTCGAAATTTTACTTCATGCTTAGTCTGGGAGTGGAAAACACTCGTTAAAAGTCTCAAATTAACCGCTTTGAAACAACGAATTTCCGCAAATTTAAAAACGCTGTAATTATCAGGATATGTATACTCAAAAGAAAAATGCCCTGTATGTTCTGTTTTAAACACGTTTTAAACGTATTTTAAAGATGTTTTAAACACGTTTTAAACATGATTTTAATTGTTAATGTTTTAAACGATGTTTTAATGAAAAAAACACGTTCTGTAAAAAAACTGTTTGTTTTAATTTAAATGAAAAAGTTTTTTTTAACAACCCTGGTCTACACCACTGATTTAAGATGGGTTCAAAATATACTACATATTACATACAGTGAGTTTTTCTTTTAAGTGTACTTACATATTCCAACGCAAATGGCTCGAATTTAAAAAGCGCAATATTTAGACGAAAGAATCATTACTAAAGTTTATTAATGGAGATCAAACTTAAGCAGTATATTTTGAACTTAACAACATTTTATGATTTTTTTAATTACCCGAAGGTTCTAGTACATACAGGATTTTTTTCTTTTTCGTATTTTAAAGCAAATTTTTATTAGATAAAAAATATAATTGTAAAATCTATTAATGCGAGATGAAACATACATAAGTAGGATATTCTGAACTTTACAATAATTCGATGTTTTATACTCGTGGCGCATAAAGTAAAATTTCGAGTTTAGAAAAGTCTAAAAACCAAATTTTAAGGCTTTTCTAAACTCGAAATTTTACTTCATGCTTAATCAAAGAGTGGAAACCCTCGTTGGAACATTTTGTCAATTCTCAATTATAAGTTTAGTCGTTCAATTTTGTTTTTTGCAATCAAAATAATTCCTTGTCAATATCTCTTAGTTTTATCAAAATCTATTAGTTTTTACGAATGTCGAAATAAATTTCAAATGTCTCATATTGTTTTTGCATAATTTTAATAACAATAATAATAAATTGTCTTGATTGATAAAATAATTATATATTAATGAACTTTGGATATCTGTAATTCACTTTTCACTCGCGCAGTTTCTTTCCCACATAAAAACTTAGTTTATTCATTTCATAACAATAAGAGGAATTGTTATGAAATGAATAAATTCGTTAAAAATCTGAATTTTGAATAATTTCTGATCAAATAAGTTTCTGATTAATTGTTTAACGAGGGTTTTTATTCCCAGGTTAATCATGAAGTAAAACGCGTAGCGTCGAAATCCAAATTTAGGCTTTTCTAAACTCGAAATTTTACTTCATGCGTGACGCGTATAAAACACTGATTTAAAGCGAAATTCAAAATATACTCCTTATAAATAATTTGTCGCTTTGTTTATAAAACAAAGTGATATTTACCAGTACTTTTTATTTAAATGTAAAATCTTGGAACGCACTTTGTCTAATAGCCCTTAGACACAACGCCTTTTGTCTAGACAAAGTGCGAAATGACAGACAAATGCAATTTTATTCGAGTACTGTCTAAAAACCTTCGACAATTCGCGTTTTGTCTAAACAAAACGCGTTTTGTCCGTATTTCGTGTTTTGTCCGTAACATATATATGATGTAAAATAACTCATTTAAATTTTACCCTCTGGTAATTTATATTTATCCACTAACATACACGTGATCATATTCTCAATCCCAGGACCCTTGACCAGTGCACTCGGATACGTGTAGATGAGGGGAGTTTTTTTTTTCAGTGCAGAATTTAAAAATCTAATTATCACGCTGTTATGTTTATTGCGAAAGAGAATTCGAAATTGAAAATACACTTTTTAAAGGCTTTGCCAGCACTGATCCTCAGAAGATTGTTTAAACAGAATTATAAAGTGTAAACATTAAAATATTCAATGAAAGGTTTAACGTAAACGGCGAGTTTTTATATTTTTTCAATCAACAGTTTTAATAAAAAAATCCTCGGGGTTACAGACAAGAAAACAAACGGAGGGAAAGGATGACGGACAAATGAACTGAATATTTTTCCGGTTGGAAAACACTTTCTGAATATAAAAACCGAGGTAAGCTTAATTAAAAATCGTGGTTGTACGAAAAAAAAAAACGTGAATACGACCGGCTCGGTAAAACTAATTACAACTTCTCAACTTTTCAAAACGCGTGCTTGAAAGAGTCCGAGTGTTTTGGTCCTGACCTGATGAGAGTACGTATTGGGTGAATGTAAATGTGGATGTAGTTGAGTCTGTGGTGCAGCTTTAGTGGCGCATTATTAGCAGTTTCTTCTAAAGGGAAGACATACTCGTGTATATTATATCAGGGAGATACGGCCACAGTAATTATTACATAATGTATGTGTATAATCTACTATCATAATTAATTGACTAATTATTAGCTACGTAAATCTGTTTATTACTGTCAAGCAAAAAAGCTCGAGGCGTTTCTGGCACAGAAATTGAGTTCCCCCTATACCGAATCAACTGCCCAGTTCATCTTTTGTACTTTTGAGAAATGTTATTTTATTTATATGTAATATTAGTAACAGTATAGATAATGAATAATTGACATTGTTGTATACTTTCTTCACACTTTATTTTCTAATTCACTGCTCCAAGGAATTAACGCACCACCTTACAATTTCTTAGAAATGTTAACTTTGTAAGTTTAGCCTTGTGCTTCTTTCAATTTATTTTTAGCTATTTTGACTTAGGATTTTGTTTCATAAATGTACTTTTCTAAAGTTCTTCAAAAACAAGTACCAAAATGGTTCTATTTTTCATTTAGATGGAAATGAAAATAACATATAAATAATAACAAAATACATTTGTAGCCAGAGATGTTATATTTAAAACACTGCGTTGTGTTTTAGATATTTAAAATGAGATGTCTATTAAATGGAACAACCTGTTTGAAACCAAGCGTTGTGTTTTAGATATTTAAAATGAGATGTCTATTAAATGTTATCATATTTTAACATCCTGCACATGTATTTGACTTCTTTAACTCCACTTTTGGCAACAATAAAATATGAATGAGCTGCTTTCAAACTTTAGAATAAATCAGTGTTTTATACGCGTGGCGCATGAACTCGAAATTTTACTCCATGCTCAATCAGAGAGTGAAAGACACTCATGATATTATTGACTTCAATAAAAACATATTAGTTTAGCTTCAGTGATTTTTTTTTATAAATTCACGTTTATTTTAACTATTTTACTAACTTCCACAAATATTTATTATTTATTTCATTCTAAAAATTCTTATAGATATAATGGTTTTTAATATTTACGATTTTCTGTTTTTATAAAAAAATTAAGAAAATTTTAAAAATAACTTTTAAAATTTAACAAGTATATTTAAATCTAACCTATAATTGGCCAAAAATCACACAAATCAATAATACAATATAATATAATTATAAAAACTATAATACTGTAAACATTTATTAAAATTATGTAAAGTAAAAATAACGAGTAGTTACAAATGTACATGTACAATTTGAAGCAAAAAATGGAAACTCTATAAATGACATTTTGCAAATGTATCTTTTTGTTGTCATTGATCATTTATAAAACGTCACTGTCAGCGAACGAATTGAAGTTAGAAAGGCATAATTACAACATGAAAAACAGGCCGCTTGGTTTTGTCAGAGGTCTAATTTTTGTTTGCTCCTTATCGTTTTATTTTGTAACAAAGTATGTAATTATCTTTACACCAACTATACTTATTTTTTTTTTAATATTTTAAACCCTGTAATTAGGCGTATTGTCTATTGGGTTTTTGTATCAATAAAATAAAATAAAATAAATAAAATTAAATAAATAAATAATATATTAATGTGGCAATATAATTCCATGAAAACTACCTAATTTGATATTAACAGATGTTTATTATTATTATAAATCAGCAATTTTTGATTTTACTAATTTTAAACAATTGTGTTATAACACACAGATATAATATTTTGGTAATATGTAACCATTTCAATATTTTTATATGATGAATTAATTTCTCATTTAACCCGTGGTGAAACATATTTAATTAATAATAGAATTTTGATTAAAACACTAAACAAATCAGTATAACAAACCAAGTGTTTTAATCAAAATTAATTATCCTGTAATTTTGATCGTTGAACGATTATCAGATTTAAGGACACATTTGATTTGAAGAATGCGTTTTGATTTATTTTGAAAATGATAAACAACTTAAAAATACATGTAGATTAATATCGACTTTCTGTCGTGTAACTCAAATATTTATTGTATAATTCAATGTCTATCGGGGTATTAGCTCAAAAAGTAGTTGTTTCAATGAATATTTGGAGAAGAAGTCTCAACGAGACTAAATTTTTGCAGAAAGCTGATATTAATTTTAATTCGTTTTTATATTTTGTAAATATTCTGCAAACTATTGGCAACTTCAATTTTTCTTTATGTTAACATGTAAATAAACAATCAGTACTAAATATTCTGCGTCAATGTTGAATTTCTGTAATTTTGAACCAAACTTTTATTTGTTTAACGATCGTCAGATTTAAGAATAGACGCGTAGCCTCCAAATCCAAATTCAGGCTTTTCTAAACTCGAAATTTTACTTCATGCGCCAAGCGTACAAAGCACTAAAATATTGTGAAGTTAGAAATAGATTTAAAAATACTTTTTTTTAAATGAGTAATAATCACAATATTTAAATTATAAAATATTTACATTTTTCTTCATACATTCTTAAGTCAGGTATCAGATTAATTTATTTAGTAATTTAATAAGCAAAAAATGCATCAGTGGCTATAATTTTAAAATTATTTAAACATTAACGGCCTTATGCATAGTCCTATGATTAAACTGTTACTAAAGTGTGATTTACTAATCGCGGTTAAGGCATTACTAAGTACGCCGTATGCAGTCACGTTTTAACTTTAGTCGCTCGTATCGGCAACATTGTTTTTCTTGTAATTCAGTCAGTTGAATCATAGAACAAGAACAATATAGATAGATTTGAGATATATCTCTATGTAACGAGGGTTGCTACGCACTCTGTGCCAATGTCGTCAATTTTGAATTGTGGATTTGTATGAACTTTTATCCATCGTGAACCTTATAGTGATTTGAATATTTGAATTAGTGTTGCAAGTTCTTGAACGAGCGAAAAAACGTGCGATTTGTCTGTGCGCACAAAAATTCGCACACTACACTTAAGCGATAGAACAAAGACAATTCTCTATACATACGATGGAGATAATTGATGAGGACAGGCATAGCACACGATTTTTGCCCTCGTTCGCGAACTTTTCAACAGAGCTCATTATTTAAGGAACACTGAACTTGGACGCTCACAATCACGCGAATAACATTTGAGGTTAGGTATAATCACATATAAAACTAGGGGTATGGTGTGATTAAAAATTTAATCAGTAACTAGCGCTAATCGCGTCTAAAATTGTACTATGTATACGACATATTTTAAATTCTTACTAAACCTTAGTTAGGCACGCGTTAGTCGCGATTAGTGGACTATGCATAAGGCCGTAATTGTTTAAGATCACTTTAAAATAATCAGTAAATAATATATTTGTAAATATCTGAGCTGATTTTATCTGTAAGTTTGAGCCAAAGTTGAAAAAATAGGGCAATTTATAATTTTAAGACTGACAGGTTTTGTTTAAAACAATTTCAATAAAATCTAATCAACATTTACAGACTTTGTAATATATTGATAAATAAAATATGCAATTTGAATAATGAGAATTTAGTATTTATTCTTGTTTTAAACGCTGTAAAATGAAGATTTATATAAACAATTAGAGCACTGCACGGGCCGGGTTTTGACCGGACATGAGTTTTTTTAAAGTTTTTTTTTATTTTTAATTGTAAACTATATCAATAAACAAGTAAATATATATTTACAAGTGTGATAAACCATTATTAGCTAGTATTTTGAAAATCCGAGAAAATGTTGTTGTTGTTATTTAGACTAAAATATTGGCCGGGCCGGATCAGGCTTGTTTTATTATTTACCTAGGCCGGGCCGGGCTTAAGTCAATTATGTTATGACCGCGTTTGCAAAATTTGCTAGCGGGCCTGGCAGGGCAGGCCCAAAAAAAATCAGCCCGTGCGGGGCTCTAATAACAATCCTGCCACTAACAGAATCTCTCCCATTTTTCAAGACTCGTAGGGGTGATCCCTTAAAACCCCCCACCACCTACGTCACTGGAACTGAGTTAAGCAGGAAACCATGAAATATCAATGTATGTTTTTGAGTTTCGTAAAGAGTGTAATTAATTACAATTCAACACATTTTTTTACCTATTAAAAAATAAAGTGTGAAGAAAGAGTTAATTATTCATTAACGAAAATTAACGGAATTTAAAAAAGTATAGAAATTAAATTAAATTAAATTTAAAAGAACGTATCCTGTATATATTTATTAAATATTTTCCTGGTTAAAGGAATGGGTTTTATTTTTATCTTTTTGAGAAGACCTGATTTCGTTTAGAGGAATAATAGAAGTATTTTATATTTATAAATAGGTTAGTGCATTATGGTGGTGTCAATTTATTATATTGCTGTTCAGGGCCGGAACATGTCCACTTGTGCATATCATGACTCCGTTGCGCTCATGAGCTTATCAAATTTGCATTAAATTTGAGCTCAAAGTCGTGAAGTAAAACGAACCGATATTTTTCAGTTTTATGTTACGTCAAGTGAAAATGACGTTGCGACAGCGTTTTGCATGACAAAGGACTACTTGACAGCCCTGTAAATATGTGAGGAATTATTCATGAAAGCACGATATGGGGCGCGCGGCTGACAGTTGCGGTGGCGCATGGTTACACTTTCAAAGAACACCGCGTGTCACATAAATATGGATGTGGCTTGGACCAGATAACCGCTGCTAATGGATCGATTTCACGAGAATCGCTCTCATCCTCATAAAATTTACCATCATTGCCTTGCTTCGTCCCATATAATAGTATTAGTACATATACCCTCAAAGCCACAATCCAATCACTAGTAGAATTTACAAATTCCATAAGTGCGCCGTAAAGTGTTCAGAGCCGCGAGCGTAAACGTGTTAGCATACATTAAACAATGACAGCGCAGCCTTTGTTATGCGATCTAGACAGACTAATGTCACCCCGGGGCATTTCGCTGAAGACAATCTCATTTGGCTGTCAAATTGATCCCCGAATTGGAGTCGCATATTATGGCAGAACCGAAAAATTTTCCATATACACGATATTATACTACTTAAAAAATATTGAGAAATTCAGGTATGCATTTTTCTTCTTTTATGATTCAAATAATAAACTCACCAACAAATGTTGGAGCCTCGCGGAGACTTACAACCGTAACACTGTAAAACAAAGGACTTACCTGCAACAGAATATAAATATAATTATATACCTTATATAACACCGTGAACATTTATCGATAAAGGCAAGGTCAACGTAAATTGTAATAATCAAAATTTTAAAAAAATATACAAAAATCTTTTATCATATTACTTCTATTAACAACAAATGTGTTTATGTCTATTGTTTTCACAACTATCTAAACTGTTTAATAAGAACATTATCTTGATTACCTATAATTAATTTAAGTTTGATGCACGTACATGTATAAATTTTAACACAGCATTTTTCTCTTAACTGTACACATCCCGATGCTGTAAAATTTAAGGCATTCATTATTTTTAAAAGCGATTAATTTGAAGTATTTACACTTCTTGATTAGGCAGAAGTAGAATTTGGAGTTTAGAAAAACCTGAAAATGTCTTCTTGTTTAGCAATATTTTTTAAATCTTGCTTTAGTAATTTATTTTCTAATACTTATTCAGCAATATATTTGTTAATTTCACAATATTTTAGTGTTTTACAAGCGTGGCTTCGCGGAGCGACCAAACCAAATTTTAAGGCTTTTCTAAAATTACGGCATTTTCCAAATTTTCTAAATTTTACTTCATGCTTAATCTGGGATTGGAAACACTCGTTAGAAGCTTCAAATTCCCAAGAAAATAAATTATCTCAACGCATCTTCTTAAAATATTAAGCCAAAGTTGAAATTATGTAATTGAATCAACGATTTTAGGAAAACGTTTTCTTTGAAATAATTGTAAAAAATCAACAGATTATCAAATCGACATAAAATTTATAGAATCTACACAGAAATGAATAAACTTTGATTGGAGATAATTAAAATTTAAAAAAAAATTGCTGAAAAAAAAATTGATTTGATGTATATTTATTATATCAGTGTATTTCTTTATTAAATTAAATTCCATTTATTTTGAATACTTTCTGATCAAATAAGTTTCTAATTGATTGTCTTACAAGGCTTTCAACTCCTACGTTAAGCATGAAGTAAAATTTCGAGTTTAGAAAAGCCTAAAAATTTGGATTTGAAGGGACGCGCGCTATTTTCTTAGGAATTTGAAGCTTCTAACGAGTGTTTCTAATTCCAGGTTAAGCATGAAGTAAAATTTCGAGTTTAGAAAAACCTGAAAATTTGGTTTGGTCGCCACGCGTGTAACACACTGATTTCAAGTGAAGTTTACTTGTTCACAATATTTCAGTGTTTTAAATGTTTAATACGCGTGCCACATGAAGTAAAATTTCGAGTTTAGAGAAGCCTGAACATTTTCAGGCTTTTCTAAACTCGAAATTTCACTTCATGCTTAACCTGGGATTGGAAACATTCGTTAGAAGCTTCAAATTCCTAAAAAAATAAATTATCTCAACGCTTTTTTTTAAATATTAAGCCAAACTTAAAATTATGCAATTAAATCAACGATTTAAGGAGAACGGTTTTTTTTAAATAATTGTAAAAAATGGACAGATTATCAAATCAACATAAAGTTCATAGAATCTACACAGAAATGAATAAACTTTGATTGGCCATAATTGAAATTTAAATATCTTTGCTAGATATTTCAAAATATGAAATCAAAGTTAAAATTTCATTTGATGTATATTTATTTTATCAGTGAATTTCTTTATTAAAATAAATTTCATTTTTTCAATAATTTCTGATCAAATAAGTTTCTAATTGATTGTCTAACGAGGGTTTCCACTCCCACGTTAAGCATGAAGTAAAATTTCGAGTTTAGAAAGTCCTACAAATTTGGATTTGCCGGGGCGCGCGAGTAAATTTGCGAGATAATTTATTTTCCTAGAAATTTGAAGCTACTAACGAATGTTTCAAATCCCAGGTTAAGCATGACACTTATTTTAAGCGTATAAGACACTTATTTTAAGTGAAGTTTAATTGTTCACAATATTTCAGTGTTAAATACGCGTGGCGCATGAAGTAAAATTTTGAGTTTAGAAAAGCCTGGGATTGGAAAAATTCGTTAGAAGCTTCAAATTCCTAAGAAAATAAATTATCTCAATCCTTTTTTTTAAATATTAAGTCAAAGTTAAAATAATGCAATTGAATCAACGATTTTAGGAGAACGTTTGTTTTTGAGATAATTGTAAAAATCAACAGATTATCAAATCAATATAAAATTCATAGAATATATACACAAATAAATAAACTTTAATTGGCCATAATTGAAATTTAAATCAAATCAAAGTTAAAATTTGATTTGATATATATTTCAATAGATAAATTTCTTCTAACTGTATTTATTTAATGTTAATGTTTATAGCTCCATAATAATCGTTATTCATAGGATTATAAATAATGTAAACAAAGTTGCGGCAATGTTATCTTGTTTAAAAAAGTTTTCAATCGAGTATGATTTTAACAGGTTTTAACTTAACATTAAAAAAAAACAGGAGTTACATTACAGTAAAGCTCCGCTAATCCAATCTGCAATAATCCGGATTCTCCAGTAATCCGGACGAAATTGAAAAAAAACGATGAGTCGGGATTTCCGTGATGGTTAAAACGCATCATGGCGCCAAAGAGACCACAGAAAATATTAACTCTAGGGTATTTTTGTGACTTTTAAATTGATTTTTATTGATCCGGATTAGCAGAGCTTTACTGTATCTAAAATATTTTGTTTTCGAAAAAAATAAGGCTTTTTTCGGAGACCTATCCTGTTAATCCTTTAATCGAGATTTTTTTTTCATGTGCGAGGGGGCATGGAAATAATTGTAAATGGACACTAAATAGTTTTAGAGTATACTGGGTATATAGTTGGTCATAGAATTCTAAATAATTACGTAAAACAAAGAAAATGATTTATGTTTCGCCGAAAAATCTATAATTAAATGATCCTTAAGGGGTTAGAGTTAAAACAGAAATCGGAATATTAATTGACTTTGACTGAAAATGTTAGCTGTCTTTAAGTTATAATTTCGCTACTGTTGTCTTTTAGTTTCATGAAAATAATGAGTAATCAAAAATTATAATTCCACCACTGATTGTAGAGATATGGAGTTTTGTTGATAACTTAGTAACTTAGTAATACAATGAAATTAAGTAATCAATTAAGTAATACAATGAAATTAACAGATATTATACAAGGTGTCTATTTTTTTGTATGTGCCTGCTCTCTTTATTAGAGATATAATTTAGATTTCAAACTGCCTGCTCTTTTCAATGGTGTAAAAATCGAATACGGCTGCCATAAGAAAAACATAACTTTATTGTCGTATCTTGAAAATAGCACACCCTGTATAAACTTTTACATTTTTGTTAAGTTTATCAGATGTTATATTGGCTACACATCAAATTTCACCTTGCTATCTTTTAAATTAGCAATGTTATGACAAAACAGTTTACGAGATCTCAGTGGTGAGCCCGAAAAAACAAACGAACGGTATATTTTTTATTAATTGGCAGGTTACCTCTAACCGTGATTTTTATACTCTCACGAAATCCTAAGAAAGGAAGATGCTCATGAATTCTTTATAAAAGCTACTGCGCATATCCGTGACCGACTCGTGTACCTGGAAGAGACCTATGGTATGTCTTTATCATTGTCATCTTGTTCAACAAATCGTTTTCACACTTTTATCCCCATCTGTTTAAATAACACACAAAGCAAATGATTGTTTTAATTTTTTATCGTCACTTTGCTATTACAGCGACTATTTTTAAATATATATTTAAATGGATTTATATTATGAATATGTTATGCCTTATCATATTTTATTTAACGTTAAAACATACATTTGAATCGTATTGGTATGGTGCGGTGAGTGAATGGTAAATGCTAATTGATAATTGATAATATTCCATTAAACATGTCAACATTTGTGAATTTATTTCTAATTGAAATTGTTTGTTAGTGAAGTTGTTTGTGCGTGTGTACGAGTATTATTGGAAATAAAATGCGAAACGGCGAACCCATAAAGCAGCAATAAAGTGATTATCTCCTTTGATGGTATTTTTTCCGAGCGAGACAGAGAACTGGGAAATCGTCAACAATTTACATTGCATTAATCGCGGCTCTGGCGCGGACATTCCTAGCGTCGCATTCTGTGATCGTAAACTGTAAACTAATCGCTACACGAATGATTAAATTTCAACATAATTGTAACATGCACCCGCGCAAAGGGAGCGTTCCCATCAAAGTCATCTCGTGGATCTTTGATTCCTCCTGTTAAATCTTTGTCCTTTGTAATGGTCCACTAGGATATTACCATCAGAACGATGAACACGGCCGCACCGCACCGCACCGCCCTATGTAATGTTACAGAATGTTGTGTTGTGTTCAGTTATATAAATTAAACGTATTAATTATATATTTATTGCGTATCCTCCTGAACAATAATGTAAGTCATTGTGATTGTGATTGTATAGTTAAGGGAGCAAGATAAGATTCTGATTAATCGGTAATGAATGAATAATGTGTAAGTAAATGTCGTATTCTATTGTTGTGTCGTAATAGGTACGGCTGTAGTTAAAGTTGCTTCGATCTTTATACCTGGAGTGGTGTACAATAAAAACGTGCAACTGTTATATGATGTGTGCGATGTGTTGTGTGTGTCGTGCGCGAAGGAGATGATTTCTAGATGTGAAGAGGCAGATAATTGTTCGCATTTGAGCAATCTGTGAAGAATATGGAATGAGAGTGCTAAGATAGTTGGACGAGCGGTTAATTTGACGTAATAACGTGGCAAGTTGGCTGGATTTCGAACCGCGGTGGAGTCCAACCTAGTCCGAATCCGCCCGCAGTCGTGACACTTCTCCATCTCCGTCTCCGTCTCCGAGACATGTGCATCAACCTATCATTATATGTTGAAACCAAATTGTGGCGTATATCTCGGAGAGGTCGCGTTTAATACCTGTGGCACACATCGTCGCCCGCTTTGATTTCGGCCATTCCGCCATTCTGGACCATCAGACATCAGCCGTACCGTTCACCATTCCACTGTACCTCTATTCCGTTCCTCGTTTCTCGACCCTGATCGTTACCGTACCACGCCACGTACATTTTATACTTGCTAGATTATTTGTTCAAGATTATGGATGTCAAGAAATATGACATCAACGCGCTTCATCTCACATACATCAAATTATATGTCTAATAAATAAAACTTAGTAATGCCTACGTTTCTGTCGCACCATAAACATTGCCCCACAATACAAATAGAAATTCATTAAAACGTCTCCACGGGGAGAAGAGACGGATACGGTCATTGTTTTATTGTAATTATGTGAAACTGCTTCAGGTCACCACGGGTGATCACATCTGTAACTAGCCCCGATATCCGTCTCAATGCCCATACTAATATTTAAATAATTATCACACCGGCACCGGCACCGGCATCGCATCGTCCTCTATTGTATTCTTTCCAAAAACAATGATATTCTCCTCAATTCAAACATAGCCGTACGTGGCCTTACGTAATAGACTAATTAACGTAATTATACAGGCAAATGACACAATCATTTTTTACCTTCTATAGCATTCAGAATCACTGCCCCGGAGCAACTAATATAAAACTAATTATAGGCGACTTAACGTGCCGAGAGTACAGTGATTTTGTTCAGGAGACAAATGACAAATGGATTCCGTCGTCTTGGCCCCATAACTTGACATTGGAGAAGCCGTCAGACACCGTCCAATTCACTTTTAAAATCCTATTTATTTGTATAACCTTCTTCGTTAAACCACATTGTCATGCGCTTTCTTAATAAATACGTATTTTTATAAAATCCTCCGATACAATGTTATACGGACTGCCGGAATTTAAGAGGGGAAGCGAGTCCTTTTATGGTCCTAGAGGGTGTTTTTTATCTGGCCACTTTGTCGCTGACGTTGACATCCACTTGTTGAATGTCCCAAATCATTCCTTGCGGGTTTCTAAAGAACAACTTTTCGATGCTATAAAAAGTAAATGATTGTCAGAAAAAGTTTGAGATATGATGCTCATTTGACGGCATCATGTCTATTATATATTTTGATTTATACTCGAAATGTATTATCATATTTTTATAAATGTCAACTATTATAAACAAAAAATCTACCCAATTAAATCAGGTAGTTTAGTACTAAATAAAATAAAAAATTACTCTATACCTCAATATTTATATTTTAAATTGATATGAATATAACAAGATTTTGTTTAAAGTCGTGTTGACTTTGAATTCGAAATTATATTTATCTCTAGAAATCTTATAAATCGACCAGACGGCATGTTTTAACTACAGACTTTGAATTCAAAATTATGTTCACCTCTAGACATCTTATAAATCGACCAGACGGCATGTTTTAATTACATCTATAATAATATTAGGTAATTTTAAACTAAAACACTTGTTTTGTTTCATGTTGTTGTATTCAGTTTTCTGACACGTGTTTCTCTATAATATCTATAATAATTTTCTTAGTTACAAACATTTTTAACAAAATTTGACCAACATCCAATTGTCAACTAGAGAAACAAGCTAATTAGAAAAAAGTTTCAAATGCATATTTTATAAAAGCATTTAATAATATCCTAAAGAGTGATTTCCACTCCTTGATTAAGCATGAAGTAAAATTTCGAGTTTAGAAAAGCCTGAAAATTTGGATTTGCCGGGGCGCGCGAGCGAAGCGAGTCGCGCCCCGGCAAATCCAAATTTTCAGGCTTTTCTAAACTCGAAATTTTACTTCATGCGCCACGCGTATAAAACGCTGATTTATTCGAAAGTTAAAAAATATACACACAGATAACTTGAATTACAAAAAATACGTCTTAGTAAATTCATATTTGTTTTATCATTTGACGTGAAAATTATACAAATCATCAATCGTTTTCGACATAAATTGACATTAAATTTCTCTGTAATCACAGGTATCAATTATCAAATTATTTATTTATTCAGTCAATGAAGTCCAATTAAAAAATATACAATACAACTAAAAGTATAAAATTGCACATTAAAACACAATTAAAACTATAAATATAAAAAAAACAATTAAAAATGACGACACATGCATGATCATAGTTTAAAATAAATAGTAACTAAACACATAAGTTACAAAAGTAAAAACAAGACAAAATATTTTCAAAATTTTATAAAACAAACATTTATTTATCAAGACGTATTTTTTTTGTTGAGAAATAAATGAATAAATTATTGACGAAACTAGCATAAATTAAAATAATTTATTTATTATTATATTAGTATTAATAGTTTGATATCCTTTTGCGAAGTGTTCATAACTTAAATGAGTCGTTAGAAATACGAAGTAATTGTCAAATGTTACATAGGGTGTTAAATTTTATGTGATATGACAATTAATTTAAATATAATATATAATAGGATAATAACGTCATATAATTTATTCATGTTATTACTCTTACAAGTCTAACATTTGTATATTTAGATAATCTGTTGAGTATATATGTTATACCGTTTTGAAATATACATGGATTTTTCCTTTAAGGTATACATACATGTAGTTTTTTTTTTAAATATCCCAATTATATACGGTGAATCTTCAGATATTCGTTGTTTTTTTTAAAGAGTTTGATTTCAAGTTTTAAACGAGTGTTTTCCATTCCCAGATTAAGCATGAAGTAAAATTTTGAGTTTAGAAAAGCATTGATTACAAATTCAGGATTTTCTAAACTAAAAAAGTGAAGTAAAAGCGACCAAACCAAATATTCAGGCTTAGCTAAACTCAAAATTTTACTTCATGCGCCACGCCTATAAGACGCTGATTTCAAGTGAAGTTCACTTGTTAACAATATTTCAGTGTTTATACGTGTCGCGCATGAAGTAAAATTTGAGTTTAGAAAAGCCTGATAATTTGGTTTGGTCGCTTTTACTTTACTTTTTTAGTTGTGCTAAAGTAGCAAGTTTTATCATAATAAATAAGTGCTCTAAACATTGGTGATTTAAATCAAATTTAAAAAAAATGTGTTTTTTGTAATGTAACTATTCTATTTAGAGTCTATCGATTTAGTAACGCAGTAAAAGTTGCAACGTCCTGCTAACTGTTCTTGTATGGGTTAAAGGCTCGTTTCAAGGTATGTAAATGCTAACCTCTGGAGCAATTTCAGGGGGCTGCCGAAACATGAAACAATTAACGTGGGTGTTATTACTAACACGTCCATAGCAATAAAGCCGGTTTCTTTTCTTTACCTGGATGAGCCTCTGGAACCTAATTCGACGATTTTAATGGTCATACGCACAATTAAAATTAGAATAATAATGGCGTTTGTGGAAGTTTATTTAAAATTTCAGGCTCAGGGTTATCGTTGGTCGGCGTGTACATTGAAAATCATGTGATAAAATAATAAAGCTGCTATATAGCACATGCAGTTGAAATTGCTCTATACATCCTTTGCATAATTTATCGCAATTGTTAAAACAATGGGGTGGTATGAAAGAGAGCAATAAGCGCTGGAAGAATGTACTTTAGTACATCGCGGTTCTAACTTTTGTATTAGGCTGTTTACTATGGACGCCGAGGATTGTAAACGGTAAAGCAACAACCTTCCTTTGTTTCGTTTATTTAACTAGCTTTTGTTGAATAAAAAACAGTTCTCTTTGTTAGACACGCACTTGGACCAGCCGCAGCCGAAGCGGCAAAAGCGGCAACCGACGTTCGTTTACTGTTTTGATTTTAAATTTGTATGTGGTAAGCATCCTTGCATATTTCATGGGTGACCGTGGTTTCCTCTTATGACTTGCTTTCAATTAAAATCGCCCGCTGTAACTGGCACATATTTGCTAACGGAGCTGAGCAAACATTTTCATTACCCGCTCACATTACAGATCGATCTTAAATAAATTGTTGCAAATTAACACAAATTAATAGATGCAACACCTATACATTAAAATTGACATTTTACATTCACAACACGTAATAAATATCGTTTCGGCGGTCGAACGTCAAAAGGGCCGACAATGGAGAACCACAGGTTTGGGGAAAACATTAAAATATAAATTGAAGCAGGTACGCGACACAATGCGAGGTCTGACATCGGCGGCGCGAGTCAATCCTCCGGACAACCTGGGGTGGGGTCCACCCCCTGGAGCTCCCAACAATATCTTTACGACACTAACCATTAGTTGCCCATTATACACGATGCGGGGTTGAAAACTATCTATCAATCTCGATTTATTATTTTCCTGCACAGTATTAAAAAATTGAAACTGATATATTATCATAAAATAAAGCAATCAATTTAGAAAATTAAAAAGCGACCTCAGGTGCTGGCTAAAATCTTACCACCTTTCGATCTGTTATATATTGTTCATTTCCTTTGTTAACAAAGAATATAATTATTTAAAACGATTTACATCTTTTTTTAGTATCTGAATCTCTAAGTCTGTCCAGGGTCGATTTCTCTCTTCTGTTCTCAGTCCACCGGCCTTCGAGTCTCTGTCTTTTATTATCAGTCATTAAAAAGCTGTCTTTTAACTATAGGTCGCTCAGTGTTTCAGTATTTGTCTGTGAATCGCCATTTTCCATTATTTTAAACCTCTTAGTCTGTTAGTCTTTGATTATTTGTCTCTGAAACGCCATGTTTCCATTATCTCAAACCTATTGGTCTTTTAGGCTTTGAGTCTTAGGGTCTGAATTATAAAGTCTTTCAATTGCTTCAATTTTTCAATATCTAAGAATTTCAATGCAAATGCCTTAGTCTTTATGTCGTAGTCTTTCAGCCTTTAAGTCTCAGTCTCAGTCTTAGTTTTCTAACCACTTTGAATCACACTATCTTCTAGTAAAGTCAAGCTGCTTTTACGCCTTTCATTAAGATTGAACAATTAAAACACTAGAACATTCAGACTGTGAAACTGGAAAACCTGATGATTGAGAGTCTCTTAGTCTCCCAACTGATTTGTTTTCAAGTCTTTCTGTTATTTAGCGTTCACATCTTAGTCATTATGTCTTGTTTCTTTAAAATATAAGAATTGTTTAATGCCATTTGTCTAGAAATTACTTTTTTCATACACCCACAAGGGTAAGTCACCAACATGTCTTTCTGATAAGGTAATCTGATGATTTCTTCACTAAAATCTCAACTTTAACAGGATTTTTCAGATAAACGAGTTGAAATATTGTAATCCCAACTTCAGGTTCTTTAAGCTTGTTTATTTTAAAGCAAAATTAGTGCTAAACGTTGCTTCAGTAATTTATGATTAGTTCATATTTTTATAGACAAGATCTCAAAATCTAACGATGTTTTCACTAAATCTCAGCTTTGACACGATTTTTCAGAAAAACTAGTTGGGATATATTAACCACACTTTTATAATCTAAAAGTGTTTATATTTCTAAACAAAACTGGAGCGTTTGACGTTGATTTACCTTACCTTAAAATCCAGCGACGTTTTTACTAAATTTCAGTTTTCACACGATTTTTCAGAAAACCTAGTTTGAATATTTTAAGCCCATGTTCATAATCTTAATGCGTATTTATTTCTAAGCAATCTTGAAGCTTTTGACGTTTATTTAATAATTTATAATTTTCTTATAATTTCTCAAACAAGAATACCTTAAAATCAAACGATATTTTCATTGAATCTCAACTTTGACACTATTTTTCAGAAAAACTAGTTGGGATATTTTAACCTCACTTTCAGAATCTTAAAGCGTGTTTATTTTTAAGCAAAATTGAGGCTTTTGACGTTGATTTAATAATTAATAGTTCTCTTATAATTTCCCAAGCACTGAAAGCACTGAAATATTGTGAATGAGCAAACTTCGCTTGAAATCAGTGTCTTATACGCGTGGCGCATGAAGTTAAATTTCGAGTTTAGAAAAGCCTGAAAATTTGGTTTGGCCGCTCCGCTTCGCGCAGCGACCAAACCAAATTTTCGGGCTTTTCTAAACTCGAAATTTTACTTCATGCTTAACCTGGGAGTGGAAAACAATCGTTTAAACTTTAAATTGACCTCTTTTAAGAAAACAACGATTATTTAAAAATCTACAACACATAATTGGCATATGTATACTCAAAAGATCGTTAGATTCTTATACAGGGAGTTTTCTCCCTGTATAAGAATCTAACAATGTTTTGACAAAATCTCAACGTTGACACGATTTAAAAAAAAAACAGTTTAGATATTTTAAACTCACTTTTAGAATCTGAAAGCGTATTTATTTCTAATTAAAATTGAAGCTTTTGACGTTGATTTAATAACACTGGTCGGCATGAAAATCGGCCCTCACACCATTCCTGCTGTTTCTTATGTAAAATGACCTCCTGAATCCGAATATGACCCCCGTTTTCCCCCATCACCCACTGTTTTCGGAGGAGGCCCCCCCACTTATTTTTATCACTTTTCGATAATTTGGAGGGATGAAAAGGATTATTTTAGCCTTTACGTTTTTTCTGAGGGGCTAGAGAGGTGAAAAGTTCCAAAACATGAACATTTGTATCAAGGAGGTAGATTTGGGGGGGGATTTGCCCCCTTAAACTGTAAAAAAATCCTTAAAAATTATCGATTTTTCCGTTTTTCTCGCAGTTTTTTCACTTATTTTCTGCATATTCCAGCTTCCATCCTCTCCCAAACAATAAAAATATATAGCAACAATATATAGCAACAATTATAAAAATATATAGCAACAATAATAAAAATATATAGCAACAGTTCGGAAGATTCACTATACCACGCTGGAGCTCTCAATACCTCGCGCGCACAGGTTTGCCCAGGAATTTATTATTTTACATTTATTATTTTACTTTTTATTTATTATTCTTTACAGCTAAAATAATCCTTTTCACCCCTCCAATGGATGGGGGAAACGGGGGGAGTATTGAGAGCGCCAGCGTGGTACAGTGAATCTTCCGAACTGTTGCTATACAGAGAGTTTTATACAACACCGAACATTTTCATAAAATACGATTTGACACCTTTAATTTTTAGGTTATGTGTAAATTGGGTTGTCTATATGACCATTACAAATTGTAGCTAATCAATTGCAATTAATGCCTCAACTTGTATATACAGGGAGTTTTTCTTTCAAGTATACATGTCCCAATTTCGGCGTATATACCGTAAATTTTTAGATAATCGTTGTTTTTTTAAGAGGAGTTTAATTTGAAACTCAAAATGAGTGTGTTCCACTCCCAGACTAAGCATGAAGTAAAATTTCGAGTTTAGAAAAGTCTGAAAATTTGGGTTGGACGCGTAGCGCGAAGCGCGGAGCGGCCAAACCAAATTTTTAGGCTTTTCTAAACTCGAAATTTTACTTTATGCGCCACCGGTACAAACACTGACATATTACGAAGTTTATAACACACCGCTGAACTTTACATTAAATCGGTGTTTTGTGCCGGTGGCGCATGAAGTAAAATTTCGAGTTTAGAAAAGCCTGAAAATTTGGTTTGGCCGCTCCGCGCTTCGCGCTACGCGACCAAACCAAATTTTCAGGCTTTTCTAAACTCGAAATTTTACTTCATGCTTAGCCTGGGAGTGGAAAGCTTAAAGCTTCAAATTGAATTCTTTAAATAAACCGAGCATCGGAAAATGTGCAACGTATGGATACTTTAAAGAAAAATTCTCGTTATGAAAATGTTCGGTGTTACATAAAACTCTCTGTATATTTTTATTATTGTTGCTATATATTTTTATTATTGTTGCTATATATTGTTGCAATATATTTTTATTATTTGGGGGTGTTTGTGGGAGGATGAGGGGGAATGGAAGCTGGAATATGTAGAAAATAAGTGAAAAAACTGCGAAAAAAGCGGAAAAAATTGATCATTTTTAATGATTTATTTACAATTTAAGGTGGCAAATCGCCCCCCAAATCTACCTCCTTGCTACAAATGTTCATGTTTTGGAACTTTTCACCTCTCTAGCCCCTCAGAAGAAATGCAAAGGCTAAAATAATCCTTTTCATCCCTCCAAATTATCGAAAAGTGATAAAAATAGGTGGGGGGGCCTCCCCCGAAAACGGTGGGTGATGGGGGAAAACGGAGGTCATATTCGGATTCAGGAGGTCATTTTACATAAGAATCAGCAGGAATGGGTCATGGCTCAAAAAAAATATTTTTTTTGCAGACCAGTGTAATTTATAATTTTCTTATAATTTTCCATTTATGATTGTTTTCTATTTTTTTAGACAAGACTACCGCAAAATCTAACGATGTTTTCACTAAATCTTAACTTTGACACAATTTCTAAGAAAAACTAGTTGGAATATTTTAACCTCTTTTTCAGAACTTTGAAGCGTGTTTATTTCTAAGCAAAATTGAAGTTTTTTCACTAAATCTCAACTTTGACACGATTTTTCGGAAGAACTAGTTAAGATATTTTAACCCCACTTTAGATCTTAAAGAGTGTTAATTTCTAAGCGAAATAAAGAAGTTTACCTCAAAATCTAACTATTAGTATTCATACCACGATGTAATTTTTTAGGTATTCGTCGTTTCTGAACAAAGTTCAATTTGAAGTTTCAAACGAGTGTTCTACTCCCAGGCTAAGCATAAAGTAAAATTTCAGGTTTAGAAAAGCCTCAAAATTGGTTTGGTCGCGTAGCGCTACTTCTTGCGCCACGCGTATGAAACAGTGAACGTATTGTGAAATTGGAAATATACTGCTTATTTTTAATAAATTTTAACCCAACCACGCGCTGTCAAAATTCGAGCAATTTAGAATCAATTTTAAGGTATAGCTTTACTGCACGATTTTTTAAATTTCAACAAAACAATGTTTTTATGTTAAAACTGCTTTTATTTATTATTAACAAATATCTGCATTAAAAGAAAAAATCTCTGTATATACTTCTTTAATTTGTTTTTATTGCCTATAACCTGTCGATCGCCAAATAACTTGGTATGCAATAGTAGTATATTTGAATGCAATTATTTTAACAACTTTCTATATTTATTATTTTTTAAATATAACTGAAAAAGCTTTATGTAAATCTTCAGAAACTGCCACCGTTTCCATACATACATAAGTACATAAACATAGCAATAAAATAAATATGTAAGACTAATGTGTAGTGTAAGAAAGTATTATTACGCGCAAAAAGGTGATAATTATATGACCAGAGGGGCAAAGAAAGAAAACTTTCATTGAATATGTGTTGACGCTCCCATAATAATAAACTGTGAAGACATGTAAACACATTATATAATTTATTTTATTATAGAATATTAATGCATATTTAGGACCGCGTCCACGGGACTGTGCCACATGCTGTGCTCTTATAGATTGATATATAGAGTTAGCGGCCATCTTTTTAATTGGAAGACATTTTTTATCTTCAAATAATGGTAATAAAAGCGGTGACCCTGTAGGGTTCCCTACGGGAATCGGCCTTATTGTAAAACTATATAGCGTTTACGGGTTCCGCTCACGTTCTATATTCTGGATTTATCACGCGAAACTCTCAAATTTGCTAAATTGCATTCGCCGCTAACGCTTCGTGTATACATACGTATACGTACGTATATATGCGCATGTATTACAATGAAGATATAAAGGAATGGTTAATCATCCTTATTTTAATTTCTATAATTGTTATTTCGATGTTTCAAAAGTAAAAGTCATTAACTACACAAGGCACCAATAGCATTCATTACTTGAAATCAGTATTTTATACTCGTGGCGCATGAAGTAAAATTTCGAGTTTAGAAAAGCCTGAAAATTTGGTTTGGACCAAACTAGATTTTAAGCCTTTTCTAAACTCAAAATTTTACTTCATGTTAGTCTGGGAGTGAAAAACACTCATTTGAAACATCAAATTAAACACTTTTAAAAAAGCAATGAATGCCTGAAATTTTACAACGCACAATATACTGCAAGCTGTAAACCTTTAGATATTCGTCGTTTTTTGAAAAAAAAGACCTCAAATTGAAGCTTTAAACGAGTGTTTTCCATTCTAAGGTTAAGCATGAAGTAAAATTTGGAGTTTAGAAAAGCCAGAAAATTTGGTTTGGTCGCGTAGCGCTACGCGACCAAACCAAATGTTCAGGCTCAAACTCGAAATTTCACTTTGTGCGCCACACGAATACAACACTGATTTCAAGTGAAGTTCTAAATATACTGCTAAGGCAGATTGCTAAAGATGCATATTTTTAACTTTACAATATTGCAGTGTTTTATACGCGTGGCGCATGAAGTAAAATTTCGAGTTTAGAAAAGTCTCAGGTTTTTCTAAACTCAAAATGTTACTTCATGCTTTACCAAGGAGTGGAAACACTCGTTAGACGCTTCAAATTGAAAGCTTTTACAAAAACACCCATTATTTGTAAATTTACGGAGAAAAATCGTGATATGTATACCTAAAATAAAAATTCCCTGAATATTGCGTTATTTATCAAATTATATATTTAATAAGTTAAATTGAAGATATTTATATAATTATGCGATAATTGTTAAAATGCGCTAAATAAGTGAAATTGTTTGGACATGTTATACGTTGATAAGATTCTAAAAAAAAACGAAAACTTATAAAATTACTAATGACATTGATTAAAGTTATTAATTGATTAAACATTTTATAAGTTCATAAAATGCTAGGAAACAAGATAAATTCAAATTCAAAACTATTTGAATTCGAGAAAATAAGCTTACGATTCTTATAGTTTGCACACTTTAAACATAATATATAAAATCACGAATAGTTTTTTCGTAACTTTATATAGTATGCTAGGAAATTCATGAAAGCTTATAAAAATCACAGATATTGGGTAAAATAGGATAAATATTCCTATTTTACCCAATATCTGTGATTTTTATAAGCTTTCATGATTTTTCTAGCATTTCATCAACTTATAAAATGTTTAATCAATTAATAACTTTAATCAATGTCATTAGTGATTTTTATAAGTCAAACTTTTTAAAATTGATAAAAAAATCTACGAAAATAATCAAAATCATGAGAAAAATTAAAGTTCAATTGATTATTGGAAAATTATAAAAAATTAAAGAAATCAACAAAATAGACATAAAAAATGGAATATTTTTACCATGCACGTATTAATTATTTCTCTATGTTGTATTTTTGCGAGTCTCTCTATTTACTACTTTTTGCTATACTTTTGTATAGTGATGTAAAATTACCCGTAATTTGTTAATAATAAATGGTAATTTAAAAAGTTTCTTGTCCGATGTACACTAAACATATTTTTTCTACAATAATTTACAACATTTTTACTCTCGAAAAAAGTGGAATAATAATGTGTAAACCTAGAATATTTACTACGATTTTATCATAACAATTTTTGTGAAGAAAATGTTGAAAATGACAACGAATGTGAAAAAGGATTATTAAAATGTTGGTAAAATCATAAATAAAAAACTTGCAAGTTAAATAAATTAATGAAAATTAAGAGAAATATTACAAAAATGTGCCTATACATGTATAGCATATTAATTAATTAATTACATTTACAAAAATATAAAATTCGCTACAAAAACAAATATTTAACAAACAAAATGTCATGAAAAATATAATCTCACCAAATTCATATAAAATCTGATAAATATAGCACTTTTGTCATACGTTTTGGACATTTGTACAACTTTGTTGTTTTAATAGTTTTTTAAAATTATTCATCAATTTAATATTTTGATAATTTAAATAGGCAAATGACATAAAATAGTGTTGTTTACGAAACAAATGCATATGTTAATACTTTATAACCTGTGTGAGAAATCAGTGTTACCTATGTTACCAGAATCATCATATACCGTAAATTTTGTTTATTTATTTAATCAAAATTGACTATCTACAA
Organism: Philonthus cognatus; assembly: GCA_932526585.2. Lineage (NCBI taxonomy): Eukaryota > Metazoa > Arthropoda > Insecta > Coleoptera > Staphylinidae > Philonthus > Philonthus cognatus. Next base: position 86,899,288 of record OW052243.1, read on the forward strand.
TGTAAGACTTTTGAAATACATTTCTTTTCACTTCTTTCTATCTTGTGTCAGTTGTTTAGCTTCCTCCAATGAGATCCCCTATCTCTTTGTTTCTCGTCTGATATCGTCCTTCCATTCTTTCCTGGATTTTCCTTTCTGATTTTTTCCTTGTATTCGAGTCTCATAGATTCTCCGGACGTTTCTTTCTTCTTCCATTCTATGTACGTGACCGAACCATCTCATTTGTCTTTTACGGGTTCTATTTCAAGATTATTTCTTATTATTTCATTTCTAATCCTGTCTCTTCTTGTTTTGTTCCCTATTTTTCTAAGGAATGTCATATTTATTGCGTTTATACTTGCTTTATGTCATTCTGTCATCGTCCATGATTCGCTGCTATGCGTTAGTGTCGGTCTTATCACTTTCTTCACTGTTTCTGTTTTAATCCCCTTTGGTATCTCTTTTTTTATTAAAAAATGTGTTCTTCATCATTTTCCTGTTTTTCTTGTTGTTTCATCTATTTCTTTATCAATTCTTCTATCGCACTGTATGTATATCCCCAGGTATTTGAAATGCTCAACCTGCTATTACCATGCTTTTTGTTTTGTCTAGGTTTATTTTCATGTTTATCTTCTTTACTTCTCTGTTGAGTATGTATATAATGTGTTTTGAGTCGTTTTCCGTTTCTGCTACTATTGCCATATCATCCGCAAATATTAATTCTAGTGTTTTCGTTTTTTCTATCTTCCAGAATCCGATGTTTAGTGGTTTCATGTTTTTTTTTACCTCCTTTATCGCTTTATCTAATACTGAACAGTGGGCTTATTATGCATCCCTGCTTTACTTCTGTTTTTGTTATATACTCTTCTGACTCTTCGTTGTTTGTCCTAACTATATTTTTATTACTTTCGTACATTGTTTTTATCATTCTTATTGTTTTCTTTTTCACCCCTCTCCGCTCTAGCTCTTCCTAGAGCAAAAAGCAGATGTGTGTTTCTCTTTTCTTTTTGATTAAATTTTCACTTGTTTGTCTTATGGAGAAGATTAGGTCTTATGTACTTCTTCCTTTTCTGAATCCGCATTGGTTATCTTCTAATGTCAAAATTTTGCCTGGAACACTCGTTATTATGATCCCCCTATAGTACAGTTCCTATATTCCAATCGTGGGGTATTTTTCCTTTTTTCGTTGTTTCATTTAGCAGTTCAGTTAGTTTCATGGCATCTTTTTCTCCTAGGTTCTTTATCATTTACGTTATTATCTCATTCACTCCTGTTGCCTTTTCATTGCTTCTACTACCTCTTCTGTTTGTATTTTGTCGATTTCTTCTATTTCTTTTTCTATCTCACTTGAGTCTGTTTCCGTAGATCTTGGAAATATTCTTTCCATCTTTGCATTATTATAGTTTCGTTTCTGATTATGTTATCTTTTTTTATCTTTTATGGTTATCATGGTATGTTCCTTCTTCTGTCTGAGTTGTTTCAGTGTTCCATAGAATAGCTTTTGGTTTTCTTTGTAATTTTCGTTTATCTTTTATCCGAATTTTATCCAGGATTCTTCATTTGCTTTCTTTACCTCTTGTGTTACTTCCTTTCTTTACTTTTTATATTCTTCATCGTCTTCTTTTTCTTTGTGTTTAGGTATTTTTTCCATTTTTACCAATTGTAATTACCGTGGTAAATTATCATTAACATTACTACTTTTGTATAATTGACTGAACTTGACTCACCCATAAAAGTATCATTACTTCTATTTGGAAATAAATAAATTGGATTGGATTGTATTGGATTTCATGAAAATCACCATAATTTATATTATTCCTCTGAAAATTGATCGATATCTTAAATATTGACAAAAAACAAACATGAAATTTTAGATTTCAGTTTTTAATACAGTTTTAAGTATAACTATTTATTGTTTTTCCTTAAAAAGTTAAATTTGAAGCTTTAAACGAGTATTTTCTACTCCCAGGTTAAGCATGAAGTAAAATTTGGACGCGTAGCGTCCAAATCCAAATTCAGGCTTTTCTAAACTAGAAATTTTACTTTATGCACCACGCGTATTTTTATACGCTCAAAATAGCTCAAAATGTACAATCTATGTTCGAGTTAATAAATTTTACAAATGTTTATTTCGTCCAATAAAATCAGAGACTCATATCTACTCTTACAATTAGATTTGTACACATCACGTCTGAATAGTAGGATGAGACAAACATTTTATTTGGGATCAGCAAATACTCTAGAGCAATAATATTTGGCAATTGTGTAGCTGTTGTCCATTTCATCAAGTTATTTAAACAAATTGAATAAAAGACGTTGTACTTCTTGATTTTTTAATAATAATTATTTAATTTCTAGACATGTTACGGCAGAGCTAACTTCAGTAGAAAACTACAAAAAAACATTATATAATATTTGGGATATATTTCGGCAATTTTGTCACAAATACGGTAATATTTCGCCCAAGATACAGTATTTCAGTTGATACAGTTTGGAACTAGAATATAAACACGGTTTTTAAATCACAGTGTGCATATTATAAAATAATGAATTAATTTAGGATTTAATGGTTTACATTTGTTTAGAAAGAAATATTGTTTGGATGAGAATGGTTTGAATAGTAGTGAAGAATAGATTAAGAAACCAAAATTGAATCGACGTGAAATCCTTCACTAGCGGATGGCTTAGTGTCGTGTAATAATAATTGGTTGGCGATGGACAGAGCGGACAGAGCGAGTCGGATGATTATATGCCTGCGAGAGGTAGGATGGAAGGAGACGGAAGAGCAGAGAAGAGTAAGAGCAGGATGAGAACGGCGCTATATAATCAATAGATAGAAACGATCGGCACTCTTCTTGACACGGTGTGTCCTTAAATTAATTTCCATTCAGTAGTGTGATTAATACGTATGTATACGTAAACCTGTTCAATAGAATAGACTCTTGACATTGAAGTCGATCTGCAGCTTACTCAGGGTCATTCTAAAGCGGTATCTCGCCTGTCAGAGACAGAATTGAAAAAAATAACAGCGCATACTGTACTCTTTATAAAACAACACAATACAGACTCTGTCTTCTGTTACGTGATATGTCATATGGGAACGAGTATGACATCACGATAATCAAGAACTGGAGAGAATCACTGGTGACCAGCAGGCATTGTTACTCAAAGTGAAAGATATTTTTCTTTCACGAGGTATGTGGGGCCTTTTAATAAAGACGCACGCGGGAACGGGTTTAATAAAACCGACCTTATTTGAGGGGTGTTTATCCAGTTTACTCTTTCTTATCCGATGCGAAAACCCTAAGGGACTCCCGAGATACGCTAATTTTTATGTTTAGACCCATTCTGAGCAAAGACGCCGTTCCAACGAGACTAATTATAAAATTTATAAGGCTCCTCCATAAACATAAACGCTGCGAGGAGACTTGCTTCATTCCGTTACAGGTACACAAAAACTTTTATTCAACACATTAAAATTTATTAGCTGAAAATTACATTTTACCAGCTTCGTTATATTTCCTCCGTATTTAACTACCTAGCTTTAGTAAAATTCTGCACCAACTCTAACAAAACACATTTATTTTACATATAAAATTAACTATTCAAACTATTAATAAAACTAAATATTGTCATCGTGTTCTTTATCCTAAAAAAGCAATCAATACAAATCCTAAAGAAACAAAACCGTATTAGTTGATTACCAAAAAATCAAGATCAGCTCGGATTTATTGGCCCATTAAGTACCATTAATGCAATAACGCTGCATTATTATTTACACTTTTTTGAAATTACTAAATAAGTTAATTTAATACATTGTTTTATTTGACCTGACTTGAGAACAGAGCTGGGCAGGATTCGAATCATTTAGGATTCGAATCCTGGACTCGAATCCTTTTAGAGGATTCAAAAGAGGCATTCGAATACTTTAGTCAAACTGGATTCGTTATATTTTCTTTAAAGGATTCGTATTCGAATCCAAATGCGGGTGATTCGACTTCTCATAAAAGGATTCGAATATTTATGAAATGATTCGAATATTTATAAAGGATTCGAATAGAATAGAATAGAATACTTACAAAAGGATTTGAATCGTCAAAAATAATTCGAACTAATTGTGAGGAATAACATGAATAATTTGTTTTGTGTGTTTTTAAATTTCTAGTTAAATCAGTGTTTTATACGCGTGGCGCATGAAGTAAAATTTTGTTATTATTTTAAATGCAATTTTCATATTTAATAAATATATCTTTTTTGTCGGGTTTCGGGTTCAGAAATGCATTAAATTTTGGTTTTAATACTTGTGACATATTTTAAAGTAACGAATATGTTCCACTCCCAGACTAAGCATGAAGTATAATTCGAGTTTAAAAATGCCCCTTGTAGAAAATTTGTCGAGTGTCGCGCAGCGACCCTCGACAAATTTTCACGGGGCTTTTATAAACTCGAAATTTTACTTCATGCTTACTCTGGGAGAGGAAAACAGTCGTTTAAAGCTTCAAATTGAACTTGTCTCAAAATCAACAAATGTCAGAAAATTTACAGCTAAAATAATTAAGAAAAAGTAATGTGAATTTATAAAAATAATGACATACCATGGAATTGATACAACAATTGCGGATGTCAAAATAGCACAAGATATTGCTGTCACTTGATTAACGACAGAAAAAATAACGCAAATATCTTTTGCCATTTTGACATCCGCAATTGCTGTTTCAATTCCATGGCATGTCATTATTTTTATAAAATCACATTACTTTTTCTTAATTATTTTTACTTAGAGAAACGTAAAGTGATAAACGTTAACACGAATAAATTCAGAATTTTTCCCTCTACAAAAAAGATAAATATATTTTGTTTCTAAAATAAATAGGGGAGCCAAACTTTGAACATTTCAAAATGTACATGGGATTTCCTATGTTGCGTCCGCCAAGTCAACACCCGGTATGGAATACCATGTACATTTTATTACCGATCGATAGAGAAGATTATTCTTAGCAAAAAAGTTACAAAAATCATTAGAAAAAAATAATAAATAAGGAAGTTATTCACATATTTTAGATTTGATTAAGCAGTCCATGCATGGGTATCTCATAAACGGCAAGAGATAAAGAATCGGTTAAATAAGAGAAAATATGCAGGAGAATCAGTACCTTCTATATCCGGTGTAAAACTAACCTTAGAGCGCACTGTAAAAAAAACTAATTTTGGCGATTTTTTATTTTTCTTTATAACTTGGTTATTAATAAAGATATCAAGATTATATTTTGGCATTGGTAAAATACTTTTTTTTTAAATTTAATAATTTAATATTTTTTTAAATTTAATAATATGTAGTTAGAAGCCAATATTGTAGAAGATATGCATACTAACTTATTTTTTTCATACGGGCGTTAAAGTTGGTCATAAGCTCATTTTGTAGAGTTTTTATTCCCTTTTAAGTTAATATACCATATGGTGGTTTAATTTTTATTATAGATGAGATTTTGGTACTTTTAAATGCTTTTTTTTCTAAAATTGTTTTAAAAACTTATTTAATTTGTTGCGTCATGTACTAAATATATAATTTATAAATATTCTTTTGTTTTATTATAAAATTTCACAGCTTACTAGAAACATATATATATATATATATATATATTAATGTATATATATATATATATATATATTAATGTATATATGTATATATGTATATATATATATATATTTTAAATAAACTTATCATGTGATACGTTAAATTAAAGAGAATACAAAAATCAACAAAATAAAGTCATAGCCAACTTTGACGTCCATATGAAAAAATGAAGTTAGTATGCGTATTTTGGAAAACATTTGCTTCATAATAAAACTAACTACATATTTTTAAAAAGCACAAAAAAGTGTCTTTACCACAATTTTAAGAATTTCCATTGAAACTGTCGTGTATTATTTTAATAACAGTTAACCGATCGAAAGAGCCGGGTCACCGTGTGCTGGCGAGAGGAGGGATGGAACGAGATGGAAGAGTAAGAGCTAGCGATGTAATCAATAGTTCTTCTGCAATTAAAACACACCGAAACTCGTGATTTTTAAAAACGACCACATCTTTTGTATCTGTTGCATTATACAGATGTTTAAAATAAACTTTCTACGACTCGTCAAATAGCGCAGGTTTTACTTTGGTATGGAAATTAGTTTTATTTTAGAAATTTACAAAAATCGAGCGTATTATTACTGTGCCATATTGAAAATGAAAAATGTTGTGCGGGCCGCAAAACCTAAAGTTTAAATCAGCGCTGGCCAACCCGCGGCTCTTGAGCCAAAAACACCAGTATTTATTGCGAATATTGTTCGTATTATCAATGTTATTAAATTTAACCAAAATGAATTAAAATAGAAAATCTAGTTGAAAAATTTTATCAATCTGTTAATACTTTTTGGGTTGTTTTTGTATTATTGTAAGCATTAAGTATTTTTTTAACTTCACTTTAAATCCGTGTTTTACACGCCTGGTGTATGAAGTAAATATTTCGAGTTTAGAAAAGCCTGAACATTTTCAGGCTTCTCTAAACTCGAAATATTTAGTTCATGCTTAAACAAGGAGTGTAAGCACTCGTTAAAATATTATTGAACACTCCAGTGAATATGAAGTCCTGAAAGATAAAAATGTAAACAAATACTTAATTTTGTTTCTTCTTCTTGGCTGAAGCCCGCGACTTGCAATTTCAAGTCGAAATATTGTATGCAACTAGCATATACTATATTTACTTACACATAATAATAGAATATTAATACTACAAACACCAATTAGACTTAATGGATAAAACCATAAGCGTAATTAAACATTTGTAGAAACCACAGACCACTGTACAGACAGTCCATGGAATAGGGAATCCAGAAAACTAAATTATGATTAAAACAAAGTCTTACAGATGGCATCTCCGACTGCAATTTTATTATTCATCAGATATAATAAATCTAAATTTAAAGTACTCTATCAATTCATAGATGTTTTTTATTTAAACGTAAAAGCCTCCTTTATTCCAAAAACTGTCTCGTAATAAATTCTTGATTCAATTTTTTGGTGTTTTTGGACTGTATGTCTGTATAATTGTCTGTATTAGTAACATTAGAGTTTGGGATTCAAAGCACGCGAAATGCGTCTGTGGTTTATCGACAGACGCATTTCGGACTTCCTGGTTCCTCATCAATATAGTTTGATCTAGTACATATCGTATTGCTTGCTGTCATCAAGTAAATCATACTATTGTATTAAAATTGATTTATGAAATCAAATAGACAGGTTGGAAAAGTTATGGGGATGAAATTATAATTATGCGTCTTGAAGAAGATTTTCGGGATGAGAAGGATATATAATAAAAGTCAAATCTCAAGATAATATTCTAAAAGTTTTGTTAAGCAAGCTTTTCCAGTACAAGTAAATTCCCCGGGGCAACTGCATAAAGTTTATGTGAAAGAGTTGTCAGCGGCCATGTATCCCACCATCCGCGATCAGGATCAATAACAGCAGAATCTCAAAATTTAGAGGGCGATTTAAAGGATGATTGACGGGCGATTTGATTTAATTTAATTATATCCGTGAACAGACGGAATACAAAATTAACGTATTTGCTTATACTCTTACATGCATATACAGGGAGTTTTTCACATCTGCACATCCCAATTACAGCGTATATGCTGTAAATCTCCAGATATTCCTTATTTTTTAAATTAGTTCAATTTGAAGCCTTAAACGAGTGTTTTCTACTCCGAGGTTAAGCATGAAGTAAAAGCCTGAACGTTTAGATTTGGACGCATAGCTTCCAAATTCAAATTCAGGCTTTTCTAAACTCGATTTTTTTATTTCATGCGCCACGCGTATTAAACACTGAAAACACTGAAATATGAACAAGCAAACTTCATTTGACATAAGTATCTTATACGCGTGGCGCATATAGAAAAATTTCGAGTTTAGAAAAGCCTGAATTTGGATTTGGACGCTTTGCGTCCAAATCCAAACGTTCAGGCTTTTCTAAATTTGAAATTTCACTTCATGCTTAACCTGGGAGTGGAAAACACTCGTTTAAAGCTTCAAATTAAACTTAAATAAAAACAACAGATATCTGAAAATGTAAATGAGTGTTTACCACTCCTAGGTTAAGCATGAAGTAAATTTTCGAGTTTCGAAAAGCCTGAACGTTTGGATTTGGAATCCAAATCCAGGCTTTTCTAAACTCGAAATTTTACTTCATGCGTCACGCGTATAGAACACTAAAGTATTTTGAAGTACACAGTATGCTAAAGAAGTATATTTTAAACTTCATTTGAAACCATTGTTTTATACGCGTGGCGCATGAAGTAAAATTTCGAGTTTAGAAAAGCCTGAATTTGGATTTGGACGCTTCGCTTTTCTAAACTTGAAATTTTAGTTCATGCTTAATCTGGGAGTCTAAAACACTCGTTTAAAGCTTCAAATTAAACTCGTTAAAAAGATTACGAATGTTGGGAAATTTACAGCATATGTATACTTAAAAGAAAAAATCGCTGCAGGTCTGCAGAATATAGTCAATTGTTACGAAAAACAAAAAATCCAAATGATATTCTAAATATATCATAACTATTATTCATATATTCTGACTGGTTTTGACTAACTGTTAATTATAAATTATTAATTAAAACACTTGGTCTTGTTTCATTGAAATCGGTAAAACAATACCAAGTGTTTTATTAATTTTTATTATTTTACAAATATTCAATCATCTTTTATCAAGTGATCAATGGGAAGCAAACTAAAGATATTTTAAATACTTTTTTTCCTTTAAGCTAATTTTATGTATTTTTTTGTTTAAGATAAACAAAATAATTGACATATTCGTATACAAACAAAATTTAAGTTAGTAAAGCAGGAGATGATTGCTTGTTCTTTGTGTACAGATTTAAGTGAGATATCCGCTTATACATTTTTTGTGCAAGAAAATAAGACCGTATAAAACGGGTTTTATATTAATATTCCTATTAATTTTATTGGTGCTAATAACAGAACACTGCTCTACACAACTCAAGTACATATAAATAATTATAGAATAAATTAAGCCCCTATATTAAAACATTAAAACATAAATAATAAAATTAAAAGACAATTATTCTGGCGTTTATAGTAGGTTAATTTCAATATTAAGCTTAGTCTGAGAATTTCGCGAGTGCGTGTTGTGTTATATTGATAGAATTCAACACGATTTTACATAAATTACTAAAGTTTTAATCGCGACTCCCCTAAATGATCGTTTATTGACATAACACACCCTGTAGATAGGGATTGTGAACCGGTTTACCGGTATTACAATCCCTAATCGCCAAATTAAATAGAGTTTACCGGTAAACCGTAAAACGTGCTTTCCAAAATATAATTTTAATGAAAAATAAAAGTATTTAAAACCTTATTAACACTAAAAATTAATTATCATTGTACCGGCGGGTTTCATAATAATTGCGCGTTGAATTGACTTTAACAAAAGTCGACTTTAAATATTGATGCGTTTTACATTCGATTCCCGATCTGACTTAAGTAAAAGTCGACAAGGTACTTTAAACAGTGTTTTAAATATGTTTAAAAACAGCCGTCGTGTTTTAAACGGTTTTGTTTTAAACATGTTTTAAATTTAAAATTTGTTTAAAACATGTTTTAAACGTTAAATTTGCTTAAAACGTTTATTTTTATTATTTTAAATTTGCTAAATTATATTGTATACTACTTCATTAGGATTCATTTGATTATATTTTTAAATTTTAGCCAAATTGCTAGATATTTTAAATTACATTATTTAACACAACATTTTATTACAAGAAAGGATAAAATATGTGTGCATAAATGTGACTTTTAAATACAAGGAATTCTTCTTTCAGGTATACATATGCATACACTGTAAATTTTACGACATTCGTTGTTTTTTAAAAAGATTTAGATTTGAATTTTTAGACAAGGGTTTTCCACTCCCAAACTAAGCATGAAGTAAAATTTCGAGTTTAGAAAAGCCTAAGAATTTGGATTGGCCGCGTAGCGAAGCGGAGCGGCCAATCCAAATTAGGCTTTTCTAAACTCGAAATTTTACTTCATGCGCCACACTTATAAAACACTAAAATATCGCAAAGTTTAAAATATACGGCTTTAGCAATCTAATATGTAGATGTGAATAAAACGTGAGTCAAATTCTGCGATAAGCGAATTGTTTAAAACAGTGATTATAGGCAACCCAATAATTGTAACGTATATTAGGTTGCCTATAATCATTGTTTTTAAGCGTGGCGCATGAAGTAAAATTTCGAGTTTAGAAAAGTCTAATTTGGATTGGCCGCTCCGCTTCGCTACGCGGCCAATCCAAATTCTTAGGCTTTTCTAAACTCGAAATTTTACTTCATGCTTAGTCTGGGAGTGGAAAACACTCGTTAAAAGCCTCAAATTAACCGCTTTTAAACAACAAATTTAAAAAACGCTGTAATTATCAGGATATATATACACTCAAAAGAAAATGCCCTGTATGTTCTGTTTTAAACACGTTTTAAACGTGTTTTAAGCATGTTTTTAATTGTTAATGTTTTAAACGCTGTTTTAGTGAAAAAACACGTGTTATTAAAAAAACTGTTTGTTACAACCCTGACTATAACAGGTTTTTATAGTTATTTTTATTATATAATGTTGCATAACCTTCATTTTGATTGTTTATATGTTAATTATGTCATTGGAAATGCCACAACAAACAATAAGTAAAAAAATGGTGATGTGTCCATCATAGTACTTTCCCCCGTAAATTGCGTATTAAATCACTTTTAAAATATTTGTAGCATTATTATTTTCAAAATGTCTTTAACTTTTTGATAACTACAACTTTTATTTGAAACATTTTTCAATTGGATCAACACATACTGACACAAACCAATGACTAGATAAAAAACACTATTTATTGAATATCTCAAAAACTAAGAGTGCTATGACAAAAAGTGAAGATACAAAAAATCTTTAATATTTTATTACCTACAACTTTTATTTGAAACATTTTCCAATTGTATCAACACACACACTGACACAAATCAATGACTAGATAAAAAACACTATTTATTAAATATCTCAAAAACAGAGTCCTATGACAAAAAGTGAGTCCACAAGAAATCTTTAGTTTTTCATTTCCTACAACTTTTATTTGAAACATTTTTCAATTGTATCGACACATACACTGTCACACACCAATAACTAGATAAAACACACAACTTTTGAAATATCTTAAAAACTAAGAGTGCTATGACTAAAAGTAAGTGAACAATACATCTTCATTTTTTTATTATCTACAACTTTTATTTGAAAGAATTTTTTGTTTGATGAACATTTATTGAAAAAATCTGAAAAAACTGAAAAACGCTAAGAGTAAAGTACAACTTCCGGTTTTCCGATTTTCACCAAAAGCTTTTCAGTTCTTCCTATTGTAACAAAAAGCTTAAGTTTCAAGTTTCATCTCGATATCTTTAGCTGTTTTTGCGGTACAGCGCACACAGACACACACACAGCCAGACAGACAGACATTTTTCAAAAATGGTCTTATTCGACTCAGGGGACCTCAAAACGGATATTTCCGCTAAAATTTTTGGTTCGAAAATTTTCACGAAAACAATACTTTCCCTTTGTATTACATACGGGGGAAAGTAATAATAGGCGAATTAATTTTACAAACAAAAAGGAATTAACTTTAATACAACCTGTTAAAAGTGAAAAGAACATAATTTGTTATTAAATAAACTGTCAAGATCGAAAATGGTAAAACATCTTTAATTAATTTTCATTTAGTTATTTGCTGAATTGGCTGAATGTACCAGTTAATAACAAAATAAAATATATTTAATAAATTAGCCTGCTCAATTCAAGTCAAATCTTTTCTGTAATAAGGTACAAAATTATTACCGTTGCCTTTGATAATCAAAATTTTGGAAAAAAATGTGTGCCGCTGAATGTATCAACACAGTTTTCCCCTCATTCTACAGAGTGAGTCATAATTAGATGTAAAAATTTTACTAAAGCTTGTTTAGACCAATACAGAGCAATTAACAATTACAACTTAGTACCAAAATGCGATTTAAATTATAAATAAACAAAACAGTAGTTGAAAACTGATTGAAAACTATAACAAATGTTCAAAATGGAGTCTAGCCTCAATACAAGCATAACACCTTCGTACTAACGATCCATACACTTGATGAATATTGTAGTTTTGACGTATTTCATTAGCAGCCTCGAACATTTTTTGCCGTCACTGTTCTTTCGTGTCAATTATCTCCAACAATAGAAATATATTTTTTTCAATAACACCCTGTATCTTTTTTAGAGAGCATTTTGGTACGAAGTTGTATTAGGTTAATTGCTTATTTTGGCCTAAAGAAGCTTTGGTTACATTTTTTACATCTCATTATGACTCACCCTGTATACACTGCTATCCTTTTAATCACAATATTTTTATCATCTTGAAGAATGACTATCTAAAATGTGATTATTCTCAAAATTAAATGAAAGTATTACCATGCTTTTTACCGCGTTTACTAATAAAAGTGGCAAAAAACAAAGTAATAGTTTCATTTAATTTTAGTATTTCATAGTAAATTATGGCAGATAGGATTAGAGACAATTTTTTTATATTATTGTTGTATAAATTGTCTAATCCGTTAAATAAATAAATAAATATGGGTTACGACAACTAACGGTCAAAACCATCGTGTTGTGATTATTCTTCTTATTCTTCTGTGAAATGAATGGCCCTGGCTTCGCAGCCCTATCGTCTTTTTTTAGCATTTGAGAAGCATTATAATTTCCTTTCCATATATAATGAGGAACCTCATATTTGATTACGATTATGTAATTAATTAAATTAATATATATTATGGAAAAGTTATAAAATAAAATGTAAAGAATTTACTCAAAAGTGAACGAACTTTATCTTATTTTATACAGAATTCATTTGATATTATAATTATTTTGACTAGTATTTTCTTCAAAAATTCACTTATAACTAGTAGTTAATGATTGAGGAGTATTACTACATTTTTTACCACTTTAATGTGTTGCGAAATACATTTTAATGCAATTTTATATCAAGATAAAATCCAATAAATTTGGCAAACGTTTATAGAAATGTATAAAATCAGTGTATTAAAAAAAATTACGAAATTTACGTTGAAATAATGGACTTATAACTTATTTTGCTAATACATAAATTATTTTTGACTAATTTTAATTTTGAAAATGGCATTTAGTTAATTTTAACTTTACATCATTTTCTTAGAAATATTTTAATTATCTAAGAATTAAAATATCTCAACAAGTTTTTTTAATATCATGATGAAAACTTAAAATAAACACATTTACATGAATTATGCCATAAATGTCCATATATGTATGATTGATTATTTTTTACTTTACTTATATACAGGGTGCCCGTATTTCAACAGAATGTATGGGAATCTCGGCTATTTGAAGAGATAGAGAGTCGGTTAAATTGGGGTAAAGTTGCGTATTTTAGGGCCCAATATTAATCTAAATAAAACATTGAAATATCTTTTTTGCTTTTGAGATATTTTCAAAATAACGGATTTTTTTTAAATTTCGTTTTTTTTATACTATTGAATTCAGATATTTACAACTTTGATATTAACTTTTTAACGAGAAATCTAATAATACATTTACCCAGGGATAATAGCCAACTTTTGTTTTTTTTATGGGCGCCATTTTGGGTTTTTATATTTTTTTTAAGAATGTTTTTTTCTGAATGCAATGATGTATCACATTTATTATGTTTATGTATGTTTATTGTACATTTTATATGTAAAATTTTAATCTTTTGTTTTTTGTAAAGAGTGCCTCATTTGACAACTCCAAAGACTCATAATTTGCTTATATATCACCCCTGAATATAGTAATATATAGTATAATATAACAAAATCCTTTTATAGTCCAAAGACAGTCAAGCAATTTATTAAGATTCAAAATGTCACGCCAGTATTTCGTTTATAAAAAAATACATTTTCTATCAGTACAGTAATTAATCAGCTGGATGCCCGTCAGCTGATTAATTGCAGTACTGATAGAAAATGTATTTAAGTAGAAAAATTTTCACGGGGCTTTTCTAAACTCGAAATTTTACTTCATGCGCCACGCGTATAAACCACTGATTTACAGTAAAGTTAAAAATATATAACGCTTAGATGTGACGGAAATCGATATTTATTGAGATGTAGCGAACAATGCAAGTATTACTTTTTTTTTAATAGTTTTGAAATAATAATAATAAAAGTAGAATACATTCAGTTTGTGCAACTTTTCAATATTGTTGATATTTAAGTCATCATATCTTAAACGGGGAAAGTGCTATGATGGACACATCACAATTTTTTTACGTTATGTTTTGTGTGATAATCGATACTTATTATTATTAATACAAAAGATTGACAGTTAATAATTAATTTAATGACTGCTAATAATGATTAACTGCTGTCAATATTTTATTGATTAATAGATATGACGTCATTGTTTCCAAAGCACTCTTTGCAAAAAAGAAAATATTATAATTTTAAATATCAAATCTAAAATTAATTATAATTGTGATCAATGACGTAGCCAGGAAGGTGTTACGGGGGTTAGAACCCCCCCTAGTCGCTGCTATCATTTCTTTTTTGGCTTTTTAAAATCGCCACGTGTTTAAAATCATTGAAAAATTGTGCGTTAGTAAGCATCTGCACACGCCCTGATTTAACGCGAAATTATATTCTACTTGTTTTTATGTAGTTTCTATAGAAATATTTTATGTTTATGCAAATTATATTATTCTGTCTAAACTAGTTTTTCTTTCTGCGCTTCAGTTAGAAACCCCCCATGTAAAAATCCTGGCTACGCCACTGATTGTGATACATCACTGAGTTCAGAAAAAAAATATTCTTTCAAAAAATATGAAAATCCAAAATGGCGCTCATAAGAAAAACAAAAGTTGGCTATGGTGCCCGGGTAAATATTATAATTATCTAAAAAAAAAATATGCTACTAGATTCCTCATTAAAAAGTGTCTGAATATTGTCAAAGTTCTAAATGTCCAGATTCAGTCGTTTTTGCATAAAAAAATAAAAACGATTAATCAAAAAATCAGTTTTTGTCGATATCTCGAAAACAAAAAAAAATATTTCAAAATTGTTTTCAGATTATTGTTTATTTTTTTTTTCCCTAAAATACGCAACTTTAGCGACTCAATCTATTTAAATAACTGAGATATATACAAATATCTTTATTGGCAGATTGTAACAGAAAAATATAAAACAAGTGTATACTAAATATAGATTATTTGAAAAATACATCTGCCAATTGGCTATCAACCATTGGTCTTTTCGCCTAAATTTATTCTTATCTGTCACTGTCCGAAGTGTCAATGTATAACTGTTCTACAAGCATCATGATCGGTAATGACTTGAACTGATGAGATGAAATCATGAATGGTGGAGGAGGGATGTTTGCGTTTGCGAATTATATTTTTATTTCGGAGGATACACAGGGGGTCTAGTAAATTATGGTAAATTAGAGGCAATTTTTTCTGCAAGGTGGGAGAGGCGAATTTGTATGGGAACGACTTTGGTAAAATGCTTTACTTATTTTACTACAACCATTGTATATGTACTCATAATTTATTATACTTAATTTTATTTATATGTAATGTGTATGTAAACATGTATAAAATGGCTAACGTGATGAATAAAGAAATTTAAAAAAAATGCCAGTTTTAAAACTAGTTGGAAATAAAATAATTTATTATTAAAATAAAACAAGTGAATTTTAATTCAAAATATTATGATAAAGTCATTAAAAATTTAATTAATAGCATTTAAGGATTTATCTTCAATACATTTTTTTAACGCTTAAACAAATCTAAAAAAAGTTGTTTATTTTCATGTTATCTATATTAACAATTACACAAACATTATACCACAAAAAAGTTAATAATGTTATCCATATTAAAGATAACACAAAACATTATACCAGAAAAAAATTGATAAAAGTCAGAAATTAGTTTAGTATTCTAATGTATAATATAGTTAGTATTTTTAGATAGGCGCGATTAAAAGAACATCTGAATATACATACATAAATGAATACTAAGATAATCAAAAAGTAATAATAGTAGGAATTATGCAAATGGTCGATTCGCCGGTGGTGTGGCTGGGGTAGTTAAAAAAGTAAACTATATTTGGATATAATTGAAATCAACATGGGTTCACCATGTTAATTATAAGTTGTAATTAGAGCTGCGATCAGAAAGTCAACATCTAAGATAATTTAGTTGTGGGTAATTAAAAATCCATTAGCGAAGCGTGTACGGTAGATTCGTATTTTTAATGGAGTGTACACTGCAAGACTTTGCTGGTTGTAGTTCACAGCTCTCGGAATATACTGAAGAAGTTCGCTCTTCATAATACAAATAATCAAATCAATGCTAAAGTACGTAATTTATTCGTATCGACGATTTGAGAAAGAGATTTTTTTCAAATAAGATTTAATACTGTCAAAATGTGGAAATAAAACCTGAAATTTTACAAAATTTGAATCCCTTCAGAATTTGTAAGATTTTAGTGTTAATAGTAGTGGGTAATTAAGAAAATATATCGTGAATTTTTCTTTTAAGAATACGGAATATGCATACGTTTTTTATAAAAAAGGTTAATTTGAATCTTTAAACAAGTGTTTTCAACTCCCAGATTAACCATGAAGTAAAATTTAGAGTTTAGAAAAGCCTGAACGTTTGGATTTGGACACGTAGCGTCCAAATCCAAATTTAGGCTTTTCTAAACTCGAAATATTACTTCATGCGCCACGCGTATTAAACACTGAAAACACTAAAATATCATGAACAAGCGAACTTCAATAAACATCAGTGTCTTATACGCGTGGCGCATGAAGTAAAATTTCGAGTTTAAAAAAGCCTGAATTTGGATTTGGACAAAATCAAAACGTTCAGGCTTTTCTAAACTCGAAATGTTACGTCATGCTTAATCTGGGAGTGAAAAACACTCGTTTAAAGCTTCAACTTGAACTTAAAAAAAAACAACTATTATATGAAAATGTAAACGAGTGTTTTCCACTCCCAGGTTAAGCATAAAGTAAAATTTCGAGTTTCGAAAAGCCTGAACGTTTGGATTATCATGAAATATCATGAACAAGCGAATTTCAATTTAAATCAGAGTCTTATATGGATGGCGTATGAAGTAAAATTTCGAGTTTAGAAAAGCCTGAATTTGAACGTTCAGGCTTTTCTAAACTCTAGATTTTACTTCATGCTTAACCTGGGAGTAGAAAACACTCGTTTAAAGCATCAAATTGAACTTAAAAAAAAACAACAAATATCTGAAAATTGGGATATGTATACTTAAAGGAAAAACTCACTGTATATATATATATATAATATATATATATATATATATTTATATATTTATATATGTATATATATTATATATATATTATATATATATATATATATATATATATATATATATAAAAGATACAGCAACATTTTTAGAAGCAATTAAGAAGACGTCTATACCAAGTCATGTTTTAGGTCCCGGGTAAAAGTCGCCATAGGCGCCTGTTGAAAATTACAAGGCACATCAGTAATGAATTATCCGTCATCGTTTATAATCACATGTACATATACTTACACATTATCCATGTTTAAGAATAAATACAGTACGGCTGAAAGACCGCGGGTCAATAACCGATTTACAATAAATATTCGAATTATGTAAATGTTCATTCTGTTCATGTTTCTGTAAATAAAGATGCACAATGCATAAATACAGTTCGGAAATGAATTTATTAAAGTGATTTAAGCCAGTGTTTAAACAATTAAAAGTAACCCAATAAGGGGAACGTTTATCATAAATTGTTTGTAGATAAGTGTAAACAGGGGGTTGCTAATCCAAGTTCAAATGTACACTCAAGACTTGGAGACAATAAGGGTGTATTCTGTATTCCGGTGAACATAACGCAATGCTGAAACGCCGGAGGCTGGTTTTCTGATATGTACATTAAGCAAACTACGCAATGTAAACATTTTAATGAGAAATGTTTTTTTATATCAATGAAGTAACTCTGATGATCAGAAATGTCAATTTCAGGAAAATACTTATATTTATAATATAAGTATAAGAGATAATATGTATGCGAAAGCAATGCTTACATAATTATATAGTTACTTGAGTTACGTGAAGATTCAAATCATTAATAAAAACAAATTATATTCCTTTTTTCAAAGTTTTATAATAGGTTAAGGCAGCGCTTCTCAAACTTTTAAACATTACGATCCACTTTTTACAAACACAATCTATAGCAACCCATTTCAATGATAGCATAGACTTACTATAATTAGGTTACGCTATTTAGCTATTTAAAATGGGTTACTTGCCAGTTACAACCTAAACATACAAATATAATACATTATATGCGATTGTTTCTTATGTGGTCGTTGCCATAGAAACCATTGTATTTCTAGAGTTACAATAGGTGTATTGTAACCCTAGAACTGTATAGTTATATGGCATCGACCACATAACACAAACAAATCTTAACTGAGTGCGACCTGGAATACGTGAATCTGACAAAAAGTCAGGAATTCTAAATTTCATACGCTCGGCTTGCATTACAGAGACCGAGTGTTGCCCCCGGATGAGCCAATTCCGACGTAAGTCGGTGACCCCGACACGTGAAGACCACTCGTGACGCTCAAAAGTGCCGAATAAAATCGGTTATGGAGACCGAGTGGGGCCCCCGAATGAGTCTATTTTAACGTAAGTCAGTGCTCCCGACCACTCGCGATGCTCAAAAGCGCCGAATAAAAAAGTTGAGTTTAAATCAGAACGGAAACGTTTCCCCTTTTGAGTCGAGTGCCGTTGTGACACTTTAGGCTACACTTTAAAGAAAACCTGAAGGAGTTCCGTTCAGAATTGTGCGTTTAAAAGTTTAAATGGCGAAAATTAATGCATGCTAGTTTTATATGAATAAAACTGATTTTTTTATATATGTGTACAGTCATAGAATATGTATAGTGTACAATTCGCATGGAATACCCATTTCCCACTCATATGAATTGCTACATAATTACCGGTAATTATTATGTAGGTAATATTCTCGGTATTATTGCTGGTAACATCGTAATACCGAATAATTTAAAGAGTGAAGAGCAAAACTCACGGTAAAATAAAAAAACACATTTTTACACAAATTGGTAAAGTTGCAATATTTATTTAGTTTAATGTCGTGTAAATAATTTAGTTTAATTTATCTTAACGTATTCTATATATTTAAAAATTTCATGTTTGTTTTTATAAAAGGGTCTTTTCGTATATGTATAAATATTACAGAAACTCATTTCATGGCAAAAATACAGGAAAATTGTGCTTTATTTTGACACTGTTAAAAAATTGAAGAAACGTCAGATTTTGATAAAATCAGCAGTAATTGTTAAAACAATAATAAACTATGTTTACTACAAAAAAAGCTTAGTAAAATAATAAACAAAATATAAGAAACTCTAGACTACCATCCCTCCGTTTATTTTATACAGAAAACACTAAGCCCAATCACTGTAGACTAAATTATTTTGAATTATATATTATTGAATTGTAAAAAAAATATATAAATACAAATGACTTTTGGTTTGAGAAAGTATAGTCACAGAATTAGGTAAAATATAAATTAATATAAAAAATATATTATGTGTATATACATTTTTCGATTTAATCAAAATTATTGGAAAAAGAAAATTGATAGAATAATTTAGGTAAAGATCAAATTTAACTGATAAATTGAGAACTAATAATTAATCAAAGTGCGAAAAAAGGTTTTGCTTTATTTATCAATTGTTGGAAACAGTTTTAGTCAATTTCGAGGATTTTCGTTAATTTCTACGATTTTATCAAAATTTATGATTTTCTGCCATTTTAAATTCTGAGCTTCTGTAATTGTATTTCCAGTCGCCAAAGTATGTTTTTTTGTTTAGTTTTTAATGTTAAAATATAAATATTTGCTTTTTGTTGCGTTATTTTTTGACATTGATTTGGATATTGAGGTCTACAATTTGAAATCAGGATTAACTCAAGATAGAATAATACATTCTTATAGGAAATATAAGCTTTTCTACAGTGCAAGCTAATATTGCACAAAGTTAGAATTTTCTGTTTAATTTTTTACAGTTTTCCTCAAAACATGTATGCTTATTTGAGTTTCAGTCAATATTTTTTTAAATATTTATGTAAAATACCTTGAACAAGTTTCTCATCTTTCACATGGTGAAACATATTTAACTATGATTTAAAAAGGAAAACACTTGGTTAAATTTCACTAATATATTATATTATATATTATTATATTAGTGAAATTGAACCAAATGTTTTCCCTTTTAAATCATTTATGTAAAAATCTATATCTTTTTAACGGGATATTAACACACCCGTGTACTCAGTGAATTATAACTTTAAATGAACATCTAATTTATTTTGCAAGAAACAAATCAAATGGTACATTTTTGCTCCGAATAATATTAAACTAAACTCGATTATTTGATAATAAATCACGTCAAATTACACCTACAATAAGCAGTTTTTTTATATGATGATGAATTGCGCATGTGCAAGAAACGAATTTACGGTTATCGGAACCCTCGGGTAATTACTGGAATTTACGGTAAATTACTAGTGGTAATTACCGCCTTAAGTTACTACTAATATCACTAGATACAGGGAATTTTTTGTTAAGTATACATACTTCGATATACAGGGTGTCCCGTTAATGTGGGGAAATGGCTTAACCATAGATTCCTGGGATAAAAATATGACGATTTAACATAACTTAGCTATATTCAAAAGTTTAGGGTTAAGCCGGAATTAGTCTTCACATTTCAGAAAAATATTATTAATTTTATTTATAACAATTGAACGCTATATACGATACGACAATCATATGATTATCATAATAGAAAACACCATTTCAGTTATTATGGTTATCATTGATTGACAAGAAGTATAAAAAAACAATGGTACCATAACATAAACATTAAAATATGATTTTATTTGCGCATCTTATAAATATTTAAAAAAAAAACATCTTAAAAGATTAGTTCATTATAAAGCTTTTTTGTCTCTTAATACTGTTAGGGTTTTGCCACAAAAATATAAAATGCAAATAAATTATTCTTTAATATCCAGTAAAAACAAAATTACATATTTTTTCTTTGTCGCCGCCATTGTTTTACAAACGCCAATTGTGTATAATATTAATTAACGAATGTTTTTTGACAATTAATTGTTATCTTCATTATGGTTTATAATTATTCATATTTTTCCGGAGCAAACAGATACAGAGAGTTTTTCTTTGAAGTATACGTATTCCAAATTCAGCCTATTTTCTGTAAATCTTTAGATATTCCTTGTTTTTTTTAAGTTCACTTTGGAGCTTTAAACAAGTGTTTTCCACTCCCAGACTAAGCATATGAAGTAAATTTTCTGGGCGTTTCTAAACTCGAAATTTTACTTCATGCGCCACGCGTATAAAATATTGTGAAATTAAGGTATATTTAAACTTCACTTGAAATCTGTGTTTTATACGCGATGCGCATGAAGTAAAATTTCGAGTTTAGAAAAGCCCAGAAAATTTGTCTCGGGTCGCTGCGCGACCCTCGACAGTTTTTCACGGGGCTTTTCTAAACTCGAAATTTTACTTCATGCTTAGTCTGGGAGTGGAAAACACTCGTTTAAAGCTTCAAATTAAACTCTTTTAAAAAACAAGGTTATGCATATGTTTGCCTAAAATAAAAAATCACTCTATGTTAGGATATTAGGATTTTGCATTCATATTTTATATTTTTCTGGCAAAACCGTACACGATATCAAACATTATTAAGAGACAAAAAAGCTTTTAAATGAACCAACTAATTATCCGCAAAACAACTTTATCGTGGGGAAATTATTCACAAACCAGTTCAAATGTATGAAAGCTCAAAGTTGACAAACATGCAAAAGTTAGTAAAGATTTACTAAATTTTACATGTAATAACCTATTCAACATTAGATAATTAACAGAAATGCAATAAAACATTGTTATTATTTGACACATTGATCGTTACCTTTATAAAAATAAATATACTACCTCAGACCGCTGCTTAAGTTTTTGTTCTAATTATACAAACATTATTAATTATAATAGAATAATAAAGCAAACATTTAAAGGGACATAAACGTTTTTAAACGTTCAAGCCATACTAGTTCCGCGGCACGGGCAGCATGCCATGATTTTTTAAAAGTTGTTTCGGATGCGGCACAAGGTACATGCCGCGGGACCTAAACGCAAATTTAACTGCGGCACAAGTGAATGCCGCACGGCGATCAACGTGTTAAGAAAAACCAAATCAATCGATTGGAAATGATGTTATATAAGCTCGAAGTTGATTAAAATTGAGAAAAAACAAAATCAATATTTTACAAATAGTTGAATATCAAATTTTGATGTAATTCACTAAAATGGTAAAGAAATTAATTAATTTATGTTCCTCCTCTAAGAAACAACACATTCTATCAATTTGAAATAACAGTACAAAATCTTAAAGATTACTAAAAATTATGAAATAAAGAAATATTTAGTGTCTTGACTAAAAAAAAAGACAACAATCGACATTCCGATTTGTATTAAAATTAAAACAATGCTCGAACTGATTTTTACATTCTCCCCTCAATTCAAGCGAACTCCTATTGTAAATAAAAATCGAAATACTTCATATAGCTGGTTGGGTATGCATACAATTCAATTCAAACATACATTTAAATTACCCTGATTTATGTATACATACATGTATATTTAACTATTTTTTTTATATTTTACAAGTATATTCTGAAATAGTTATATAATAATGCGCATCGATGACAAATCTTTAATTAATAAACATGCAAGAGTACGATAAATATAAATTATGCGAAAATACAGAATGGAATTTAATATATCATGTTCATTAAAACTAGCAGGTTTTTTTTTTCGGGGAGGGAGGCTATAAATAAAGGTAACTCTAAAATATTTTTTGCATGTAAAATATTTCATACATATTTCAAATATTCGTTACAGGATTTTTTCGATACGCATTTTTGTTGGGTTTTTAATAAACGTGTGATCAAGTGATTGATTCCAGCATAATCCAGTTGATTAATTAAGCAAGCAGTGAACATTTCAAACACCCATTTATTCGTAAATAAATAGTTCTCATTTAGCGGAACGTAAGAGGTACCCTCATTTACTCCTCGATTTCTATATCTGCTCTAATGCTATTACTGGGGTGAGTTTGAATCGGTGTATAGCAGTGATATTGATATCCATTGTAGATAGGAATGACGGCTAGCGACGCAATCTATCTCAAGATTCTCTTGGGTCAGACTGCGGCCTTCTTCAATTTCTAGTCCTGTTCCTTCGGGAAGGCAACCTGTTCCTGATTTATCACTCGTCTGCTCCACTTTCGGCCGAACTTATCCGTTCCTTACAGGATACCCTGATATTTAGCTGGATTTCAGTGAATCTCATGTATAAATTATGTGTGGCGACTTGAGTTCGGAAGAATGTGGGGATCGGGAAGTAACAGACGCTTTTTATAGATTTATTGCACCGCATAATAAATCTAATGATTTGCCTGGATTCATTGAAATAAAAAATAAATTTCCTTAAATTAGTACACACGGGGAATTTTTAAAATTTTACTTCGTGCGCCACGCTTAAAAACACAGATTTACAGTGAAGTTCAAAAAACACACACATACAACAACGATTACAGGCAATCTAATATACGTTAGAATTATTGGGTTGCCTATAATCACTGTTTTAAACAATTTGTTCAGCGCAGAATTTGACACGTTTTATTCACATTTACATGTTGGATTGCTAAAGCCGTATATTTTAAACTTTGCGATATTTCAGTGTTTTATTCGTGTGGCGCATGAAGTAAAATTTCGAGTCTAGAAAAGCCCAATTTGGATTGGCCGCTCCGCTTCGCTACGCGGCCAATCCAAATTTTCAGGCTTATCTAAACTCGACATTTTACTTCATGCTTAGTTTGGGAGTGGAAAACCCTCGTCTAGAAATACAAATTAAAATCTTAGAAAAAAACAACGAGTGTCGTACAATTCACAGTGTATGCATATGTATACCTAAAAGAAAAATTCCCTGTATTTAAAAATCACATTTAAAATCACATATTTTGACATATTTTGATATTTTCTTGTAATAAAATGTTTTGTTTATTAATGTAATTTGAAATATCTTCAACAATGTAGCTAAAATTTAAAAATGTAAACAAAAAATCTTAATGAAGTAGTATAAAATATAATTTAGCAAATTTAAAATAATAAAAAAACATTTAAACATGTTTTAAACAAATTTAAGATTTAAAACATGTTTAAAACAAAACCGTTTAAAACACGACGGCTGTTTTTAAACATGTTTAAAACACTGTTTTAAAACAAAGTGTTTCAAACATAACAACCCTGATTTTAACGTCATCTTTATAAATGTCTAACTTTGACGTTTTGTAACTTTATTGTTGTCATGTTATAATATGTTGTTATATTTTGTTGTTTGCAGTTTTTCTATATTTCAGTAAATACTGCAATATTTTTTTAAATTATGCGATTTTAACTTAATGATTCTTGCTCAAGTTTTCTGTACGTAGACAAATAGTGTATTTTTAAATGTACAAAATTCGTCAATTTCGTTGTAATTCTAAGATATTATTGTATTTCAAATTTTATAAATCATTCTAATCAACAAAATTATGACAAATTTCGCAATTTTCCATAGAAAACTGCAGCCGAATGCAATATTTTATTACCCACACTTACACATAATGTATTACCATTACAAATTATCACATTCTTCTAAATTTATCTTTATTTCGATGTCAAACCTATATTTTTTACTACTTATTTAAATACTACACTTTTCGCTATTGCAAAGCGTCATTTCCTAAATTATACATATCGAAAGAGTTCAATTTGAAGCTTCAAACGAATGTTTTCCACTCCCAGGTTAAGCATGGAGTAAAATTTCGAGTTTAGTAAAGCCTTAAAATTTGGTTTGGTCGCTCCGCGAAGCGGAGCGACCAAACCAAATTTTCAGGCTTTTCTAAACTCGAAATTTTACTGCATGCGCCACGCGTATAAAACGCTGTGTAATCATCGGGTTATGTATTCTTTCTCTATTAAGCGCCATTGATGCAATAACGCAACATAATTCATTGGTTGTTATTTAAATTACTAATTAAATTGATTTAATACATTGTTTTATTTAACGTGAGAATTTGTGAAGAAAAAATCAAATAGTTTGATTATTACTCATTTAAAAAAAATGTTTGGAGCGACAAAACGAAATTTTCAGGCTTTTCTAAACTCGAAATTTTACTTCATGCGCCACGAGTATAAAACGCTGTGTAATCATCGGGTTATGTATTCTTAACCCATTAAGCGCAATTAATACAATAACGCAACATAATTAATTCAGTTTCTTTTATTGTATTGAAGTTTGTTAACGTATTTCTAATGTGTACCAAAAGTGTATACTTTTGTGTCATTTAACCATCTCTTTAACTCTAATAACATTTTAAAAAAATACGCTCCGAATGGCCAAAACATAAAATGACTTAATTATTCGCGAATTTTGAGAAAAAGTATTAGCAAATACTCAATTTTGTATATTTAGAACATCCCTACTGTATATTTATATTTGTAATTGAAATTGATCATACTCAAAATTCTAAACTCGAAATTTTACTTCATGCTTAATCAAGGCGTTTTAAAAACTAGAAATGCCTGAACATTTACAGCGTATATATCGGGATATGTAGACTTTAAAGGAAAAATGCCTGTATGTATATTAATAAACGTACTCTAAAATGGGATTTTTCGTTCGCTTGCCGCTGAGGAAACAATTGATGTAAAATAATTGCATAGTTATACCATATAATATGTATGCGAAAACGTTTTCACGATAAATCTATTTGTAGATGTATAAGGTCATCAAATTTTCAGGGGACAATATAAATCACGTTGTCTCTCAGTAGTTTTTATACGAGCCGTTGTAGTCGCAATAGCATACGTGACCATAGGGAATGGACGTCTAGGGACATGTCAAATGGCCACCCCATTCTGACTGATGTAGTCCGTCGTTGGCGTAAATAATTTAGCACATCGGCAAATGTCCAGAAAGTAGAAAATGTAGAAACGCAGACCACAGCCGTCTAAATCTTTATAACCATCATTTTTTCCGACGTGAAAAGGAAACGCGTCCATAAAAACGTTTTGTAATTTTGGAAGCATGAAGATTCCAAGATAAGCCGCACACACGGCACGCCAAAAGTATCAACATTGTTACAATAATTATAGGTAAAGGTAATTAAAAAGTCAAAATAATTGTGACACACGTCTAACAAAACACTCCAATCATTTAATTACTATTTTTATGTCGCGTGACTGCCGAGACATTATCAAAGGAAGTCATTCGTCATTAGCAAATAATTATAGGTTACTTCCATAGCAAACTGCAGCCGACTGCAATATTTTATTACCCACACTAACACATAACGTATTACCATTGCAAATTATCACATTCTTCTAAATTTATCTTTATTCCGATATCAAACCTATACTTTTTACTACTTATTTGAATACACTTTTCGCTTTGCAGAGCGTCATTTCCTAAATTATACATGTCAAAGGAGCTCAATTTGAGTAAAATTTCGAGTTTAAATAAGCCCCGCGAAAATTTGTCTTGGGTTGCGCAGCGACCCAAGACAAATTTTCTAGGCTTTTCTAAACTCGAAATTTTACTTCAATCACCACGCGTACAAAACGCTGTGTAATCATCGGGTTATGTATTCTTTCCCTATTAAGCGCCATTGATGCGATAACGCAACATAATTCATTTTTTGTTATTTAAATTACTTAATAAGTTGATTTGATACATTGTTTTATTTGACGTGAGAATGTGTGAAGAAAAAATTAAATAGTTTGATTACTCATTTAAAAAAAAAATTAAATGTATGTCTAACTTCTCAATATTTCAGTGATTCATACGCGTGGCGCATAAGTTGAATTTCGAGTTTAGAAAAGCCTGAATTTGGATTTGGACGCTACGCCAAATCCAAACGTTCAGGCTTTTCTATACTCGAAATTTTACTTCATGCTTAGTCTAGGAGTGGAAACACTGGTTCCAAACTTCAAATTGAACGATTTTATAAAATCTACGAATGCCTGAAAATATACAGCGTATACATTGTGTATATTTAAAAGAAATATTCCCAGTATGTAATATAATAAGTCATTCATAGAATTTCTATTTTATAAAAGCGTTTAATTTTAAGTTTAGAACGAGTGTTTCCACTCCCAGACTAAGCATAAAGTAAAATTTCGAGTTTAGAAAAGCCCCGCGTAGAAAAATTGTTGACACATTTTCACGGAGCTTTTCTAAACTCGAAATTTTACTTCATGCGCCACGCCTATAAAACACTGAAATAATGTGAAGATAGATATACGCTTAAAAATACTTTTTTTAAATAAAATAGAAAAAGGGCAGAATTCTCCTAAAATCAACTTTTACAGTTAATTCCCTATATGTCCGTATAAGATTGCAATAAAAAAACAATACCAATAAATTGTAATTAATGTAATTAATTGTAAGTAATAGATATTAATACCACGACTGTATTCCTTAAAGTACAGACATTTTAGTAGTAATACATACCTAATTTTGAAAGAAGTAAGATAACGACCAACGGCTGCTGAGTAGCCATTCAGCAGCCGTAGTCGACTATAATAATGGGATGGACGAAACCGAAGAATCACTCTTAATTTTAACAGAGACAAAGAATTGATCGATTGTGAACGCAGCTGATGAACTATTGTTTGTTGAATAACCGTAAGACCAGCAACTTGGGGCATTATTCCTTATATAATCGAATTGATTAAAATAATTGAAAATGCCAAAGTTTGTTTGAAGAACATTACAACAAATACAAAAAAAAAACGATATTATTTATCAGTGATTCTTTCTAAATAACGATTACAGATTTTCATGCAATCAATTTCTTTCCGGATAAGTAATCTAACCTATATTGAATTATTCAAATTAAAAGTATAAATTAGAATAAGAAACGAGTATATGAAATAATTTATTTATTAAATATTCATTTTTTAATTTACTCACATAATTTATTTTGAATATTTCTATGTAAGACTATTGGTCTGTTGGGAATAAATATATTATTATATTGTTGTTGTTGTTGTTTAGGGCCTCCGTGGACTAGTGGGTAGAGATTCTGCCCATAGGTCCGGAGGTGATGGGTTCGAATCCCGTCCGTTGGAATCACTTATGAGTAGTGATGTAAAATTACTGGTAATTTAAAGTTGGGTAATATCCTCGGTAATATAGGGTTATTTAAAATGAAGGAACAGATTTCAAACATTTATTTCTTCCAAACTACAAAAGATAGAAACACAATTCCAACGTTCCCAGAAAGAGGAAAGTTCAATTTTGTATGCATTCAATATGTGCATCATGTGTTACATGACAAATATCAAAACGGTGGCTCATTTCTTGCCACACACGAATCAGCTGGTCTCTAGTTAACGAATTCATAATGTCAACAATTCGATGTCGCAGATTTTCAAGAGTGTCAGGCATAGGGGGGATAAAAACACGGTCTTTCACATAACCCCACAGATTAAAATCAGAAGGAAACGCTTTTTCTTGTTGTGTCGCCATTTTACTACAGACAATCAACATGACAAGCAACAACGCCAATGCGGCCGTTGCTGGAACTTTTGCCTAGGCTGTTCAAATTTTAAACTTTTGTCTGTCCAGGAACGCTACCTACCTTTTGTAGTTTGGAACAAATAAATGTTTAAAATCTGTTCCTTCTTTTTGAATAACCCTGAATTACTGGAACCATGGTAATATCGGTGATTTGAAGTTAGACACAAAACATATTTACACAGCAAAAAAATTATATAATCACAAAAATTGACAAAATTCTGATTAAATGGAAAGCCAAGCTAATTGTTTTTATAAAATGTATATAAGTAAAAAGGGAATTTATAAATATTGAAAAAAATGCGTGATTGAATTTTTGTTGGAATTTTTTATAACAATGTTTAATCTTTAAAATGCACAGGTATTATTCTTGATGTTATAAATAACAAAGTGTTTTATTTCTTGAAAAACTTTTTTTCGGATATTAAAAAAAATAAATCGTCAGAAAGTTGTCGCAAATCAAAAATTAAAGAAAACTTTGGAAATTAACTATGATTCATGAAAGGCGTTAAAATATTAAAACTAACGAATGCCTTAGAAATTCACAAAGTGTCAAAATTTTAAAGACTTAAAAAATCTTAAAGATTCACAAAAACTGCGAAGGTTTTGAAAATAAATTAACTATAAATTCACGAAAGGCGTCAAAGTATGAAAATTAACCAATGTCTTAAACATTCACAGTGTCAAAATTTAAAAGATTAACGAAACTCTTGAAGATTCACAAAAGCTGCCAAGCTTTTAAAAATTGACGAAATTTCATGAAAAGTATCAATATTTTTAAAATTCTTTAGGAAAACTTTAAAATTTTATGATAACCTTCAACATTTCAGGGCCCGATCAAAACATCTACAGATCTGTCAAGAATGCCCAAAAATGAAATTCTAAAGACCAGATTGATAGATTTTATGCTTTAGCCTAGTGCAATCAACACGATTGGTTTTAAATAAATAATTTACAGTTTACATAAGATTAAGCTCTTATATAATATATAATAAGATAAGATATAAGATATTTGAAATTCTAAAAGTTGGCAGATACATACAGGTATGAGGAAGTACTTTAATTTTTTATTATTATCTACTTTTTTCAGCATATTAGGCCGGAAAAATGGTGTGGCTGTTTTGACACATTAACATTTTAAATGACCGAATATTTAGGAAATTTACTAAGATTTTTTTTTTAATTCTTAGCAATTTTCGTTAATTTCCTAAATATTCGTTAATTTTAAAAACAGTAAAGTACGAAAGTCTATTTTAAAAATCAACGGAAATTTTTAAATTGCATGGAAATCGTCAAGATATTAAAAATAACGAAAATCTGGAAAATTCAGAAACTTCTCAAACACTGCCAAGTTTTTAAGAATTAACGAAAAATCATAGTGTCAGATCTTTTAAATTTACCAAAATCTAGAAAATTTACAAAAAAAACGTCAGAAACAGAAAATTAACTGAAGTTTCAGAAACTCAAGAAAAACGTTAGGGTTTTAAAAATTGGAGATAAATTAAAATGGTGGAATTTCATAAAAAGCGACAAAAAATGTAATTTAACGAACATTTTGAATATTCACGAAAATTGGCGAGATTTCAAAAATTGCCGAAAAACTTAAAAACTCATTAAAAGAATCAACATTTTTAAAACTAACGAAAATCTAGAAATTTTACGAAAACAGTCAACATTTTGAAAACTAAATTTACGTTAAGAAAATTAAAGACGATTTAGAAGTTGACTAAACCCTTGGAAATACAGGAAAAATCGTAAAAAATTTGGAAATCAATTAAAATCGTGAAAATTAATGCGAAGCATACTTCTTGCCTACTAAAATTCAATTGTGACTTATGCGCGCATTATTCCCTGCACAAATGCGACGAAAAACGAATTTTCGAAATATTTGGAAAACTACTTGCTTTATAGTTGTATAATACTTTTTTGTAGAAAATTTTCTCCCCAAATCGTACCATGTGATAAAAAATTCGTCATTCCATTTCAAAAATTGAATTACGAGATATTGAAGAGGGCTCTTCGATATTGACATTTTAAGAACACTTATTGTCAAAATTGACAGTTTCTAATTAATATACTCATAGAGGCATCCTCTAGGTACAAGTAGAGATATAAATCAAATCTGTATCTTATTCTTAAGAGACGTTACAGGCAGATTTCAAGATGCCTTTTAGAGATTAAAATTTTAGAATTTTTTTTCTTTCTGTAACTATAAGAGATAAGTGTACATATTTTGGAATAAAATATGTTTCAATTTAAACGAGAAATCCAAAAAATTACTAATATATAGAATGTTCTATTTAAAATAACAAATTTAATCCTACTTCCGGTGGAACCGGAAGTGATATAAAGTTAAATATTTCACATGAAGAGAACTGATTCAACCCTATGACAAAGATTGTTTTTAAATTTTTTTGAAACACTGATTTCAAGTGAGGTTGAAATATACATAGAGTTTACAATATTTTAGTGTTTTATACGCGTGGCGCATGAAGTAAAATTTCGAGTTTAGAAAAGCCCAGAAAATTAGTCTCGGGTCGCTGCGCGCCCCTCGACAAATTTTCACGGGGATTTTCTAAACTCGAAATTTTACTTCATAGGAGTAGGAGTGAGAGTGGAAAACACTCGTTTAAAGCTTCAAATTGAACTCTTAAAAAAAACAAAGAATAACTAAAGATTTAAAGAAAATAAGCTGAATTTTGAATACGTATACTTCAAAGAAAAACTCCCTGTACATCAAAGAAATGTCATTTGGTTGTACGGTAACCAATCAGCTGTTCAGCTGTCAGCACGTAACGCACTTGTCAAATCTATTACATGCATGTGTACGTAATGTCAATCATACTTGTCAAGATGACAGTATGGTATGATGCGTTTACTAGATAGGGAATGGTATTTTCTCTGGGAAAGGATTTTTTTATCCTTTTTTCATTTATTTAAATGCGTACGAAATGATGTCACCAATGTTACTGAAACGGCTCGGTAATATACCGTAATTTACGGTAAATTACCGGTAGTATGTATTTTGAGGTATTCGTTGTATTTTAATAAGTTCAATATAAAGTTTCGAACGAATGTTTCTACTCAAAAAATGCCAGTGTTGAATACGTGTGGCGCATGAAGTAAAATTTCGAGTTTACAAATGCCAGACAATTTGCGTTGGTCGTGTAGCGTACGCGACCAAATCAAATTTTCAGGCTTTTCTAAACTCGAAATTTGACTTCATGCTTAATCTGGGATTGGAAACACTCTTTAAAAGCTTCAAATTAAATGTTTTTATAAAAAGAATGAATGTCTGAAAGTTTACAGTGAAAAATCGTGATATGTATATTACTTAAAATAAAAATTCCCTGTATAAGATTTACACGAGCTACTAATAGATTGAATAAAATAGCACCTTCTGTAAGCTTGGGTAGTGATGCTTTGAAAGGTGTTGCACAGTCCTATGATATATCCAAGGATGGGGTAATCCTTAGAAGTACAGCCTGAAGCCGGCTTAAATATTTACATTGATTTGTTTGATTATTGAAAATATAATCAAGTAATAGAAAGGAAAGGAGAGACGGATCGTGGGTCGTGGGTAGGATATAATTTAATTTCGCAGGATGATATATAAATATGAAGGCGGTCCTATGGGATTTATCAATTGGAAACCCCTAGGCCGGCGAAACCGTGGTCTTGCAGAAGGGTTGATTAGTATTACCACAGGTGGACGCTGCTAGTCAAAGGACAGCGGAGCTGAGTGTAGAAGCGGCAGGATTTAAGCTCGTAGGACTTATTCCCGGGGGCAGTAGCGTAGCAGGAAGTTACCGGGCTAAAAGGCAAGGGTTAAGCACTAACACAAACGAACCCCACAGCATAACAATACCGACTTCCGCTTCATGGCTCTCCCAGGAAAAAGCTGTGAATATTTATCATAATTAACAACTTTTATGTTCCTGCACAAAAAGAAAAGTAACAGTAAAGTGAACAAAACGTGTGATTAAAATAAGTAAATTGCTTTGGTGTTTATTTAAATAAAGGCCATTAGTATATTACTTGACTTAACTAAACGGAACAAGACAATGCCGCCATCCTTTACTTCATCAGCCTTTAAGAAAGACGCCATTCTTCTCTTCTCTTCTCTTTGCTTTGCATACTTTTTACAATTAGCGTGTTTAATGATAAATGCATCTTAACTAGTGGATGATAGTCAGGTGTATTTGCAATCTGCGGATTAGTGGTAAATAATTAAAGAGTCATGCAGATAATCCGGGGAGTAATTACAAGGGTGAAAGAGAAAACAGCCCCGTTTACTGCTCAGTCTCAGTCTCGAGCTCCCCGCGTCAATTAAAATTGATGCCTATATTACAAGGCCAATACAAAGTTTCCCTTCTCAAATTATCTAACAAATCTCGGCTATTAAGATGCCCAATGATGGTTCGATTAAACTTCAAGAAAGAATTTTTACAATATCAACGTTGGCGGCGGAGCTTCCTATTCGAGCAAAAATAACATCAACTTCTAAAACACTTTCAAGTTTTCGACTGCAAACAGCTAAATGGTAAACAAATATTAACATTTCACAGCTAAACTGAAGGTGAAACTGTATTAAGATAATAATCTAACAGCAGATGCTCATGAAATTCGCAGGAATTATGAAAAGGAAGAATGAGCTTGTACTAAACACAAATTCTAACTAGCAACTAGCAAATAAATTACAATAAAAGTGAATCCCTCCCAACTGTGTTGTTTTATTTCAAATAGTATTATGGAGTTTCATCATATATCCGCCTCAACAGTAAAATATTTAAATTACAAAAGTTCATAACTGATTAATATTGTTTAAAACATTTTAAAGTAGTGAATACGTTAAAATTAAATTAGGAATTCAGATTTGTATTAAATATGCTGGAATTATGAAACGATTCTCGTTTAACTTATAATAAAATAGAAGAAAATCAGTAAACAATACTAACGGCCTTATGAATAGAATTGCCGCCAATTTAATGCTAGTTAATTTTTATGAAATCCTTACAAACGTGATACTATAATTTTGTACCAAGAGGACTGTTCATGAATCGACCTTGAAGCATGTCTTCTAGGAAGGAATCCTTAACAACTGCGGGCATCTGTACAGGGATTATTAATGAACATAAAGTGATGATTTTTTTAATGTAAAATATTATCATACCTTACTACGGTATGAGAAAGGAAAAATAGTTATATCACTTCTAGTTTTTGAAAAAAAATAATTAAATATTATAAATGCATCGTTCAATTTAAAAAACGTATTAATCTTGCTATATATAACTTTTTATACATTTTCGCGGCCCATACTACAGATTGAACCGATATGAAAATGAAATGCTCCTACTCTTACAGGTGATTCATGACGTTTTCCCGCCACCGAAGGGGTGTATTCTGGAGGTCATTTTAAGCAAAAAAGGTTATATTAACACGGGTCCGATTCTCAAAAATAAGCGAGTTACGGGAAACTTTAGATTAACCTTTTTTTAATTTTGCATTCCCTAAACCAAAAATAAACACCATATCAGCGTACTCCTCGTTGTAAATGGAAAATGCTTTAAAGAAAAATCAAACAAGACACTTTATCCTACACACAAACAGACTTAAGCAGACGATACGTCAAAAGTGATGTAATGACAGTCGCCACCTTGATTGAACGCTACCATTATCAAAGATAGCCGTTCGAAAATACAAACATCTAAAGTTTCGACAACTCGCTTATTTTTAAGAAACGGACCTGTGTTCATACGAACTTTTTTGCTTTAAATTACCTCTAGAATACACCCCTTAAGTAAAGGGAAAACGTCGTGAATTACCCTGTATATGGTGATAGGCATATGTGCTGTCTTTGTTTTACTCGTTCGCCGAGACATAATCGTGTATCTCAATTTTTATTATCTTTAAAATAACACATAAATTAAAAGCACTCCAGCCCGATTAATTATTTAGGAAAATGATCGAATTTCGGCAATACGAGTACACATACGAGTACACATACCGAAGACAATAATTACATAACCTACTATGAATATATGAAACTATTTTAAATGTTTACACAAAAAAGTAAATAATATAAAATACATGTTTTTATATGTTTTATTCTTAATAGAGTATATCTCATCAAATTATACAGGGTGTAATGTATTGTAATGAGATTTTCTACATTTGTGTAATTGAGTGTGCTCTTTTTAATGAAAATATTTTCAAGATTATACAACCTTCGGTTATACCGGAAATCAACACCAACTTCCTTTTTTTTAAATGGAATGCTATATTTTTTAATTTCAATCAGTACATAAAATTCTTTAAAAAAATATAAAATATCCTCCGAGATATTTGACTTTTTTTTAAATTATAAAAATACATAATTTACTTTAAAAATACGTATCTCCGAACAAAATAAAATCGAAGGGACAAAGTGTTGGCTTTAAAATGCTAATTCTTATTTCATACTTCATTTAATAAACTTTAAACCAATAAATCTCAATTTTCATTTAATTTTGAACACTTTTAAAAATAAAATGCCATAGTACTGGGTGATCAATGTCAAGTGTCCGGGGTTGGCAACAAAAAATCCCTACATTAGTACATTTTTATGTTTGAAAGTTTACAAACATGATTCAGTAATTTATTATTTCCGCTGAACAGTCAGACGTTGCGCTCACTCGTGTTTATTGTTGTCTCCGAATTTTCTAAGCAATGCCGTTTACAATACCGCGCGATATATTTATTGTTATGGCGCACTTTCGAAGTGGAACCCAGAAAGAAGATGGCACCTAAACCCAGGCCCGGATACAAGGTATGAGACCGGCCCGGGAGAAAAATATTTTCCTACCGGCCTATTGGTACCCAAGGCCCGGCCCGTACCGTTCACTAGTCTCGAGAGGACACCGGCCGGAAATTGTCCCGATGTCCCGCCAGTTGTATGCGGGCATGCCTGGGCCTTTGTTTAGAGTGTGAAGGTGGTCATTTTAAACATTTACTTTAGTCAGTATGATATATTTATAATATTTATAAATTTATTTATGTTTGTTACTTCATGAGTGAAATTTTTGTTAAAAAGATTCTTTCTCCCACATCTCTGATGAAGGGTTTTGACTGCGATTTTGATAATCACAACTTCCATGATTTGAATACAATCAATTATTTTTTTCAAAAAGTCGATATTAATTCTTTTCTATACAAAGTGGCCAGAACGTATTTCTATACAAAGTGGCGTTACGTAAAGCTTTTCACTCATTTTCTGACCACCTTGTATTTTATTTCTATGTGAATTCAGCCATTTTCATATCGATTAAATAAATATTTGATTTTTTATATTTTTATAAACTTTTGCTTGCCGAATTTAGTGGATTTGTTTCTATGAAAAAATGTATGAATTTTCAAATAAAAAACATGTCAAAACAAATATAATATCAAATGAATTCGGTAAGATAATTTCCAATCACTTTTGGGCAAACTCATTCAATTTATTTTCTTTATTTTTCCAGAATATTTTTATTATTTGCATAATTACTTAATTTTGAAGCATTTAATAATTATTTTTTATGCCATTCATTAATTTAACACAAATTACTCTGATAATAAGAAAAATTGAAACGAATAGGAATAACTCAGAATAACATACACTATGAGTGCGTTGTTGCATTTGTAACGTGAAATCGACAGCGAGAAAGTGGTGAGGCAAGACGAAATTCGAATTAGGACGTAAACTACACGAAGCGTACGCAGCTAATCAATTTGAAATATTTTCTGGCGGTAGGTGTCCCTCTAATCACTCGCATACAAAACGCGACTCGCTCAAAGCCATTTTATGAACACTCAGTTCTCTTAATAGAACAAAATCTACATGTTCTAGTTACTTTTAAACTATTAGTAGAATGAACGTGGCAACGTCGCATTTTTATGTGTACCAACTTCATAAACCTTATTCTAATTATATTTTAACCGTTTAGAGGTTATGTTACATTGTTTATGTTTATGAACATGTTTCTTCCGCTAAATTATATCATTGTTATTCATTTGGAACGAATGATTTCACTCCCAGATTAAGCATGAAGTAAAATTTTAAGCATGAAGCCTTAAAATTTAGTTTGATCGCGTAGCGCTACGTGCCCAAACCTAAGACCTATAAAAGACGGATTTCAGGTGAAGTTCAAAATATACTGCTTAGGTGTGTACATTTATAAATAAATAAATCATAGCATTATAATTAAATATATTCGTTTTACTCTTGCATTTGAGGTTATGTATAACACGGATATCATGCCTTAAACTAGGAGTACCATTTAATTAAATTATTAGTTGTAAACTAACAATAGTAAATTACTTTAATGTTTCATTAATACGAAACTGTTAATATCATCCTTAGTACAGTGTTAACGCTGTATGCTAAGATCTATTAATAAGGCAGTAAGTGTTTTAATGAATAGTTTGTAGTTTAAAACGTTTCACCAAGGGTTAAGTGAGAAATTAATTAAGTATACATATTCCGATGTTTACGCTATAACTTATCAGACAGTCCTTGCTTTAGAAATTTTACTTTATGCGCCAGAAGTGTAAAACACTGATTTAAAGTAAGGTTCAATCAAACATGGACACATCATATTCAACGATTTTCGGTATTGATATCATTATAAAAAGGTATTGAATACTTTTTTTATAAAAAAACTGGTAGATGTGGCTTTTCCCAATTTTTTTAAATGCTTTTATAGGATCGTATGACGAGCCATAAGTAAACGAAAAAAAATTAGAGAAGTGGATGCGGCAGTAAGTAATATTCATTTATTCTTTCGGGCCCATGTTTCGATCGGGCCCGCCGTAGCCTTGGGCCCTGCGGCCCTTACGCTACGCTACTGACCTTAGGTTATTGCACTACCTGAAGTCGCTTCTGGTTTTATTAATATATTTGATTAAGCTTTGCATTATTTTCGTCCAGGGCAGCAGAATGAATTCATTACTTTTGAACAAAAATAGATAGTGTTTGTATGACTAGGATGAGTTCGCTTTACTTTAATAAATGAAACTATTTTGGTTTAAATATGAAAAGTAAAAATTAGTCGAAAAGTGAGTTGGTAGTAGGTGCGTTCAAGAAATGAAAGCTTGTAATAAAAATGTATAATTAGCAAAGACTACAAATAATTTTAATTGGTATTTAGTCAGAGATGTCGCAGTGTTTATGTAAACGACATGTGTATAGTTATCGAATGTAAACAGTGCGGCGCCGGACGCTTTAATGACGCCCGGGACGCGTACACAAACCACCTTTACATATGTTTACATTATCACGTCTGTTTAGAGCCAAGCCGTTGACAAAATGGGATTTTGCTTTCAACTTGATTATTTACACACGCATCCCGCGGATCACATTGTTAACATTTCCATTTAAATAATGTAGAGGTTTTCCGGAAATAAGACACCCATCCCCGACATGGCCTGACAAATTCGCTATTGTCTGGGCAATTTTCTGCACACTAGGTTGTCAATCCGGAATCCAGATTCCAACGCGCATTTTCGTGACAGATGACATCAC
The DNA here is from genome assembly GCA_932526585.2 of Philonthus cognatus. NCBI lineage: Eukaryota > Metazoa > Arthropoda > Insecta > Coleoptera > Staphylinidae > Philonthus > Philonthus cognatus. The sequence continues at coordinate 86,937,687 of OW052243.1, forward strand.
TTACGCGCACGACATTCAATCAAACATCCGTGATAAATGACATTTCACTCCCCAAATATTAAGTTACTGCCATATAGATATATTCAGAGCGTTAATCAGTGACCCTTGGCAGGGACGGGCAAGAACTGAAACCACTTGCGTAATTACAAACCGACTCTTGTAAATATTAGTGAGGCTACTTTTTCGAAAGGCATTTGATATTCAAGCGACTTTGATATGCAATTTGTATCCATGAACGAAAGGGATCGTAAGTTACGTCCAGATCCATACTACTGCTTATAAATATATTGTTATTCGGATTCGTTTCACGCTTTCGCCATCAGTCGCCTATCTCAACCACAGTCATGCATACAAGATGCTTATGATATTTTAACGGAAGATTGCAATATTTGCCATATACCAGATGCTCACTCTACTAAAACCTTGATTGTATTTACCGATATAAGAACAAACTCTTAATGAAACACTCTGGTACATCTACAAATACGAATTACCTATATCGTGGTTGCCGTGTTAATCATTCAACTAGAACAACGCTCTGCCCGAAATATTTTATGGCACTAAAGGTGCGATTCATTAAACTCTGATCGATTTGCTGCGTTAATGGCAGTACCAGGCGGATAAAATCAAATATATAATGATTGAAATAAATCACAACAGTAGTAGTATGCTTTTAATCGGGGTTTCCCAACATTTCTCTATCATCGACCCCCTAGAAAAAATGACTATTTTCATCGACTTCCTAATGTTACGTAACTTTTCTATGCATATGAATATTTAGCGGAATTATAGGCGAAAGTTGTGCCTAAATTTGACATTTATGTCTAACTTAAAATATTGCAATGTTTATCGTATTTTACTTTAAACAGTTATTCTAATACTTGTTTGTACTTTTTGGTAATTCTGATCAACTTTCTTTAATGCTAGAGATTTTTAAACATTAACAGTGCGATTGCTTACGCAGTCTACAACTAATCAGTCTTACTAGGACTAAAATTCTGCGGCCAAGTATTGGCAATTTCATTTATACTTACGTCTTGCGATTTTTGGCAGTTTTGTTAACTAAAACTAGTTTTTATTCAGAAAGAAATATTGTAAAAGTAACTTATTATTATTATTATAAAAATCACCTCTAATTCAATGCATGAAGTATGTTTTAAATATAACTTTAAATCAATGTTTACTACGCCTGGCGCATGAAGTAAAATTTCGAGTTTAGAACAGACCGAAAATTTGTATTTGCCGGCGCCTAGCTTCGCTCGCGCGCTGGCACACAAATTTTCAGGCTTCCCTAAACTCGAAATTTTACTTTATGCTTAATCAAGGAGTGGAAACACTTTTTATGAACTCATTGAATTTTTTATTAAAAATTCGGAATTGTTAAAAATGTAGATATTACATTATTTTAAATTTTCAAATACTTTGAAAATTTACAATTATATTTTTTTAAACTGTTTACTGCTACATATGTTCAAGACTTTCAGAATAAAAAAATTAAAAAGTTTAATGACATTAAACAAAATTCATAAAATATATTTTTTTTTCATTTTAAAAATCTTACAGAAACTTGTGAAGTGAAAATGAGTTCACATATAAAATATCAAAACTATAATTTTTTTTTATTTTAAACAACATTCTATATTAAATTATCAGAAATAGTTATTTCTTAATAGATTATGAGACAATGACCTTATCTTGATGTCACAAGATTTGTTTAACCATTTTCTAAATCAAATCTTTCTCAAAACTTATTCCAGCTTTTTTCAGTTATGAATGCTCATTAGAAAATCTCGTACATTTTATTTTAGAGAAATTATTTATTACAGAAAATTGTATTCCAAAAAGACACTCAGTTGTAACACACTATTTAACTATTTTCACGATCTTTATGATTTTTAACTTTTAGTTAGTTTTCATTATTTTTGTCAATGGCACACTGCTCAATATTTTCAAAGTTTTAATATTTTTATCAATACTGATGACCCATCACTTTTCATGATTTTTATCAATTTACGTCAGTAGTTTAAAAGTTGAAAGTATTTTGGTTCTAAGTCTGGATATTTTAATTATTTAAAAATTATATATACAGGGTGCCCATATTTCAACAGAATGTATCGCAATCTTGGTTATTTAAAGAGATAGAGAGTCGGTTAAATTAGGGCAAAGTTGCGTATTTTAGGGCCCAATAATAATCTATAAACAAATTTAAAATATCTTCTTTCGATATATATATATATATGAGATATAGTCAAAAAACGGATTTTTGGAAATTTCGATTTTTTTTTTCAAAAACCATTGAATCCAGACATTTACAACTTTGACATTGTACAGGCACTTTTTAACGAGAAATCTAGTAACATATTTTATTTTAAGATAACTATAATATTTACCCAGGGACCATATCCAACTTGTGTTTTTCTTATGGGCGCCATTTTGGATTTTCATATTTTTTTGAAGAATATTTTTTTTCTGAATTCAATGATGATTTATATGAAAAATTTTAATCTCTTGTTTTTTGTAAAGGTGCCTTGGAAACAGTTGAGTAACTCACTAATTTGACAACTCCTAGAACCCATAAGTGTTGTTAAAACACATTACCAGTTGTGATTTATTTTATACTAACGAGAGTCTTCCACTCCCAGATTAAGCATGAAGTAAAATTTTGAGTTTAGAAAAGCCCCGCGTAGAAAATTTGTCGAGGGTCGCGCAGCGACCCGAGACAAATTTTCACGGGGCTTTTCTAAACACGAAATTTTACTTCATGCGCCATGCGTATAAACCACTAATTAACAGTAAAGTTAAAAATATATAACGCTTATATGTGATAATGGTCAATATTTATTTAGATGTAGTGAAAATAGAAGAATTATTTTTGTTGCGAATAGTTTTGTAATAATAATAATAACAGTAAAATAAATTGAGTTTGTGCAACTTCTTCAAACTGTTGATATTTAGGTTATCATATCTTTAACGGGAAAAGTGCTATGGTGGACACATCACCATTTTTTTAATTTGTTTAGCGTGATAATCGATACTTATTATTATTATTACAAAAGACTGACAGCTATTAAATACTTTTAATTGCTAACAATGATTGACTGCTGTCAAGATTTTATTGATTAAAAGATTTGACGTCATTGTTTCCAAGGCACCCTTTGCACAAAACAAAATATTATAATTTTAAATATCTAAAATAAATTATTAGTGTGGTACATCACTGAGTTCAGAAAAAAATATTCTTTAAAAAAATATGAAAATCCAAAATGGCGCCCATAAGAAAAACACAAGTTAGCTATGGTCCCCGGGTAAATGTTATAGTTATCTTAGAAATAAATATGCTACTAGATTCCTCATTAAAAAGTGCCTGTATATTGTCAAAGTTCTAAACGTCCACATTTAGTAGTTTTTGAATAAAAAAATAAAAACAATTTTTCAAAAAATTAGTTTTATGTCGATATCTCGAAAACAAAAAATGATATTTCAAAATTGTTTTCAGATTATTGTTAGGCCTTAAAATATGCAACTTTGCCCCAATTTAACCGACTCTCCATCTCTTTAAATAACTGAGATCCCCATACATCCTGTCGAAATACGGACACCCTGTATATATAGTACAATAACATAAAAAACGTCAGTTATATTTTCATAATTTATGATTTTTTATGTACCTACAGGGTGGTTTCCAATGCTTATGGGAGAACTGGAAATAGAGTAAATAAGGAGAGACTGCGGTCAGAAAGTGGGGTAAGAGTAAGATAGACGATATATATGAACTGTGCCATTATTAATGGATTAATACTCGTGAAAACGTTGTAACTCGATATAGAGGGTAGGGCAATGCTTTCTGCTATAATTATTTATTATTGTAAGAAATTAATATATTACACTTAATTACAAATATTCTCATATTTGGCAATTTATCACAAATCAGTTTAATTGTCGCGACTTCAAGATTTTGAAGCATAACTTCAATTTTTTATAGGACGCATGGGCGTCAATGAACTTGCGATATTAAGGAGAGTTGATTTTTTCTTGGGATCGAAATGAACTTGGCGATTCTTTTCGGAAGCAGGGGTGTATACATAAAAAAACTAAGCTCTATTTTCTCTCACCACATATCACTTGTTCCATAAACGCCACGAGATTGCTCTAAATATAGAGCAGTATGTAAACATCTGCATTACATCCAATTGTAACCACGGATATGCCTTTTATTATTTCACGAGAGTCCAGAAAAGTGTTTACCGAATGTTTTTACTCTCTTCTTTAAAGTGCAACGATTTTATATACTGCTGACACTTTTCATATTTTCGTTTATAAATAGGCTTCAACAGATTTACACTTGGTTGCCGAAACACATATTACTCGCGCTTCATTTAAATTTTGACTCCAGTGATACATTTCTTTTAAAAAAGATGCTATGCAAATAGATTCTGTTATTAAATCGTAACATGTGATTAAAGTTTATTTTGTTTATCTTCATTTTAATTAATTTTCTATTGAAAATACACACATTAAAAATTGTAAAATAAATCAATGTGAGATTAAACATAAAATCAAGCTGAATATATTTTGAACGACACTTATAATCAGTATTTTATACGCGTGGCGTATACTGAAGTAAAATTTCGAGTTTAGAAAAGCCAGAATTTGAATTTGGACGGAATCCAATCCGAGTTTAGAAACGCCTGAATTTTATACTCGAAATTATACTTTAGTCTGGGAGTGAAATTCCTTGTTAGACAATCAATCAGAAACATTTGATCAGAAATTATTCAAAATTAATGAAATTTGATTTAATAAAAAAATACGCTGATGAAATAAATATATATCAAATTAAATTTTAATTTTGATTTGAATTTTTTGGACATCCAGCGAAGATATTTAAATTTCAATTATGGCCAATCAAAATTTATTCATTTCTATGTAGACTCTATGAATTTTATGTTGATTTGATAATCTGTCGATTTTTTACAATCGTTTCAAAGAAAACCTTCTCAAATCGTTGATTTTATTGCATACTTTGAACTTTGGCTTAACATTTTATGAACATGCCTTGAGATCATTTATTTTCTTAGAAATTTTAAGTTTCTAACGAGTGTTTCCAATCCTAGGTTAAGCATGAAGTAAAATTTCGAGTTTAGAAAAGCCTGAAAATTTGGTTTGGTCGCGTAGCGCTACGCGACCATAACAAATTTTCAGGCTTTTCTAAACTCGAAATTTTACTTCATGCGCCACGCGTATAAAACACTGAATTAAAGTGAAGTTTAAAATATACTGCTTACGTTTTATCTTACGCTAATAACTTTTAGAAATATTTATTTCTTCTAACCAAATATTGCGCTTTTAGAATTCGTGCAATTTTCCTTGCGTTATGTTATTAAGATTAAACTTAAGCAGTAGATTGTGAACTTTACTCTAAATCAGTGTTTTATACGCGTGGCGCATGAAGTAAAATTTCGAGTTTAGAAAAGCCTGAAAATTCAAGAAATTTTCTTTGCGTTATATTGTTAAGGTAAAACTTAAGGAGTATATTTTGAACTTGACTTTAAAACACTGATTTTTTATACGCGTGGCGCATGGAGTAAAATTTCGAGTTTAGAAAAGTCTGAAAATTTAGATTGCGCTGCGGCGCGACTCGCTTTGCTCGCGGGAAAGTTTACTTCATGCTTACCTGGAAGTGGAAACCCTCGTTAGACAATCAATCAAAAACGTATTTGATCAGAAATTATTGACAATGAATAGAATTTAATTTTAAAAAATGCTCTGATAAAATAAATATATATCGAATGAAATTTTAACTTTGATTTATTATTTTGGAATATCCAGGGAATATATTTAAATTTCAATTATGGATAATCAAAGTTTATTTATTTTTGTGTAGATTCTATGAATTTTATGTTGATTTAATAATTTGTTGATTTTTTTACAATTGTTTTAAAGAAAACGTTGATTTTTTTTTGCATAATTTCAAGTTTGGCTTAATATTTTAAAAATATGCGTAGAGATAAATCATTTTCTTGCGAAATTGAAGTTTCTAACGAGTGTTTCCAATCCCAGATTAAGCATGAAGTAAAATTTCGAGTTTATAAAAGCCTGAAAATTTTGTTTGGTCGCGTAGCGCTACGCGACCAAACCAAATTTTCAGGCTTTTCTAAAATCGAAATTTTACTTCATGCGCCACGCGTATAAAACACTGATTTAAAGTGAAGTTTAAAATATACTGCTTAAGGTTTATCTCACGTTAATACCTTTTAGAAATATTTATTTCATCTAACCAAATTTTGCGCTTTTAGAATTCCTGCAACTTTCTTCGCGTTATGATATTAAACTTAAGCAGTACATTTTGAACTTCACTTTAAATCAGTGTTTTATCCCAGATTAAGCATGAAGTAAAATTTTGAGTTTAGAAAAGCTTGAACATTTGGTTTGGTCGCGTAGCGCGTAGCGCTACGCGACCAAACCAAATTTTCAGGCTTTTCTAAACTCGAAATTTTACTTCATGCTTAATCTGGGATTGGAAACACTCGTTAGAAACTTTAATTTCACAAGAAAATGATTTATCTCTACACATCTTCTTAAAATATTAAGCCAAAGTTGAAATTATGCAAAAAAATCAACGATTTTAGGAGAATGTTTTCTACGTGTTACGCGACTAAACCAAATTTTAAGGCATTTCTCAACTCGAAATTTTACTTCATGCTTAATCTGGGACTGAAAACACTCGTTAGAAACTTCAAATTCTTTTTTTTAAATGAAGCCAAAGTTTAAATTATGTAATAAATTTATTGAAATTTGAATACCTTCGCTGGATTTTCCAAAATATGAAATCAAAGTTAAAATTTGTATAATCTCAGCTAATTTATTGCATACCTAATATACATTTAATTATTTGAACTGTATGGTAGATGTTATTAAATGTGTATATAATGTTTTACTTTCATTTTAAAATGATCAGCTTTTGTGAATAATAAAAACTCGATATTATAAGATATATAATTAATCTGATGTATATTTTAATGAATAAAACTGAAGAATATTGTTTGAGTATTTGTATTATAATATATTTACACAACGTACCTACACAAACGTTTAATTAAACGAAAATATATTTGTCGTTAATACGGATAAATGATTTTAAAATCTGAAATTCAATTGATTTCAATATTCATGAATACCTCTTCAACAATGTAAAATTAAATAGTCGAATATTTGGATTATTCGTAGTCGATTTCTAGCCTTAATTAATATCGGCAACGGTTATGCACAACATATGTATAACACCGAGAACAATGGATTTCAAATTCTATTCACTTAAACTCAGTTACTAAATTTTGCTTGATATTGATTTCATATGAAATATAAAAACGCGGCGGATATAATGCACTGCATATTCGGCAAATAATTGGCTTAATTATATATACAGCTCATTTTATTTAACTAGTCGAGAAATTAGAACACATTTGTACATCTAATACTACAAATCACAACTTATGACTTGCTTAGCATATCAAAAGTGAATTACGGTATCGAAATGGCATTATTTTAAGGTAAATCACGTAATTAATTACACAGATATACCCCACAGATATACAAATATGTTCGCATTTTGTTCGAATTTCTCGCTTAGTTAAATGAAAAGAGCTGTTAGAACATTAATTAAAACACTTGATTTGTTTCACTCATTTTTATTTTTACTCCGACTAGTTTTGATCTTAGGTCATCAAGGCGATATGTACGGAAATTTACAAACATACCGATATTTATACAAATATTACAGCTATATATATTTATATATATATATATATATATATATATATATATATATATATATATATATCTATATATATATATATGTTAAAACGTAGATTTTCGCACCAAACACTTCGTTTGTCCAAGTGAAAACACTGTTTTATTTGGTATAAATCCAGATAACTAGGATTAGGGCCAGTTGCACCAAACTGGTTCAACTCTGAACTTGAGTTTAAAGTGATAGAACAATAGAAACTGTCATCTTGAACTAGATGGTTCAGCTTGAACTCAAGTTTAACGTTTTTGGCGCAACAGGGCCTTAGTCTAGTAGTTTTATTCATCTTTTCTTTTTTAACTTTAAGACCGTTTTTCTTGAATTTCTTTCTATGTAACCTAAACTCTATTTCCTGAATGTTGACATTCACATCATCAATTCCAAAATTTTGAGTTCAGCTTGAACTCAAGTTTAATGTTTTTGGCGCAACTGGGCCTTAGTCTGGTAGTTTCATTCATCTTTTCTTTTTTAACTTTAAGACTGTTTTTTTTTGGAATTTTTTTCTTATGTAACCTAAACTCTATTCCGTGAATGTTGACATTCACGTCATCAATTCCAGAATTCTGAACTTCGGAATTCCGAATTCCGGTGGGCACTGTTGTCGGTACTTGTTTCAGGAGCCACAAGACATAAGTTTCTATTATTTGCTACGATGATCCGCATATAATAGTATTAAATGGTAAAAAAAACTGTTCGTCTTTGATACGTACATAAATTGATGACGTGAATTCTATGATTCCCGGAATAGACTGTATTCAACATTTTGTATGGTTGAAAACAGATTAAAAAACTCTACCGAAATCAAAAATAAAAAAAATATAGGTTGTCGTTTAAAAAAAAAATATTGATGACATCACAACTTTTAGAACAATTTTTTGAAAAATCTGATTTTTTTATATGCTAAGTAATTTAAATCGCTATACCTCTTTTAAGCTTGTATTAGACGACACTATTTTCTTGTACAAGAAAATAGTAAACTATTTTCTATCATGGTGTAATACACAAAATATGACCAAACGCGAATCTTGTACAGTTTTTTATAATGGAAATAGGACATTTTCTATTTCTTACACCATGATAAAAAAATAGTATACTATTATAGTCTTGTACAAGAAAAGAGTGTCGTCTAATACAAGCTTAAGATAATTTCTCTATCATACGTATTAACGGAGTTACCGAATTTATCCGCTACTTAATTTCCACACTGTATAATCTAGGTCCCTTTTCTACCCGTAGGTGTTATTAAAATCTATCTAAAACAAATCGTATTAGGAATTTTCCATAACCTTCAAAGATATCTTTTAATGGATGAGTTGTGAGCTGGTAACTCTTAATTTAAAAAAAATACATAATGGGATTTGTCTTCTTTGGAGTAGGTGGAGGGTAAACAATGGCATTTTAAGGTTTGTAAATAATTTGATTTGCTGTGTCCCGACGAAAAGAGAAATCGCTTGTCCATGGGAAGATGAAATATGCCCTTTTTCGCTTTGTGTTTTGTGTTCTTTTCATGTGGCCGCTGAAGCTGAAAGGACCGATTTGGGTCGATTTTAAAACTCCTCTTATAAATGCATATTTCTTTGCAAAATTAGATAAAACCATAGAGTAAGAATATTCTAAATTTATGATAGAACTAACTCATTCCATTTAGCTAGGCAAGAAATTCGAATACATTTATCCACATAAAACTAAAAGTTTTAAGAAGCGATTTGTTTAACTTATCAAATGGTATTGAAATGTAATTATTTTTTGACAAACACTTAATTAGTGGCACAGATAAACTAAACACAGACATTAAAATATTTAAACTGTTAACGGTGGAGGCTTTTACTTCAATATATATCATAATTCACAAATGATACACGATTTTAACTTTGTTTGTATAACTGAGACTTTATTAAGTGATTATAGTTTCGACAACTTTAACTTGTCATTTTCAAATTAAAATATTTGCCCAAATGTCCGCATTCCACGGCTAGTTAAATGGAATGAGCTCTGTACTGTAGAAATACCGAGAGGTTTCTTTAAACTATTTTAATCTTTATTGTGTTATTAGCAAATTTGCCTTACACTTGTCAGGTTATATTATCAAAGTAATTAGTATATAAAATACATAAGGATAAAGAGTGCATAATAATTATGTTATGCACTCATTATAACAGAATTTTGCAATTAATATTATTTACTCTTCTTTTGCATGCTGAATTGTAACTTATGTAAAATCGTCTTACCTAGGCGATTCGTATTATTAAAATTATTTTTATTTTATCTGAAATATCATAGGACACCTCTGGTGAACTTGAAAATAGATAGAGTGAAATGCATGTAGTTATTATTAATAGTGATTAATAATTGATGTAGTTGGTACGAAATGTTTAGGTTATAAATATGTGCAGTTAATTAGGCAATTATGCCAGAGTGGTGAAAGGACGAAGGGACCGACGGTTTATAAATAAAATGAAAAGGGACGTCGGTTATTGTTTATAATTCTTGTAGGTAATAAATTTTGATCCTTTCCATTATGAAGGTGGGTATAATAGCTGCGTGAAGACAAAGAATGATATTGATATATTAATTCACAACCCTGACAATTTGTCCGCAGCGGGGATTCTCCATTAGGGGACGACGCCCCGCTTTGGGACATAGGACATTGGAGTCAAGGATTAAATATAGCTAGTCTTGTAAGCACGAGCTTTAAATTAAATTAAAATGTAATGTTTTGAGATATGCCGTTTATTGAATTAAAACATGCACAGTATATTTGTAGAGTAATATTGTGTAGCGGGAGGTCGTAGTCGTAGATGGATTGTGAATAAATTTTATTGACGTCAGGCGGGATTATCAATTGGCGGCGGGTGTCTTTTGCTTGGGGGCTGTTTTTCGCAACTGCACGTGAATATGATCGACAGGGGCGTAATGGTATTAGGATACATTGTTTCAGGCGGATATATAAATTTATATAAATTGGAAAGTCAGGAGTACAGTATATCATACATATATGTAAGTCCTAGGAGTCCCATACCATCTTGGACATCGTTGTTATGCACATACTAAGAGGAGCATTGGACAAAGTAAGTCCCACCGCCCTGAGCTGTGGCGGTGGTCAACCGACTACATTAGACTATAAATGGCACCGAGCTGCTCGTAAACCGTTTCCAAAACGAATGTAAATTCTGAATGACTTGGGCGCGGTGCTTTGCGGTCAATAACTCAACGATGACAGTTCATTATTCGATAACTTGTAAAGCTCCTACACGCTGCCCGTCCAACGAACTAACGATCACATTGATAAGGATTTTTCGATTCATCATTTCGCAACTTATTGTTTATATGCCAGAACACGGTTATCTAATGAAGCTCGAACTCAAAACTATTCTCATTTCGCAGACTATCATTTCTAATACTCTCCATTTGATGGTATACCGGTTGATTGCCCATACTGGGAATATGAGACTTAAAAATCAATTGTGATTACCAAGTAATACGCCTTGTAAAAGTCGTGTCCAATATGTATGTCAATTTATTTAATTCATTCAAAATGCCTGATTATACAATATCTTCAAATCATTAGACCACAACACATAAAAAAATCGAATGATGCAAATTAAATATATTTATAACAATAATATTAAAAACACTCAACTTAAGATTTTTATTATTAACTTTGTTGTGCCACTTTTATTTTAACTTTTACAGTGACTATAGTTTCGACTATAAGCTAGTCATCATCAAACAAAGTTACTATAGTCTATAGTCACTGTAAAAGTTGAAATAAAAGTTTTAAAACAAAGTTAAGTGTTTTTAATATTATTGTTATAAAGATGTTTTAATATGTTTAAATCCCTATACAGATTTTTTTTAAATATGCATATCATAAAGTCAATGAAGAAAATGGCAAGAATATTTAACACACACATCGATTTTTTTAACTATGTATACCACGATATATACATTGTAAATAATAATTTTATAAGCGGTCAATTTGAAGCTTCCAATAAGAGTTTCCACTCCCAGACTAAGCAGGAAGTAAAATTTCGAGTTTAGAACAGCCTTAAAATTTGGTTTGGTCGCTCCGCGAAGCGGAGCGACCAAACCAAATTTTCAGGCTTTTCTAATCTCGAAATTTTACTTTATGCGCCACGCGTACTAAACACTGCTTTCAAGTAAAGTCCAAAATATACTGCTTATGTTTTATATACCAACAAAAAATCCATTTATTCGTTTGAATTTTAACGATCTTTGCCATAGAATTTACCATGACTAAAGATTTGATTTGAAGAAACTATTTTAATATAATGTTTAAATTATAAAACGTTTATTAAATGATACTTGTTGTTATCAATGCTACTTTATATTATTGACAATATATTAATTTCAAATGTTCTTTAAAAAAATCTATAAATAATAAATATACAATTTGAGTGTCCCTGATCACTGTTCGAAATTATGGTAGAAAATAAATTCATAATACAGTTAACACACTGAATTTAAAACTGGTTTAAAATTAATAAAACTATTGGTTATTGTTTGTTGTTAATTTTAAACCAAAATAATTAATTTTAAACCGGTTTTAAATTCAGTGTCAAAACATTATACTAAGTGTTAGATGAGTCTACAATTAAAAGTGTATTCAATGAACACGTTGATCGCCACCTTTATAAAAATAAAAATATTACCTCAGGCCGCTGCTTAAGTTTTTGTTCCAATTATACAAATATTACCCATGATAACAGAATAATAAAGCAAACATTTAAGGGAACATAAATGTTTTTAAACGTTCAGGCCATAGTAGTTTCACGGCACGATTTTTGAAAAGTGGTTTCTGGATGCGGCACAAGATACATGCAGCGGGACCTATACGCAAATTTAACTGCGACACAAGTGAATGCCGAGCGGGAATCAACGTGTTAAATACGTTCAAAAAATTTAAAAATTATTCACTTAGGTTCAGCTCTATTATATTAATATAATATATTATCTTAAAATTATATCGTATAATATTATAATAATATATGTTCTTTAAATCAAATCTTTAGTCATGCTAAATTCAATGGCAATGATCGTTAAAATCAAACGAATAAATTAGATTTTATATTAAATATACCTACATATAAAACATAAGCAGTATATATAATATTATAATAATATATTTTCTTTAAATCAAATCTTTAGTCATGCTAAATTCAATGGCAATGATCGTTAAAATCAAACGAATAAATTAGATTTTATATTGAATATACCTACATATAAAACATAAGCAGTATATTTTGGACATCACAAGACCAAACCAAACCAAATTTTCAGGCTTTTCTATACTCGAAATTTTACTTCATACTTAATCTGGGATTGCAAAACACTCGTTAGAGTTTCTTAGGGACTTAAATTGAATTGTCTAGCGTTAATCACCAATAAATAACTAAATAGGCGAGTTTACGGCTGTAATCCTAATCCTAATTAAAATTATAATTATAATCATACTAAACTCAAAACTGTTGACATTTCATCATAATTGTAATTGTAAAATTGTAAAATACCCGTAAGTGAATAAATTAATAAATAAATAATCACAACAAGTCCCAAGAACTTGAAAATTCCCAAAAATCATCAAGAATTTATGAAAAGCGGTCATATTTTTAAATGTACCCAAAATTTAGAATATTCACGAAGATTCTCAAGATTTTAAAAATGTATGAAAAGAATCTTTAAATTTATTAAAAACGTCCAAATTTGACAAAAGAACTAAAAACTAAATATTTATGTTATTTTGTTTGAAAAATGGTTTTGCCTTCGTTTAAAAATAAAGTAATTTCGAAGATAAAAGGAATTTGAAAAGAATTTCTCTTGATTTTCAAAACCCCGGCGGTTATCCTAAATTTAGTAAGTTGTTGTTAATTTTAAAAATTGCGACACTTTTCATAACTCGGAAATTCACAAAAAGATGCTAAGCATTTGAAAATTGAAAATTTATAAGAAATTTTATGAAAAACGCAAAACATTTTAAATTTAGCAAAAATTTAGGATGTTCACGAAAATTGCCAAGAGGGAATTTAACGTTAAGTATCAAAATCTTGGAAATTTTCGTGAATATCTTAAATTTTTGTTTAATTTTAAATATTTTTCGTGTTTCATAAACTTTCACAATTTTGGTTAATTTTCAAATACTTAGCATCTTTTTGTGAATTTCCGACTCATGAAAAGTATCGCAATATTTAAAATTAACAACAATCTACGAAATTTAGGATAACCGTCAGTATTTTGAAAATCAAGAGAAATTCTTTTCAAATTCCTTTTGTTTTTGAAATTACTTTATTTTTAAATTACGGCAAAACCAGTTTATAAACAAAATAACACAAATATTAGAAATAACAACCGAAATCTTTGAATTTCATGAAAAACTTCGGCATTTTTTAAATGAACGAATATTTAGAAAATTTACAAAAATCTCAAAGATTATGAAAAGTATAATTTTTTTTGAATTAACGAAAATCTTGGAAATTCATGAAAGTTGTCAACATTTTTAATTTTAATAAAAATTTTGGAAATTAGCGAATATTGAGGAAATTCACGAAAATCTTGAAAATTCATGAAAAGTATCAAGTTATTTTTAAAATTAACGAAAATCTTGGAAATTCATGAAAATCGTCAACATTTTTAATTCTAATAAAAATGTAGGAAATTAGAGAATATTTAGGAAATTCAAGATTCATAAAAATTTCGGCATTTTTCAAATGAACGAATATTTAGAAAATTTACGAAAACCTTGAAGATTCATGAAAATTATCATTTTTTTCAAATTAATGAAAAACTTGGAAATTCATAAAAATCGCCAACATTTTTAATTTCAATGAACATTTAGTAAATTAATGACTATTTAGGAAATTCACGAAAATCTTGAAAACTTATGAAAAGTATCAACTTATTTTTAAAATAATAAAAAAAAGTCATGAAAATCGTCAACATTTTTAATTTTAATAAAATTCATGAGCAACCTTGGCATTTTTCAAATGAACAGATATTTAGAAAATTTACGAAAATCTTGAAGATTCATGAAAAATATAATTTTTTTTAAATTAAGGAAAATCTAAATTCATGAAAATCATCATTTTTAATTTAAAAAATTAATGAATTTTTAATTTCAATAAAAATTTTGAAAATTAACGAATATTTATGAAATTTACGAAAATCTTAAAAGTTCATAAAAACTATCCAGTTATTTTTAATTAGAGAATTTTAGGAAATTCACGATAATCTTAAAGATTCATGAAACATATTAAGATTTTTAAAATTAACAAAAATCTTATAAATTTATGAAAATCG
Source organism: Philonthus cognatus (assembly GCA_932526585.2). Lineage (NCBI taxonomy): Eukaryota > Metazoa > Arthropoda > Insecta > Coleoptera > Staphylinidae > Philonthus > Philonthus cognatus. The sequence goes on from OW052243.1 coordinate 86,952,808, forward strand.
TCAACATTTTAAATTTAGATGATTTTTTATGATTTTAAAAGAAAACACGGTTAAATTTCCCCAATATTTTGGTTTTTCATTCCAACTAGTTTCAATTTTGAGTCATTCTAAAGGAATACAAATATTCAAGATACACCGTCAAGTTTTAAAAAATGAACTAAAAACTAGGAAATTTAAGAAAAGATGCCAAGTATTTTAAATTTAACGAAAATCGTGAAATTTCATAAAAAGTGATAACCATTTTAAATTTAACACAAAATTAGGAATCATTTTTTCATGGCCAACTATTTTTTTTGTATATAAAATAGAAAATAGTTAAGAACTGTTAAGTTATTATTAAAGAGTAAAAAAACCTCTTTTTAATGATGACATAGCCAACTATGGTTCCTATTTTAAAAAATGTAAGTTTGTGTTATATCTCGAAACTAATGTGGATAGAAAAAATCTGATAACATTTTATTATTTAGTGTAAAATAATCTAAAACTTTGCCATTTACAGTTTCTTTCTATCTCTTTAAATAAATGAGAAAAATCAATTTGAAAAAATCGACATTTTTCACATTTTTCAAATTATCTAGTTACTTTTTTGATAATTTTGCGAATGTATTTTTATTCAGCTCGTAAAACTGCACTACTTTGCCCATTTAATCGTTTCTCTATCTCTTATAGTTTTATAGATCCCCATAGAGAACACGAAAAAAACTCACCCTGTATATATATTTAGCATGGGTGCATTCATTCTATAGCTATAAAAGGACACAAGCTAGATCCCCAAAACTAAGTTTGCTAAAATAGCGTGGTTTTGGAGATAATTTGCAGTTTAGTTTAGTTTAGTTTTTTTCAAAATAATGCATGTAACTGATTTTGCATCTAAACGACTCAAATAACAAATAATACTGCTTTTAAAGCAATGTAACACAAAAAATAAACTAGCTTTTAACTAAAATGGAAATAACCAGTATTGGTGCAAGGTAAAATACTACTAACTTAACTAAAAGTCATACAATTTAGAAATGTATGTTTTAATTTTACCATTAATTGCGAATAAGATTTTGAAAACAAATCAAAATTTCTGTCTGTCGTGATAAAATTTGTTTGTTTATTTTGTTATGTTTAAATTTACAATTGTAAGATTGATTTGTATATTTTTTTGTAAAAAGGAGATACCGTTTAATAAAAAAACTTAAACTTAAATGTAAAAATAGTGAATTGGAAATGCGAAATTGAATAAATCAAAACTGTCTAAGAAAGTAAATCCCATTTAAAACGCATTGGTAATTTAAGCACTACTGCTGAAAAGTAGAGCTTTACGAATAATAATCGATGCATTAATGAAGATGTTTTAGTGAGGTCGTGTAGATAAAATAATTAAACTTAATAAAACACTAACACTTTATTCACTAAAAACATTTATTTATGCTAAATGTACATTTCGAGCACTACGTGCTCATTATCCTATAGCTTACTCAGTAAGCTATTAATCAAATGAGCACGTAATGCTTGAAATTAACATTTAGCATAAACACATGTTATTAGCGAAGAAAGTGTTAGTGTTTTATTTAGTTTAATTATATTCATCTCTTTACGTAACCAAACCAAATACATAGATGAAATAAATTAAAATGTAAGGTTTCAATTAGTTTAATAATTTGAATAAAAAGGGTATTCATATCGTAGATAGTTGAGGCACTGAATTTTTAAAACCCATGATTACTTAAATGAAACACTTAATGATTTTCAACTACACAAAAAATAGTTAAGAATCAATAAGTGTTTAATTGAGTGAAAATAGTGTTATCATAAAAGTTCTATGAGTTATGTAAATAATGTCTTTAGAATCGCAGAAATTAAAAACAATAACAGTGTAGTGATGTAGGAATTAGGATTTGAAACTCACCGTGAGGAACCCAGCCATGTTTGCAGGTCTCGCAGTATCTAAGGTGGCGCTTCCCAGGCATAAAACACTCGCAACTGCAGGTCGGAACGGTGCAACGGATCGCCTGAAAGAACCAATTGCAATTAGCTCCGCTATAACCCTTACTATTTAAACTTCATTTTCATAGCGAAGGAGTAAAAAGTCCCTAGGAGAATTCGTTCCCAATGGCATCGCCAGTCCCGTTGTTTCATGTCAGAGAAATTGGCGTCAACCTCAATAGCTCCCTTGGGAGTCTTAAAAAGGACCAATTTGAATATTTTCAACATGGATTTTAAGAAGCGTGAATTTTTATCGCCTAGTAAATATTGAGCCCCTGGCGTAGGGGAATAGTGATCCGTCACGACTTAAGCAACTGTTTTATAAGCGGCTAGGACAATAAGGCCTTTTAAAAATATTAAAAACGGAATTCTTTTTTTTAGAGGACTGTGGGTGTAAAAACTCTTATGGAGAATTAATGTAAACTGGTAACCCAAATTAAAGAAAAACCATTTAAAATATCTTATTTCTGTTTGCACACGATTAACTATATTATTGCTTACTTGACGTTGTGCATATTAGTCTTGTTGATTTTCCAATTAACATATTTTTGCAAGGGAACGGTATCTTCACTTTATAATATTTTTTTATAGCTCATGATACATTTACAATTTGAGGCATTCATTGCTCCTTTTAAAAGTGTTCAATTTGATGATTCGTACGAGTGTTTTCCACTCCCAGACTAAGCATGAAGTAAAATTGCGAGTTTAGAAAACCCTTAAAATTTGGTTTAGTCGCTCCGCTTCGCGGAGCGACTAAACCAAATTTTCAGGCTTTTCAAACTCGAAATTTTACTTCATGCGCTCCGCGTATAAAACACTGAAATATTCTGAAGTTAAAAATATGCATCTTTAGCAATGTGTCTAAGCAGTATATTTAGAACTTCACTTAAAATCAGTGTTGTATACGCATGGCGCATGAAGTAAAATTTCGAGTTTAGAAAAGCCTAAAAATTTGGTTTGGCCGCGTAGCGCTATGCGCTAAGCGACCAAACCCAATTTTCTGGCTTTTCTAAACTTCAAATTTTACTTCATGCTTAATCTGGGAGTGTAAACACTCGTTTAAAGCTTCAATTTGAACTTATTTAAAAAAAAACGACGAATATCCAAAGATTTACAGCGTATTTGATATATTGCGCGCTGTAAAATTTCAGGCATTCATTGCTTTTTTAACAGTGTTCAATCTGATGTTTTGAACGAGTCTTTTAACTTTCAGACTAAGCATGAAGTAAAATTTCGAGTTTAGAAAAGCCTTAACATTTTCAGGCTTGTCTAAACTCGACATTTTATTTCATGCGCCACAAGTATAAAACACTGAAATATTATGAAATTAAAAATATACTGTTAAATCAGTATAAAAAAATAATACTACTAAAGCAGGATTAAAAATATGCTGTTAAGCAAGAATATTATAAATTTCACATCATTTCAGTGTTTTGTACGCGTGGTGCATAAAGTAAAATTTCGAGTTTAGAAAAGCCAAACATTCACACTTTTCTTAACTTGAAATTTTACTTCATGCTTAATCCGGGAGAAGAAACACTCGTTAGAAGCTTTAAATTGAACACTTTTCAAAAACACCGGATGATGTACAATGCTTATATTAAAGTATGTATACTTAAAAGAAAAATGCCCTGTATATTGGTTTATAAGAAAAACATTTCCAGCAATATAAATAGAAATCTTATATATATATATATATATATATATATATATATATATATAAATACCATAATATATAATATACATATTCAGAATATAAATATATACACTTCAAACACCTAAATTTATACATTATTTCGCTTAATATATGTAAAATGTAACAGAGAATAGAAATAGGTAAAGTATGAAATTAATGAAATAACAGTATACAGTAATAAAATATTTGTTGCGCAATATTCGGAATGAAGTCTGGCAAAAAGTAGATGCAGCACTCGGAGGCGACAACACATAAATTATTAGAGTTGTTTTTGTTATTTTCGCACCATTACGCGCCGTTTGCAATGCCTGGTGGCGGGATATTGCACTATAAAGTCGCATTTCCCGTTGCCCTCTGATACGGAAAGAAATATCTGGGGATTTTGCGGCGCAATTTAAAGGGAAGATTCGCAAAAATTACTGACGCGATTGCATATCTGCTTTATTAAATATAAAATCCAGCTAAATATTTCAGAGCGACGCGCGGGAAAAAATGTGTTCTGTGTTTTTCTTCATTAGGTAGGCGGAGGAGAAGTGCGCGCTCATAAAAATGTTCATTAAGAAAGAAGAAGTGATAAAATATCGGCGTGTATCACGCAATTCATACTATGGAATACTACTCCGAATTGCCTGAAGTCCGAAGGTAAGGTCCGGGGCAGGGACATCAATTGTCTGAAAACTAGCCCCCCCTCGCCTATGAATCACGTTGACATCGCAATACTTGTAAAAGCACGGACATTAGTGATCTTGGGTTGTATGACACGAACCAGACAGGAAGGAACAGTCATCAACCGGATTTAATATAGGGAAAACATTTTTAAGATGGTGATTTGTTAATCAGAAAGAATGGGGCGCACCTTAACTGGATAAAAAGTAGTGCCTTCTCTCACGAATGGATTACAGATTACATATCGTAGTGGGATTGTTAACGTCACAGAAAGATCAATAATTTGAATTGAACTTTCATGGACATTACCACTTACTGTGCCATATCGAACCGCACAACGCACCCCACACTATTCGTGTTCTTATTAACTATTTTAACAGTCAAATCGTAGAGGCGGTGTACTAGGGGAGCTGACTTATTAATTTTAATTCGATTTGTTATTAAATCACACACACTGGATTATTTTCACTAAAAAACTAACTTAATTAATGTATAATCTAACTACTTCGTTTGTTTCTTCATCGAAATGTCACTTATTGACAAAAGACGATTGATGTTACCACATCACAATATTTTAGTGTTTTGTACGCCTGGAGCATGAAGTAAAATTTCGAGTTTAGAAAAGCCTGAACATTTGGTTTGCTACGCGACCAAACCAAATTTTCTGGTTTTTATAAACTCGAAATTTTACTTTATGATTAATCTGGGAGTGGAAACCCTCCTTCTAGGTCACAATACTAAGGGGAGCGACCGAACCAAAGTTTCAGGCTTTTCTAAACTCAAAATTTTACTTCATGCCTAATCTGGGAGTGAAAACCCTTGTTCTAGGTCACAATATTAAGGGTACGGCAAAAGTTCTCGCACACATTTTTTAAACCAAAATGTACGTACATTTTTTAGAATTTTGTATTGTTACTGTATAGCATATCTTGTAGTCCGTAAAATTCTCTACAAACATCTTCTTGAGAGCTCATAGCACAACGATATAACAAAATAGACCAACAAGGTCTGTTTTGTTGAATCATTGTGCTATGAGCTCTCAAGAAGAACGAATCAAAATCATCTGACTTTTAGAATCGAGGAAATCGGTGGCGGTTATAGTAAAGGACATCCACGTGTCAAAAAAGGCAGTCTATGACGCCATTAAGCGGTACAGAGAGTTAGGCAAGACTGAGAACAGGCCTCGGAGTGGAAGACCGAGCACTGCACAGAGAACCTAAGCAATCTCAGGTGTCTTATCCGTCAAAGTCCAGTTGAAATAGCCAAAGAGATGAAAATCAGCGAGAGATTAGTCAGAAGGATGGCCGGGAATAAACGAAATGCAGTAACTAGAAGCTAGGCATTGGTATTTACTTGGACGAACCAATGAAGCACGTTTCACACCGTCAAACATTTTCTGACGTGTGTAATTATGATTTTTTTATTAAAGCTGGACTATTGAGCACTTAGAAAACTGGCCCTGTGAAGAATTTTTGAATATAGTGGAGGAAATTCCATCTGGTGACCAGTTTGAGCATAATGCAGAAGATTAAAACGAAGTAAAGGCCAATCATCATATATGGGGTGTCAATCACACGATATTTTTAAAATTAAAAAAATGTTGTACGTTTAAATATTAGCAATATTTATAAACGTGAGATCAAACTTGAACACTTGTTTAAATCAGTGTATTATATGACCAAGTAAAATTTAGAGCTTAGAAATGTCTGAAAATTTAATAAAGCTAAAGTTTCAGGTTTTTCTAAACTCGAAATTTGACTTCATGCTTAATTAGAGGCTTCAAATTAATTTTTTTTTAAAAACAATTAATTACTGAAAATGTACCAAACGCTGCACGCTGTAATCATCAAATTTTACCTCATGCGCCACGCACAACATTTCAGTGTTTAAAACGCGTGGCGCATAAAGTAAAATTTCGAGTTTAGAAAAGCCTGAACGTTTTGATTTGGACGAGTAGCGTCCAAATCCAAATTCAGGCTTATCTAAACTCGAAATTTTACTTTATGTGCCAAACGAATAAGACACTGATTTCAAGTGAAGTTCGCATATTCACAATATTTCAGTGTTTTCAGTGTTTAATACGCGTGGCGCATGAAGTAAAATTTCGAACTTAGAAAATCCAAACGTTCAGGTTTTTCTAAACTAGAAATTTTACTTCATGCTTAATCTGGGAGTGGAAAAAGACTCATATGAAGCTTCACATTGAACTCTTTTAAAAAAGAGTATGCATATACGAGGGGTGATCAAATAGTAAGGCTTCAAAATGTACACGCTTCATTGCAGGCTTTGTAACTTTACTTTTTAATCATCCCTCGTATATACTTAAAAGAAAAATTCCCTGTATGTATACTTGAAAGAAAACATCCATATATGTTAATTAGTGCAATATCTTTCCGGTAAGAGTATACTAGTATGTGATATGTAATATACCTTACTTATCAGGTAGGGAATTAATTGCGGAATAGTAATTTGTTTAAAAGTGGGAATGCGAAATTGTGAGTGATCGCGGTTGAATTGCGATCGCGAAGATGTAGCTGCAGTGAACCGCGATCCCATAAACTGGCCCTCATGACATTTTGATTTGTTTATGGTGTCGTTACATCAAACCTTCAACCGGTGTACTTCATCAAAGTGTGCGCTGTTCCATGCCGTAGGCCGGCGTCCTGCAAACGGCTGCACTGTAGGGAACCTTCTACCTCATACCCCCAGTGACATCATCCTGCTCATATATCGGTTTAATCGCCTCATATACTTACCATCGGCATGTTGCGTTAGCTAATGTTCACTCGCATCGGGACATTGAGGAGCACAGAGTATCTTCGCTTTAAGCGTTCATGGCTGGCTAATCGCAAGGATTATTGCTCGGTGAAGAATGTTCACCTATTATAATTAATTAACTAAGTGCCGAGTGCCAATAATGACCAACAATCAAAATTTATGTATACCGCGGAGTTTCACATTTTCTCTGGTTAGACAATCCGGAAAAAATAAACCGCTGCGAATTCAAACGCTCGGAATCCAAATCCCAATCTGTATCCCAATCGATTCATCAGCGCGAGTACTACCAATATTGGTAAAGCACATAATGGCAGTCTAGTCGACACATTCGCGATATTAGAGTGTGAGTTGGCCAGGACCTAATCTGCAGGATCGTTATAGCTTGATGTGTATTAATGGATTAATGCAGTATTGAACTGTCAACACTCACCTCACCCATCATCCAATAGCGACAGCATATCGATTGCACGCCATTTTAACACACAGCAGTTATCATCTATTAGTCGAAAATAATTTGCAATTACAAAAAATAACAGAAAATTCCTAAAAATTCTTAATCTGCATTATCGTGATGGATGATTACGCCGAAGAACCGAGAACAGAGAGTGTTCTCATTACTGTGGAGGATCGTGGTAAAAAGTGGGCATATGAATACGCATCGATGAATACGCGTGCACTTTAAGGGCACAATAGAGAAGTACCTAGACATTGTGCGCGGTCGCACCATAATCAATCTTCTGAATAGATCAATCAAAATCCAGCCTAGCTGTCTGATTTGCATGCCGACAAGCAAGATGTTTATAAATGGGCTGAAGACAGGCTGAAGCCCCTCACGGGAAAACATTCCACTTTCACAATATATATTACGCGAATATAAAAATATCATCCATACTCCAGCAAACTTATACATCTGATGATCTCCTCATATAAAACCTCAACATAAAACAAATATCAAAGTGAGATATTGTTATTGATTGATTTACTTAATTGTCGTCCTAGAAATGTATATATTTACATTTCTTAAAATATCAATAGTAGATGATGTTCTAATGATATTTGCATTTCCTCAAAATCATTCTATTTCCATAAGGTACAACACATGAGAAATGTATTTATACAAAACATTAAAAATATAGCTCATTTCATTTCTTGGATTAATTTTTTTATATGGCACTTGGTGAAACATATTGCACTATGTAAAGTAATTAAAAGGAAAAACACTTGGTATTGTTTTACAAAATATAGTAAACCTGAAAACAAATATATTTCTGTATATACCTGAAGAATATTTTAATCTGTATATTTCCCTCAAAACGGTCTTATAAAGCGAAACTAGTCGGAAATAAAGTTTTTAATTTGTGAAACAATACCAAGTGTTTTTCCTTTCAATAACTTTACATAGCTCATTTCATTTAACTAGGCAAGAAACTCGAACAAATGCGAACATATTTGTATCTTTGTGGAGTTTATCTGTGCAATTATTTAAGTGATTTCCCAAAAAAATAATGCCATTTTGTTACTATAATTCACTTTTTATAAACTCGTTTAAAGCTTTAAATTGAATCCTTTAAACAATGAACGATAATTATTAAACATTAAACGTTATACGTAACATCATTTCTTGGATTAATTTTTTATATGGCACTTGGTGAAACATATTGCACTATGTAAAATTATTAAAACGAAAAACACTTGGTATTGTTTTACAAAATATAGTAAACCTGAAAACAAAAATACTTTTGTATATACCTGGAGAATATTTTTGTCTGTATATTCCCCTCAAAACGGTCTTATAAAGCGAAACTAGTCGGAAATAAAGTTTTTAATGTGTGAAACAATACCAAGTGTTTTTCCTTTCAATAACTTTACATAGCTCATTTCATAATATATAAAATTACGAAAAAACTATTCGTGAAAATGCAAACAATGTCTTAATTAATAAGACAACTTAAGACGATAAATATCCATTGAAACAACTACTTCCCGTGCAAATACACCTCCGGATATTGAATTATACAATGAAATATTTAAAATCTTATTTAATTTGCTTTGTTACAACGCTCTATTAAAGTATATGTAACGTTTAGGTCAAATTCTCTTCAAACAAACTAACAATACAAATTTAAAATGAAAGGAGAGATAGCAACAAATTAGAAGTCCTATCCAAGAAGTCCTATCCAAGTCCTTTCACTTCTAATTTGTTGCTATCTCTCCTTTCATTTTAAATTTGTATTGTTAGTTGGTTTGAAGAGAATTTGACCTAAACGTTATATATACTTTAATAGAGCGTTGTAACAAATCAAATTAAATAAAATTTTAAATATTTCATTGTATAATTCAATATCCGGAGGTGTATTTGCACGGGAAGTAGTTGTTTTAATGGATATTTATCGTCTTAAGTTGTCTTATTAATTAAGACATTGTTTGCATTTTCACGAATAGTTTTTTCGTAATTTTATATATTATGTTTAAAGTGTGCAAACTATAAGAAGCGTAAGCTTATTTTCTCGAATTCAATAAGTTTTGAATTTGAATTTATCTTAGCTCATTTCATTTAACTAGGCAAGAAACTCGAACAAATGTGAATATATTTGTATCTTTGTGGAGTTTATCTGTGCAATTATTTAAGTGATTTCCCAAAAAAATAATGGCATTTTGTTACTATAATTCACTTTTCATAAACTCGTTTTAAGCTTTAAATTGAATCCTTTAAACAATGAACGATAATTATTAAACATTAAACGTTATACGTAACATCCTATAACAGAATTGGTGAAAAAAAAAAACGATCACGCAAAGTTGTTTTTAAAAATCAAGCTTTCGAAGATTTGTTCCACTATTCCTAGGGTAGGTAGTCTAATTTTACTGTGAAATTTTTCCAGCCGACTATTGTTAATTTGAGACAACTATTATTTGAAATATATTATTAGATGGTCATGTTATTGTTTTTCTTTATGACACTTGCGACACACATTTTGATAGTTGTGAAATATTTTAAACTAATGACTGTCTTCCACTCCCAGACTAAGCATGAAGTAAAATTTCGAGTTTAGAAAATCCTCGCGTAGAAAATTTGTCGAGGGTTGCGCAGCGACCCGAGACAAATTTTTACGGGGCTTTTCTAAACTCGAAATTTTACTTCATGCGTCACGCGTATAAACTGTTGAGATGTAATAGAGATTTACTAAGGTATTAAACAAGTGACATTATGACTTTTGATGTTATGAGCACAAGTGTGTTCTAATTTCTCGCCTAGTTAAATGAAATGAGCAATAACGATATTATATTACGGACACTTTTATATCAAAGTCGGGTTCGTTGTAGTAATGAAAACAACACGATTAATAAAACAGCCGAACCGTTGAGTTCTTTTTTTTCTGTCTGTTTGTCGAGTTTGCAAAATATTGGGAGGCCACAAGTCCGTCCAAGTCCAGACACGAAGTCTCAATACACAAGTGGCAGTCAATAATGGATTTCGTTAACTCCACCGCTTTTAAATACTCGATTTTCAGTTAAGTGGTTTTCCTGCTTGCCAACCCTCCCCTACATTCAAATTAATTCGTAATATATTTTTTGTTTTGTTTCATGAGTCTTTTTCATATCGAACTGGATTAATTAATCCTCCAAAGACCGTATTCGAATGCATGCATATTTCACGGAAGCTCGATACCGCCCCAAATACAAGCTTTATACTTTATGTAAAACAAACAAGGACGGGAATATATACCGTATTATGCAAAGAGAGAGTTTGTGGATTCTGTGCAGAGCTTATCCGTATATTATAAATATACTTCTTTTGGTTATAAAAAATACGACTAATATACACCCACAACATATCATTAAATTGCAATAAACAAATCTTGCCTTATTACAGTTTAATGCAAGTTCATTTCCGCTAAACTCATACAAACAAAATACTAATATTTAGTATTAATAGAACAAAATGTACATTCTGTTAGTTTTGAACTATTGATGAAAATGAACGTGACATTTCCATGTCTATCAACTTCACTCTAGTGAAATTCGTAGTAATTTAGAGATTATGTTATGTTGTATTTGGTCTTGTATGTAGCCTATTGAACATTTTCAAGCTTTTCTTAATTCAAAATTTTACTTCATGTTTAATCTGGGGCTGGAAACACTCGTTAGAAACTTAAAATTCATAAGAAAATAAGTTATCTCAACGCACCTTTTTAAATTATTAAGCTAAAGTTGTAATTATGCAATAAATCTATACAGAAATGAATAAACTTTAATTGGCCATAATTAAAGTAAAACATCTTTACTGGATATTCCAAAATATCAAATCAAGTATCGTATTCGTATCCAAATGTAGGTGATTCTAATCCTTATAACAGAATTCGAATTTTTACAAAAGGATTCGAGCACTTACAAAACGATTCGAATCTTTAAAAAAGATTCGAATCCCCAAGAGGGATTTGAATTGTCAAAAATAATTCAAATCCATTGTGAGGTTACACAAAATTTAGATCGAACATAAGGAGTATATTTTGAACTATGAATCCGAATCACGAATCTATTTTAACTACAGTACTCAAATACCTCTTTTGAATCCTCCAAAAGGATTTGAACGCATCCTTTGGTAAATATTCGAATTCTTTATAAGGATTCGAATCACCAACATTTGGATTCGAATACGAATCTTTAATAAAAAATGTAACAAATCCGAATCATAAATCCATTTTCACTAAAGTATTTGAATTCTGCCCAGCTTTAATATTTAGATTAAAACATTGCGGAAAAAAGTCTTGAAATCAAACCGATAATTCCTTTCGCCCTTGGGCAGATCTGTGCAAATACTCGTGACATTTATTCTACTCTCAATAGGTTCATGAACTGTTCAGTGTTTTGTTAGAGAAAGTGTTCAAGGCCGTGTGCGGATTTTAAATTAATTATTTGTGTAAAGGGGAACCCTTGGCCCCTTCGCTGTCTGCGCCACTGATGGGTATCCTACAAAAATAATCATTTTGAACAAGGAACAAGCGAATTGTAATAAAGAGACACTGGCCGTGTTCACTGAAAGTGTTTAGAGGATCCCAGAACGAAAGAACAACACCGCCTTGCAATGATTTGTTATTCTTTGAATATTTAAATAAAGCAAGTCAACAATTATGAAATATAAACAATGTTATTTAAAATGAAATATTGTGCATATGGAGATACGTTAACAAGCCTGCACGTTAAAGAATATACCTACATATCCTTTGTTCTAAACCGCAATCCGAATAACGGGCAATAAATATACAAGATAGTAGTAAACCATAATCGAATGACACTTTAAAATGGGATGACGGTCCTAAAGTTTATTCGACATAGTCCGTACACTGAATATACTATACTATGTTGCTTCGGCAAAAATACGCAGCCGGTACCCATTCACGTATACGACTGTTAATTATTATCGATCGGTTATTTACTTCATTTGTGTCAGTTATTTGTTTACGACCTAGAATTGAGGTATTTGGTGAGTATAGAATAAGAATACGGCCGACTACCGACCCTGGATCGGTGTAAGGAACAGGTTATGAGAGTGCCACTGCATATTTGATTTGTGGTTGGTAATGTTACGCCCTCTCAGAAAGCTGCTCATGAAATTTCACGCCTGATTAAGTTGGCTTTGTAAAAAGCAAAACCATTTCATATATTATAAGACAACATCGTTGAGTCACCCTTTCTAGCCAAAATTTAAAAATAATACTCCTTACTCTATAACCTGAAATGTTGCCCAAATAAATAGGTATGTATGCATGTTGATATAAATTGAAATGGGATGTTGAACTTGGTTTATTAGACTTGATCTCCGATTATCTCGGCTTATCGTCATTCTCAAGGAAAGAACTCGATTAGTTGAATCTACTCAAACACCCATTTCTGGCGTTCTGATATTAGCCAATGGTTGTTAGAAACCGAGATATAAAAAAGAACCGTGTAAGATTTGATCAACATTTATTAAGTCGGTTTTGCTTAATCTGGCATATAAACCGACGGGCCGACATCATTGAAATATCACTTGAAACCCTAATTTCTAAGACAACAAAACATGTATTTCCGTAAAAATTGGGAAGTCAGTTTTTGACCGATCACAATACCTTGCACAGTGGTTTGTACAAATTAAATGATTTAATTAATAAAGTTGTGTAATTTACCCCCTATATATGTGTATTATTATTATTATGTATATTTATTGTTATGTATATTTAGAATGTATTCATTTTTCCATGGCACAGATAATATCGGAATAGCAAGTGATTGATTACATCTTCCACATAATTTTTTCCAAAAATTGTCATTTCACAGTAAATGTTTTTAACCTTGCTTTTCAATATTATGCGTGCTCTTAATTAATATTATGAACGAGTGAACTTCACTTGAAATCAGTGTCTTATACGCGTGGCGCATGAAGTAAAATTTCGAGTTTAGAAATGCCTGAAAATTTGGTGACTTTATAGAAATAGATGTGCATCCTTTTACTCCCGAATGACGTAAGGAAGTAAAACTGTTTTTGACAATAAAAGACATGCTCACTTCCAAAATCATTATATTCCCATTCAGACGTCATACAGTCAAAATTATCAAATTTTTGTTTTTGTAAAGTTGTTCTGTAAAGTAAACGTAAAAATAAAATCATACGTCGTTAACTTGTTGGCTTGCTATTTTTATAGTCAATTCTAGAAGATTCCCTAAATAATAAGAACTTCGTAACAGTTTATAGCTGAAAGTTAGAAACTGAGACCGGTTACAGTTGTAAATATCTCTCATTAAAGGACTTGATTAGTTAAAGCTACTGAAACACCGACTTTTCTGGTTTTCTGATAGTACCCAATCGTTGTTAGAAGTAAAATATAAAACAGAACCGTGCAAGATTTGATTAACATTCATTAAGACGTTTTCACTCAATCTGGTATATAAACCGACGGGCCAGCATCTTTAAGATATTACTTGATTGGGGTTCCTAGAATAGCAAAACGTGTAGTTCCGTAATAATGGGAGCTCAATTTTTGACCGATTACAATAGCTTGCACAGTGGTATGTACAAATTAAATGATTCAATTAATACTTTTGAGAGAGATCACAAAATATTATATCACATTTGGCACAATAGAAATTCATAACTTTGACTAACAATTTTGTATTTATTAAAGGCCAACATTTTCGTACAAGTGCTCAAAAAAGATAATAAGCATTATTTTGAACAAATTGACGTTTGCTATTATTTAATTATTGCTCCACAATAATGTTAAAAATGATTACACATTAATTATTAATTATACAAATATTTGAATGATTGCTAGAAATATGATTCATCTTTTAAGTATACATATCCCAATAATTAAAATCTTCACATATTCGTGGTTTTTTTAAAGGGTTCAATTGGAAGATATAAACGAGTGTTAACCCCCAGGTTAAGCATGAAGTAACATTTCGAGTTTAGAAAAGCCTGAGAATTTAGTTTCTAAACTAAATTTTTAGGCTTTTCTAAACTCAAAATTTTACTTCATGCGCCACGCGTATAAGACACTGATTTCAAGTGAAGTTTACTCGCTCGCAATATTTCAGTGTTTCAAGTGTTTAATACGCGTGGCGCATGAAGTAAAATTTTCAGGCTTTTCTAAACTCGAAATTTTACTTCATGCTTAGTTTGGGAGTGGAAAACACTCGTTTAAAGCTTTGAATAAAACTATTTAAAAAAAAGCGTATGCATATGTTTACTTAAAAGAAAAATGTCTTGTTTATAACTATTTAAATGATCATTCACATTACCATTTAAATGATACTTTATATTATCATTTAAATGATCATTTGAATGATAATAACAGATTATTAAATAATCGATATTAAAAATATGATGTTGAGATATAATCATTTAATATTGAGAATATGGAAAAATATCTCAAATCAAAGTTGTGTACTTTTCTTTATGGCTCCTAAAATTTATGAAATATTCACGAAATAGTGATTATTGCATTTTTTCACTATATCCATTTATGTAAAATATATAGCTTTTTGTACCGGTCGATATCGAAAACGACCGGTTTGTTTAATCAAGGTTGTTTAAAAAAAAAAGCGCCGCGCCGCCGTCCAACAACGATGAGAGCGTCTCATCAAATTCGAGCATTGCATTTTAATTTAACTTTACCAATATAGCATATGCAACTTGTTCGTCAAAAATCTTAGCCTTAATAAGACAAAAATGGTAGAAATGAAATACATTTATAATTGTTTTCTTTACCCATTCTGAAATGTTTTGCTTATGAGTCTATCACTGATTAGTAAATGTAATATATTATAAGCTATTTTTTAATATGCGGTCGTTTCCATAGAAGCCATTGTAGTTCTAGAGTTACAATAGGTGTATTGTAACTCTAGAATTGTAACAGTTTTTATCGCAAAGCCCCCACATAACAGAAAAAATCTTGACTGAGTGCGACCTGCAATACGCAAATCGGACAAAATGTCATAAATTCCAAATTTTATTCGCTCGGCTTGCGTTACAGAGACAAAATGGGGCCCCCGAGTAGGGTCAATTCTGACGTAAGCCAGTGCCCCCGACACTTGACGATTACTCGCGAGGCTCAAAAATGCCGAATAAAAAAGTTAAGTATTAACCGGAAAAGAACACACCTCAAAATATTTATTCTACGCTCGCCTTACGTTACAAAGACCGAATGGAGCCGCCGGACAGGTCAATTCCGACGAAATCAGTGCCCCCGGCACGCGAAGACATCTCGCCACGCTCAAGATTTTCAAATAAAAAAGTTAAGTAAAGAGTTTTTTGTTATTGTATTGTATTTCGCAAGAAATCACAATTTCAACTTTAAAAACATAAGGTCTATTATTTTAGAATATCGTAAAATAAAAAAAACTTGGTTTATTACAAAGTATATCATCTGTATTGTAAATAACAAAGAATATATCATATAAATTGTTTATCATAAATAAAAATATTAATTATACTTCACTGACATATTTGAATAAATAAGCAATAAATAACGATTTGCGAAATCCTGCGAACGGAAATAATTCACAAAAGCATGTTGACACTAATGAAACTTCTCGCTATTAATATCCAAATTAACAGTATCATTTCGACTCCTACACTTCCCAACCGATTTAGCAGCTAATCATGGTATCGCACCGATCCAATTCAAGATAGTGACGCCATTAGCATGCGAAACAGTATCACGATGTCAGGTGCCAACTATGATAATAAACCTTAACAGCAATTATTATAATTACAGTGAAGCATGTCAATCGCGTGTACCCAGCATATTTTTACATTTGACTGAGCAGCGTTTTTCAGAAAATTGATGGAGAAATGGAGTCGAGTCGGTGTGAGCAAGCAGTTATTTCACTGTAAACATCACCGAAGTGTTGTAAAAATAGACGTGCTGGGGTCACCTGAAATCTGTTTATTTTTCGAGCTCACCCATAAAGACGCCATGTAAATTTTCTAATGTAGGACGTTGTAAGTGTTTAGACAAAAATATTTATATATTTCTTCAAAAACGTACACGGACACGCTAATATACATAGCCTGAAAATGTTAATCGATGACAGAAACACCTCTGTGGTTATCCTACTAAGCATAATTTTATAATTAAAGAGGGTGTACCTATTCCTAATATTTATCCTCTTTAATTTATTCTAAACTCAACAGACAGTTGTGTTTTTTATAATCGCTTTGAGCATTAGAATAATCTCCTTTTACAAATACTTATTTCGTGAAATCAAATCTCGCGCCTTCAAAATTCGAGCATATTTCTTTGGGATATGTAAGTATAATAAATAAAAAAAAATCCAAAAGCAAATTGATCCATGCGCTTGAATTTTGGAAGATTTGATTACATAAAATTATCATTTGTAATATTTATTAACGTGAAATCAAACTTAGGCAATATATTTTGAATTCGACTTCATATCAGTGTTTACTACGCGTGGCGCATGAAGCAAAATTTCGGGTTTAGAAAAGCCTAAAAATTTCGATTGGTCAACTCAAAATTTTACTTCATACTTAATCAAGAATTGGAAACGCTCATTAGAAGCTCTAAATTGACCGCTTTAATAAAAACAACAAATTTCTACACATTCACCAATCGCTGTAATCGGGAAATGAAAAGGAAAATTCCCTGTAACGACTACACTACTGTATCGACAGCGGCAACATTAATGATGCCTATAATCACTGTTTTTAACAATTTGTTTAATGCACTTGATTCGCGTATTAATCAGTTACATTTCAAATATTATACAGATAAAAGAAAAAACGTTTTCTGTATACCAATCAAATTGTTTTATTAAATTTTCGGTAAAAAACGGCAAATTACCTGTAAATTTTAAATAGCAATTTTTACGATTTAAATTAGTTAACTGGTTTACTGGCATTACAATAAAACATAACATAGATATAGCAAAACACTATCGATTGTACTCTTTAGATATATACATTTATATGTAAATGATTAATATATGATAGAGTGAACATGAAAAACATTGATAATATTTTAAGTGGATTAGTTGTAATTGTGTTTCCTTTTGGAGATTTGGCATTGATGTGGTTCCTGGTGCATGTTAGGTATCGTAACGTTATTAGTATTGATCATATCGTAAAGTCTCGGGCTCTGTTAAAATATTCCTACATACTCCCTTCAGTAATTCACTCGTTCTCTCGTTTGGTTGCCGGGGTTACTCCTAATTGGGATATTTTCACCGTTGTTATTTGAGATATTCGGTAATGTCATATTTTGGTTAGGAAACATGCCACCCTTGCGAAATAATTACATTTAAATTTAATACACCCGAGGAAAAATGTATGAATGTACGTGTGCGCTGTTTCTACTTTAGTTCCTGTATTTTTTTTATAGTAGGTACATAAACTGGAAGCGGGCACGGAATTTACGGTTATTCCAATACGTTTTCCATGTGTGATATAATAATACGAAATCGCTTTTGACAAAGGTGACTGGGAATCTTAAATAACTCATGGCCCCATCTTCCACTGTCAGGTAGATATAATCATTCCTGTGTATCCTTGAAGGGCAATATTATTAATTTCTGTAATTTGACAGTGTGAACGACAGGCGGCTCGGCGGCCCTTGAAAAGGCGTCAAATGCGGCAATGACAACGTTTGAAAAAGGAATTTGGCAAGTCATCTTCTTGATTAGGACAGATCTCCGTCGCCTCTGGACCTTCCAATGAGAAAGCAGAAATTCACTATATCTTCTATAAACTGGAGCCTTTACTTTATTATTAAAGATATAACTTCTTTTTGTCCGTTGCCGCTTTGTTTATTTTACATTGTGACATCCAATTTATACTTAATTATGTTAGCTCGTTTCAACAAAAAGTCATTGTAAAATATATCCCATCTATCCAACGATAGCATTCGTTTTGCGCTTTTTACTAGCTTAACTTCATTATAAAATATGACAATCGACATGATTACAATTACTGTACTGTTATGCCATTCGAAAAGCCAGCTGTTTGTCCAGTTGATTTTTAATGATAATTTCAATCGCTATTTCACCTAATGATGGTGCTTAAAATACAAAAGTCGTACGAGAAAATTGGTCCTTATGGTCGATATATTTACTTATATTCTCTTGAAACTATAGCGTTTTACTTATAAATAAAACCACTAGAGGTTTATTTTTTGGGGGGGAAGGGGGGGGATAATTATTTCATGAAAACTTTGTTGATTATTTATTTAACGAGAGCAAAGTGTGGTGACTTTCTTTCGACAAAAACAACAAAGTTTAAGTGCAATATTCAACATATAAAATCGAATTAAAATTAATATCTGCAAAAATTTAGTTCCGTTCAGACTTCCCTAAATATTCATTGAAACAACTACTTCTCGAGCTACTACCTCAACAGATGTTGAATTATACAATACAGATTTACTGTTCTTTGCCTAATTTATATGCAAAACATCAGGTCAAATTATTTTGCATATAAATTGTGCATAGATCAGTTAATCTGTCGTTTAACTCAAATATTCATATATTTCATAATAATTCAATATCTGTCGGGGTGTTAGCTCGAGAAGTAGTTGTTTCAGTGAATATTTTGAGAGGTAAAATTAATATCGACTTTCTGCAGAAATGTAGTCTCGGTGAGGAGACTACATTTCTGCAGAAAGTCGATAATAATTTTAATTCGTTTTTATATTTTGAAAATATTGTGCAAACTATTGGCAAATTAAAATTTTCTTTATGTTAAAATATTAACATTTTGCCTGTATTAAAAATTAAACTGAAGTGGTTTTGATCATGATTATTATACGAAAACGCATTACGGACACATTTGCACTCAACATCCTTAAATGGACCGAAACTAATTTTGAAGTTAAATTAAAATATTACCGTATTCTTTATAGGTATTGCAAAAAACTGTAAATTGCTTCCAAAATTCCAAAGTTTGAGTGTTTGATGGGACAGAACATCAACATTATCTTTAATTTCTTTATTTTTGTTATCAAAGCGAGACATCTTAAATAATTTTATTCGTAAAACGAACGCTGTCAGCTTCCAACCTTTTTATTTGATGTTTGTGAGTTGAGTTACTATGATCAACTGTGAAAGGAGGAGAGTTTTTCCATTTATTAAAAGTTTCACGGTCTACACGTGGGGAACATGAAGTTTAAATAAATGGAAAAACCCTTTATACTCCACGCGAATCGCGTAGTTTTCGCATTTATTAAAACATGTCACGTGGTGGCCAATTTTATTGGTTCTCAATACTTTAAGCGAAATAATCACAAATAACCAATACCAATTTGAATCGTATGATAATTATGATTTAAAACCATTTTATAAGAAATTTAAATATGCGTCACCTTTTTTACCGTTGTTATTTGAAATATTATTTATTATTAAGGTTCTGAATTTTTAAAATTGAATTATTCGAATATTCGTTTAAAAACATATTCAAATATTAGAATGTTTCAAATATTTGAATATTCGAATTTAAATATTCCAATTTGTTCTTGAATGAATACTTTAATTTAAAAAAATACAAATACATCTAACTCTTCAACTATTTACTTAGTTGAAGTAAATAAAAATTAAAACTATTTATTTTATTTTAATAATTAACTTTTGTCTTGTCTAGATTTTTTAATTATCTCAAGAAGTTATAGGTCCAGTATAGATATGTTCATTTAGTGATTTTCATGTTGATTAAATAAACTGTTGATTCGTTACATTATGCGCATTTATCAGATAAAACTGTTAGGAGTTGAATGTCAACAGTTGAGGAAATAACTGATGAATGCGCTATCAACAGCAAACACGTTTGTAAATGTTGCAAGCGTACGAGATAGAATTGGCATAGTAACGTTCACTAGATACCGACGTAAAGCGTAAAAAATTCCAAACATGTTAAGAATATATTTTTCTGATGAATGCGCCCATTTTTATAAACGTTTGCTACTACTAGTTAAAATAAATATAATATAAAATGAATTCTGTATAAGGTAAGATACACTTTATTAATTTATGAGCAAACTATTTGAAGTTTATTTTTTATTTCCGTTCATTTTTAAGTAAACTCATTGAAATACATTTTTTTAAATTACTTAATTTTAAAAAACATATATTAAGTACATTTTCTTTAACGATATTGTGATTAATTAATTGAAAAGGTTTATAAATTTAGAATCCCTACTTTTATTTCTCGCCTATATTTGGCATTTTCATAAAAAAAGTTATTTCAAAAAGTCAGGGAAAATATCTTGAATCAGTCAGGGACATTTTACATTTTAGATTGATCGCACAACCATGGCTAAGATTCCTAAGTATTTTTACAATTTGAAAGTATCAGAAATGTAATAAACACTTTTAGTAAATAACACACTTGGTTAAGATTTCACTGTTTATTGATTGACAACAATTCTTTCGCCACACAGTGGCTTCATCAGGCAGATGAATCATTATTCATCTGCCTGATGAAGCCACTGTGTGGCGAAACAATTGTTGCATTGTCAATCAATAAATAGTGAAATCTTAACCAAGTGTGTTATTTACTAAAAGTGTAGATATGGAATTTTAGTAAGTAATAGCCTCAACTATTAAATTTTTGAAACGTAATATTTTTTCTATTTTGTAACTAACTATTTTTTGCAATAAATAAAAGTAAAATAAATAAAGTATGATTTAAATATTTTATTAAAGTATACTTATGCATGCTCAGTAAATCTTTAGATATTTATTGTTTTTAAAAATAAGTAAAATTGAAGCTATAAACGAGTGTTTTCCACTCCCAGATTAAGCATGAAGTAAAATTTCCCGTTTAGAAAATCCAGAAAATTTGGTTACGCGACCAAACCAAATTTTCAGCCTTTTCTAAACTCGAAATTTTACTTCATGCGCCACGTGTATATACACTAATTTATTTTGAAGTTCAAAATATATATCTGTAGCATATTGCTTTAATAGTATATTTTTAACTTCACTTGAAATCACTGTTTTATACGCGTGGCGCACGAAGTGAAATTTTCATTTAAAAAAGCCTGAACATTTTCAGGATTTTCTAAACTCCAAATTTGACTTCATGCTTAATCTAGGAGTGTAAATACTTGTTTAAAGATTTAATTTGAACTCTTTTCAATAACGGCCAATATCTGAACATTTTCAGCGTATACAGTATAAT
Organism: Philonthus cognatus; assembly: GCA_932526585.2. Classification (NCBI taxonomy): domain Eukaryota; kingdom Metazoa; phylum Arthropoda; class Insecta; order Coleoptera; family Staphylinidae; genus Philonthus; species Philonthus cognatus. The sequence goes on from OW052243.1 coordinate 86,974,593, forward strand.
GGAGTATGTATACTTGAAAGAACAACTGTCTGTAAAACTAAAAAATAATATAAATGTGAATATTAATGACTAAGAATAATTATCAAGAAATTGATATATATCGGATAACTTTCGATATATTTTGATATTTATATAAATATTATCATATTTCCGAACCTTAATTTAAAGTAGAGTTCAAAAAATACTTAATTTTTACGATAATACAAAACGATCCTAAAAAGTATTAAGAGATTGATAAATCGATAATTTCTGTTTTAACTTATACTGGCTAAATTTAATAAAATTGGCAGTACGAATAATATCCGCAATAAATAGCGGTGTTTTTAGCATGGCCTCCCCTGTATTAGATGAAGTCAAGGAAATCTTAAAACAATTTGAAATAATTATATTAATTTTCCTGAAAATGCAAACAATAAACTATAGAATTTATTGAGGAGAAAAAATATTTTTGCTATACCTATTTTGAACATCTAATTCAAAATATGTGTGTATTTTGCAAAGCATGTTCGTTTTTGCCAAAAAAAAAAACGTGCCAACAATTTTTTTGCACGATAAAGTGTTCATAGATCCTACGATTTATTGTTTGATTTACAGTACATTTTACTTAAATATTGGGTTTTAATATTATATTGTTTTTATTTTGCTTATAATTCGCAAAATCTTGCGTCTCAATCAATCAAGTTGCATTCTGAAAGGGTTTTTCTATACTGTTCAAATTTGGATTGAAATGACATGACACAAATAAGTTTTACTTTTTGAGCTTTTTTTTACAAAAGTGATAGTTACAGGCGCTAACTTAACTAATGCCCGAAGCAGTAGAGCGGGTAGCGTAAAATTACCGGAGCACGCGCTGATTAACCCATGAAAAAAAGTTAATCTTTCCTAATAAAAACGTGGTTATGTATTACTTTTTATAAGGCAAACACCGAAATGAAAGATGCACTCATATATCACATTTAAAATTTGACAGGTGCGTACATAACTGGGTAATTACTAGAGGGGAAACTGATTGATTTTATCTAGACAACTCCAAATTGTCACGAGTTGATATAATAGCAAAAGTAGGAATATCACATTTAAAATTTGACAATTGCATACATAAATGAGTAATTACTGGAGGGAAAACTGATTTATTTTATGTAGACGACTCCAAATCGTCCCGAGTTGATATAATGGTAAAAGTAGGAATTTGTTTTTTTCAGTTACGTAAAGATTTAAACTGAACTTGGAATGAAAGCACTAATACTTTCTTTACAATCATTTTTATTTTGTCGCATGTACATTTCAATTTCAATTTATTTACGGAAAATCTTCGTTATACAATACAATAATAATAATAATAATAATCATTTACTTATACACATGCAAAATCAAAATTATTGTGAAGAAAGTGTTAGTGTTTTCATTCCAAGTATAGTAAAAGTATTTTAATAATGTATTTCTTGAATCTTGGAGGCGGAATATTTTCAATGTCAGGTGAAGAAAACACTAAACTTTTAGTTTGACAATGATTACTGTGTTATCGACTCTAATCTCTAAAATAAAAAATGTTTTCATTACCTCAATTTTTTTAAGGCTACTCAAAATAACACTAAAAAAGACTGTTATTCCTTACTTCACTTTTTATTTGTATCTTTAGATGTATATTTCAAGACACAAAGTGTACATTATCAATAACAAACAGTTTGTTATTAATAATGAGCACTTTGTGTCTCGAAATGTACATCTAACGATACAAATAAAAAGTAAAGTAAGGAATAACAGTATTTTTTAGTGTAATAATCACTTCACGTAAACTCAAAAACATACAGTTACTCAAAATAATAGTAATAGTAAAATATACAAGGAATTTATCTTTCAAATGTACATATCTAGATGCGTATGCTGAACATTTCAAACATTCATTGTTTATTAAAAGAGTCTAATTTAAAGTTTCTTTCCTTGATTAAGCATGAAGCAAAATTTCGAGTTTAGAGGAGCCTGAACGTTTGGATTTGGACGCGTAGGCTTTTCTAAACTCAAAATTTTGCTTCTTGCGCCAGGCATATAAACTGAAAACTGCTAACATTTTTTATAAAATGAATAATAATAAACGTTAACTTTGTTTAAAACGTGTTTTTTATTATCTTAAATTTACTGAATTATATTTTATACTACTTCATTAAGATTTTTTGTTTACATTTTTAAATTTTAGCTAAATTGTTGCAGATATTTTAAATTACATTATTAAACATAACATTTTATTACAAGAAAATATCAAATATGTGTGCATAAATGTGATTTTTAAATACAGGGAATTCTTCTTTCAGGCATACATATACATACAGTGTACATTTTACGACATTCGTTGTTTTTTAAAAAGATTTTAATTTGAATTTTTAGACGAGGGTTTTTCACTTCCAGAGTAAGCATGAAGTAAAATTTCGAGTTTAGAAAAGCCTAAGAATATGGATTGGTCGCGTAGCGAAGCGGAGCGGCCAATCCAAATTAGGCTTTTCTAAATTCGAAATTTTACTTCATGCGCCACACGTATAAAACACTAAAATATCGCAAAGTTTAAAATATACGGCTTTATGTAGATGTGAATAAAACGTGAGTCAAACTCTGCGCTAAACAAATTGTTTAAAACAGTGATTATAGGCAACCCAATAACTCTAACGTATATTAGGTTGCTTATAATCGTTGTTGTATGTGTGTGTTTTTTTAACTTCACTGTAATCAGTTTTTAAGCGTGGCGCATGAAGTAAAATTTCGAGTTTAGAAAAGCCTAATTTGGATTGGCCGCTCCGCTTCGTTTCGCGGCCAATCCAAATTCTTAGGCTTTTCTAAACTCGAAATTTTACCTCATGCTTCGTCTGGGAGTGGAAAACATTCGTTAAAAGCCTCAAATTAACCGCTTTTAAACAACGAATTACCGCAAATTTAAAAACGCTGTAATTATCGGGATATGTACACTTAAAAGAAAAATGCCTTGTATGTTCTGTTTTAAACACGTTCTACACGTTTTATTAAAAAAACTGTGTGTTTTAATTAAAATGAAAAAAACGTTTTTTTAACAACCCTGCCGATTTCATGTGATGTACACAATATGCTACTAAAACAGTATGACGTACGTTTTGCACTTCACTTAAAACTAGCGTTTTATACGCGTGACGTATGAAGTTAACTTTCGAATTTATAAAAGCCTGAATTTAGAAACGTCCAAATCCAAACGGTTAGGCTTTTCTAAACTCGAAATTTTACTTGATGCTTTACCTGGGAGTGGAAACATTCGTTCGAAGCTTCAAATTAAACGCTTTTATAAAATCGAATGCCTGAAAATTTACAGCATATGTATTTGCTGTAAATTTTCAGGAATTCCTCGATTATATAAAAGCGTTCAATTTGAAGTTTCAAACAAGTGTTTCCACTCCCGGATTAAGCATGGAGTAAAATTTCGAGTTTAGAAAAGCCTGAACGACGCGAAGCGTCCAAATCCAAATTGAGGGTTTTCTAAACTCGAAATTTTACCTCATGCGAAACGTGTATAAACCACTGATTTAAAGTTCAAAATATACTGCTTTTGGTTGATCTCAAGTTTCAATTTTAAAAATATTCATTTCGTCGAACCATATCTCGCGCTTTCAAAATTCCAGCAATTTGTTATATTATTAAAAAAAAAAAAAACAACTATCTAAACATTCACAACATGTACGCTGTAATTGGGATATGTATACTTAAGAAAAATTCCCTATATATCAAAATATAACTCCATAAGGCAGCGAATACGATTTTGTAGAAATGTAGAGTGAAGTACTAGAAAGTGTTATGAAAAACAACGCTAACACACTACTTTAAACTTTAAGTTTCAACCGCAAAAACATAAAACCTAATAAAATTGTACAGAAATGTCTCCAAAATATGAATTGTGTTTGTTGCCACATTTATTATTATTTTTAATAGAAGTGAGTCGCGTCACTTGTTTATCTTTGAAACACAATGATACGAAACAGAATCTATAGAAATCGCACGAATTCGGAATTGTGTAGATAATTGGTTTAGATTGTGTTTTGATAGACGTGTCCTAGTGAAAAAAATCGATTTTGTATGAGGTTAAGCTTAATTAACTCCTTTTGTGCAGCGTGAAGTTACACCCTTGGCTTCTCCTTTTTGTAAGAAGTGTCCTTACACGAAAGATTCTTTATAAATTGTACCACGTCGTGTCATGTATGACAAATTCATCTATTGTTAATATTGATGACAGCATGGTCGTGCTTTATTTATTAATTACATGCCGTGAAATAAATACAAAAATACGCGAGCGCGACTGTTGAGTTTTACAAAAGCGGTAATTAATTTTAGCAGACAATGCGGCCAATTAGAATTTTAACATTTTCGTAATTTTCATAATATCATTGTTCTGAATAATGCTCTAAGCAATTGTATATCTGGACAAAAGGCACATTCTAATGAAAGGTTCAACTTGAAGTATGGTTCACAAAACATAACAAATTATTATTATTACCTACAACTACAACAATTTAATCGAAATATATCTGAAACCAAACTAGACATTTATTTGATGGTATTCGTGTTAGTAATTTATTAGTCTGATTATCAAAGTCATTACGTTGTGATTATAATATTTATTTACGGCAATGCATTTTTTACAAAAACTTGAAATGAAAGCACTAATACTTTCTTTACAATCATTTTTATTTTGTCGCATGTACATTTCAATTTCAATTTATTTACGGAAAATCTTCGTTATACAATACAATAATAATAATAATAATAATAATAATAATCATTTACTTATACACATGCAAAATCAAAATTATTGTGAAGAAAGTGTTAGTGTTTTAATTCCAAGTATAGTAAAAGTATTTTAATAATGTATTTCTTGAATCTTGGAGGTGCAATATTTTCAATGTCAGGTAAAGAAAACACTAAACTTTTAGTTTGACAATGATTACTGTGTTATCGACTCTAATCTCTAAAACAAAAAAAATGGTTTCATTACCTCAATTTTTTTAAGACTACTCAAAATAACACTAAAAAAGACTGTTATTCCTTACTTCACATTTTATTCGTATCTTTAGATGTATATTTCGAGACACAAAGTGTACATTATCAATAACAAACAGTTTGTTATTAATAATGAGCACTTTGTGTCTCGAAATGTAATCTAACGATACAAATAAAAAGTAAAGTAAGGAATAACAGTCTTTTTTAGTGTAATTATTATTATACAACTACAACAATTTTACCTACAACTACAACAATTTAATCGAAATATATCTGAAACCAAACTAGACATTTATTTGATGGTATTCGTGTTAGTAATTTATTAGTCTGATTATTAAAGTCATTACGTTGTGATTATAATATTTATTTACGGCAATGCATTTTTTACAAAAATCATAAGAGAGAAAAGAATGTGTATAATATAAAAATAAAGTAATTAATTCTACAATGTACCTTTGTAGTGTGTACTAATTGACAAAAATATATATAAAAGATACGCTTATAAAATATCGGTAATAAGAGTCGATATCTCTATTGAATTTAAATAGAACTTACATTTCTTTATTGACGCAACAAATAAGATAAAGTTAAGCGAAAAACAAATAAAGTTACATGTTCTTAATATGATTAGTGACAGAGCTGGGCAAGATTCAGGATTCCAATCCTTTTAGAGGATCCAAAAGAGGCATTTAAATACTTTAGTTGAACTGGATTCGTGATCCGCAATCGTTACGTTTTTTTAAGAGGATTCGTATTCGAATCCAAATGCGGGTGATTCGAATCCTTATAAAAGGATTTGAATATTTATAAAAGGATTCGAATATTTATAAAAAGATTTATATACTTACAAAAGGATTCGTGTATTTATAAAAGGATTCGAATATTTATAAAAGGACTCGAATACTTACAAAAGGATTCTAATATTAATAAAAGGATTCGAATACTTACAAAAGGGTTCGAATACTTACAAAAGGATTCGAATACTTACAAAAGTACTGTTTTATAAGCGTGGCGCATGAAGTAAAATGTCGAGGTTAGAAAAGTCTCGTGGAAACTTGTCTCGGATCGCTGCGCGACCCTCGACAAATTTTCTACGCGGGGCTTTTCTAAACTCGACATTTTACTTCATGCATAGTCTGGGAGTGGAAACGCTCGTTCGAAACTTCAAACTGAATGCTTTGATAAGAACATTAAATGACTGAAAATGTTTTTAAAGATAATAATCCAGTTTTCAAAATTTTGTTTAATATTATTTGAAGTAAAACTGACATGGTAGCCACAATCTGAAATGTTAGATTTTTCCGACATATCCCTGAATCAAGAATTTTTTGATAACCCAATATAACTTTCTTCTGTGGGAAACCCCCATTTTGTTAAATTCTTTTTATTATTATTGTCAATATTTAAGTTGGTTTTATACATTTTTACGTGTTTTGTAATTTTTATGATGCCTGTTGATTTTGACAAGTTTAATAATATCATATGGGCTTTAGTGTTTTGGTCAATTTAAATAAAATTCCATGACTTTTCTCTGACTTTCCTGGTTTTAATGATATTCAGTGATTTTTTTATTAACGTAATTTTCAGGCATTCGTCGATTTTATAATAGAGTTCAATTTGAAGTTTTGAAAGAGTCAGGATAAGTATGGTCGCATAGCGCTACGCGACCAAACCAAGTTTTCAGGCTTTTCTAAACTCGAAATTTTATCTTTATCAGAGTAACATAGAATCAGATATTTAGTCTATTATCAACTATGTTCAGTTTTAATAATAAATAATTAGATTTTGAATATTTTTGACAAAACAAGTAGTAACGATATTTATAATGGTTGCAAAAAATTATAAAATCAATTTTATTCTTAAAGGATTTGTATTCGTGATTCGAAAAAACAGGATTCGAATCTTTGATTCCAATCATATTTATCTCTTACGAATCCTTTATTCGAGTATTCGTGATTGGAATCATATCAGGTGATTAGGATTCGTGATTCGAATCCTTTTTACGAGGATTCGTCCCAGCTCTGATTAGTGATACAAATTTTCAGGCTGTTATAAACTCGAAATTTTACTTCATGCTTAATCTAGGAGTGAAAATGATCGTTAGAGCCTTCAAATTGAACGCTTTTATAAAAACAACAAATTGTTTTCTGTTGTTTTTCTGTTGTAGGCGTTCACCTGGTGGTACATCTTAGATACACTTGCAAATAAAACACTTTTTACTTTGTTTAACTACTATATTTTGCACTTAATTTGTAACTATAGTTTCGACTATCTAGTAATCATTATCAAACTAAAAACTTTTAGTTTATTATCAAATAATCAAGTTTGAATATTTAACGCCTTGTCATTTAAATAATTAAACTTGATTTTTTGATAATGAATCACTTCCAATTACGAAATAAATGATAAAACTTCATATTACTATTTAAAATAAATTGTTGAGAGGGTTTCACTTTTTTTGTACAATTCGTCTGCCTGATGAAGCCACTGTGTGGTAAAACATGTTGCAGTATTCATCAATAAAAGTGAAACCCTTCTGTGTTGTTTTTATTTCAAATATTATCAAGTTTGTTTTGATAATATTTGAAGCGAAACGGATACCTATAATTATTACTATGTCAATTTATTAATGCATAAAAACCACAAACAATGACAAAACGACAATCGTATCTATTTTAAAAAATGCACCTTACATAAAAAAAGAAATTTACGCCAATAATGTCAATTTAAATCACGATTGATATTTTATATTAAAATTGACATTTTCCTCGAAAAAATACACTTCACTTTTTGATATAAAATATCAATTTTGAATTGTCGGGACGTAAATGTTCACGTCGCGATAATTCAAAATTTATAAATAATTATCAAAATGATAATCGCTTATCAAAATTGATATTTTCTATCAAAATGTGAAATAAATGTTGACTTCAAAAATGACCCTACTTTCGTCGTCAAACTGACATATAGAAGAAATGTCAGTTTGACGACGAAAGAAAGGTCAATTTTGACGTCAACATTTATCTCATCATGACCGACGTTTCCATATCGCAATTAACGCCAGGCGATGTTCTGATTGTCATTTTTTGTCAAAATTGATAGGTAAAACATTATACAATGTTCTTCTATTTTCAATAATTTCGGCCAAGTTTGTGTGAAAAAATTGACTATATTTGTTGAATGAGGGGGTCCGATATTAAAGGTACAGGTGCCTGTGAAAGAAACAGGCATATGTCGGACAGGCACCTGTACCTTTAATATCGGACCCCCTCATTCAACAAATATAGTCAATTTTTTGCAAACGAAATATTGAAGGAGTCAAACTTTTGCACGATGGAGGTAAACTTTTGCACGATGGCACAAGACTGCACACGTCAAATCAAACCAAGGAGTGGTCGACACAACAGGAATTGCAAGACACAGTTGTGGACTAGTTTAATCGACTTGACAGGTAACACTACTATGGTAGTGTTGCCTCTACCATTCAACTACTGTCACGTTCAAACTACTGTCACGCTGGGATAAATATCTCAATCTTTATGGAGAATATGTTGAGAAATAAACAAAAGTGTATAGTTTTTTGTAGAATGTATAACATTTTTTTTTTTCAAATATATGTTAGTAAATTTTGGCATGAACCTTTAGTATCGGACCCCCCTCGTAGAAGGAGTTTCATATTTTATTTTAAATTACCCATTATTACTAAGTTATCTGTAGTATTACCGAGAATAATACCTAATTTTTAATTACCGGTAATTTTACATCATTACTTGTGATACATATAAAATCACATTAGCCTTCGAAACTTAGGGTACTGAAAAGTAAAATAGCTACATTTATTTAAAATCATAATTTCTAACTTCGACTTACTTACAAAATCACCTAAAATATTTGTATGAAATTTTTAACTATTTTTCCTCCTCTGAGATTGCTTGTTATTGGTAATTAGCAACCATTATTGATATTTAAATGGCTTATTTCAGGTTACATAAAGTCTAGCTAACCACTTACTGAGGAGGACTCTGATTTACGATCCAATATGCAAATTGGTAGCTAACGATGTGGTTATCCTACCACAAAATCAAATATTACTTTTCAAATGACATATATTGATCACGTGGTTAACATATTTGATCATGTGGTTAGCCAATAACAATAACTCTCTGTACTCAACTACTCCTTAGTATTGACATTAATTGCAAATATAAATGTGTGCACATTCGGGGATCTTAAGTATACATACCTCGATATACAGGGCATTTTTGTTTTCAGTATACATATAATCCTGATAATTAGAGTGTTTGGTGAAAGTTTTCTAATTTAAGTATCCGAATATTTATTCGCAATTATATTAAAATACTACAATATTCAAATATTCGAAAATGATTTGAAATATCATAATATTAAAAGATTTGAATACTTGAAAATGTTTTTGAATACTTATTTAAATACTTAACAGAAAATTGACTGCTATCTTAACGTTTAAAACTCTGCATATTGTCGTCTAAACTACATTCTTATTTAAGGATAAGATATTTTGAAAAAATAGGTATACTTTGAGGAAAGTACAAACTTCGTGCTTGTCTCAAAAAATTGTTTCTCGTTTTTACCGTTATTTGATAAAAAAATATCAAACATTGATAATTACTTTATATATTTAAAAACAAAATTAAACATCGCTAAGTTACGATGATAACTTCTTAAATTACATGTTTTTCTACAGTAACTACAACATAAAAAGCAAATTCAGTCAGTTTCCATTTATTTCTATCCTACAATAAATCTAGCGGAATGTCGCGCGATATTGAATTTTCCGAAAATTGGAAAAACAGTTTTACGCACAACATTCTAGTGACATTATTTAAGTAAATATATGAATGAAAAATCAAAAATCTTCCCAAATTAATTTTTTACAATGTGACTGAATTTGTTTTTTATTATATGTTGTAGATATTGTACAAAAAATGTAATTTAAAAAGTTAATAACGTAATTTAGCGATGTTTAATAATATTTGTTTATAAAACAACCGTGAGAGTAGGAAACTTTTTAAAGTTTGTATTTTCTTAAAGTATATCAACTTTTTCAATGTATTTATTAATTACTGTGTTATTTGATTTTTTTTACAGGTATTTCGGTAAATTAAATAGAGCAATTTAATACATGAGTTGCACGTTATATGTTTTGTTTAAAAAAAAACTTCTACAAACTTCTTTTGTTAGCATGTATTTTTTACTTTACAATACATTAGTGTTTTATACACTTTAAATTAATAAGCTTTATATTAGAATGTTAATATCAAATCAATACGTTTATTATTGGTCGATGAAATGATTGTATAAAATGAATGGGTATTTTAGAAAATATTTTGAAACAGTGAATTGAAATACATATTCGCATTAGAACACAAGGTGAACTGAAACTAAATTTTCGCTACTGCCCTAGGGGTTAGTCTCTCTGACTGAAATAGGCATTAGTAATTAATGCAGTGTCATGGCTATATTAGAAAATATTAGAAGAGGGACACAAACCCCCTATTTCTAGGCGGTAGAATGAATCGACCTTGCAAAGATTATATAGAATTGAAAAAAACATATTTTCTAGACAATCATTAGAAGCACTACGACCAAACATAGATGTTTTTTTAAGTATACGTGCTTCAATATATACATTGTACATTTTTACGCGTTTGTTGTTTTTAAAAAGCGTTTGATTTGAAGCTTCGAACGAGTGTTTCCACTACTAATTTAAGCATGAAGCAAAATTTCGAGTTTAAAAAAGCCTTAAAATTTGATTTGGTCGCGTAGCGTGTAGCTTTTAGACTTTTCTAAACTCGAAATTTTACTTTATGTGCTACGCGTATGAAACACTAAAATATCGTGAAATTCAAAATATACGAATGACATTATACAGGGTGTCCTGTTAATGTGGGGAAATGGATTAACCATAGATTCCTGGGATTAAAATATGATGATTTAACATAACTTATCTATATCCAAAAGTTTACGGTTAAGCCGGAATACTATATTAATATAAGTCTTTAAAGTTCAAAAAAATATTATTAATTTTATTTATAACAATTAAACGCTATATTCGATCCGACTAAAATTTATTATGATTGATTATCATAATATAACACATCATTTCAGTTATTATAGTCATCATTGATTGACAAGAAGTACATCTTGAAAGATTAGTTCATGTATTTGCCACAAAAAAATAAAACGCAAATACATTACTTTTTATTATTTAGTAAAAACGCAATATAGTTTTTTGGGTGATTAAAAATACATGTTATTAATTGTCGCCGCCACTGTTTAACAAACGTCAATTGTGTATAATATTAATTAACGAGTGTTTTTTTTTTGAGAAATAATTGTTATCTTCATTATGGTTGATAATTATTTATATTCCTCCGGAACAAACAGATACAAGGAGTTTTCCTTATAAGTATACGTACTCCAAATTCAGCCTATTTTCTGGAAATCTTTAGTTCCTTGTTTTTGTTTTAAGTTAAATTTGAAGCTTTAAACGAGTGTTTTCCACTCCTAGACTAAGCATGAAGTCAAATTTCGAGTTTAGAAAAGCCCCGTGATACTAGGATTTTTTTCTTTTTTTTTTTCAAAAATACTAACAAAAGAAATCGACAAAAAAATCGAGATTTAAGGAAAATTCGCCGAAACCGATCAATTCAACATAAAATGATAAATACATATCTTTAAAATTAACGACTAAACATGTGTTTGTAATATTCGTTGATTGTTAATGGTCTCGTAAAGTTTATTGAACTATAAAGCATTTTTTTATATTAGAATTTCTACTCAAAATGAATCAACGAATCACGTTACTTAAAGCTCTTCAATATTACATATTTAATTTTGATTTTGTTACATACTGATACTGATCCGTGGGTGTGCTGAAACATTTGTCTTGATTTACAAGAGTAAAAAAATTGAGAAAAACTACACTAATTAATAATTCGGGTTTTGTTCTAAATAAAGGGTCTTGTAAAAACTAGTTAGGGATTAGACGAATTTAGGTTTTTTTGCAATATAACTGTAGTGTTTAATTATTTTTATTTATGTTCTGCGCGCTTTATTTCTTTATTGACTTTGTGGTGATATCCGGCTTGCGCGGATTAATTGTGAGCGATCGGGATGAGCGATCGGGATGAGTACGCCAGTCGATCTTAAGTTGTATTCGCGAATGTACCGAGTATGAGTTTAGCAGTGAATAAAAGTTAAGTTATTGTTTAATTGTTGGTGTTTTACTTAGCCACCCGGTAGAACACTACAGTGGCGACGAGGATAATTGTGAAATTGTGAAATAGTGAGGGCGATAGTGAAAAGACCACTAGAACAATTATACCGTACACGTGCAAAATGGCGGAAGCAAAAACCTCGACCATCGGAATTGTAACCGAATTCGATCCTAAAAATCAAGAATGGGCAATTCACAAGTGTTGAATGGATCACTTCTTCGTGGCAAATTCCATAACGGACAAGAAGATTAAAAAAGCAGTAATTTTGAACAGTTTAACGCAGGATGCGTACAAGTTACTTGCTGATGTATTGGTTCCGAAACAACCGCACGAGTGTGAACTTGAAGAAATAATCCAGGGGTTGGACGATTTCTATGATGAGAAAAAGGCGATTTTTCCAGAAAGATTTAAGTTCTACTCAGGACGAAAATCATCTACGGTAAGTTTTTAAGAATGGGCTGCTAAAGTAAAGAAATTAGCCACCGATTGTAAATTTGGTACACATCTTGAAACCGTTTTACGAGATAGGTTCATTTGTGGATTGGAAGAAGGGAAAGTTCGTGAAAAACTGTTTGCACAAGATGACAGTTTAACATTTAAAAAGGCCCTGGAGATGTCCTAGATCACGGAGGCAGCGCAAAGAGGATATGGAATCCTGGATCTGGAACATGACATAAAGAAGGAGCCGTTGGATGTCCACCGTTTAGACCAGAGGAAATCATCGTCAGGATCATCAGCTCGGGGAGGAAACGCGACGAAGAGCAGCAGTGTCAGGGCGCAGCATCCACCACGCAGAGATGGACATGCGCAGCAAGCGACGTTTTCCAGACGAGCGCTCTCGGATGTCACAGGTGCGGGAAAATCAATCACACAGCTGATCGCTGCAGATATAAGGAATATATTTGCAACAGCTGTGGCGTTCGCGGACACCTGAGTTCGGTATGTAAAAGAAACGTTAAATATTTGGAAACAAATAACGAGATATTTAATTTAAAAGCGGAAAATGCTTTTCCGATTTGTATAAATGTTTTAATTAATAATGTAAATTTTAAAGTGGAATTGGATTCGGAAGCGGCATTTTCTGTTATTTCTTATAAAATGTATGCTTCAAAATTAAGTAAGCTGTGTCCATTATCGAAAACTAAAGTGCAATTAATTGGTTATACCGGAACACCTGTTCCAATTCGAGGAAAAATATTTATAAATTACAGTATAATGGTATAAATAAACCATCTCAAGTTTATATTGTCAATGGTGGTGGTCCACCCTTGTTAGGGCGTGATTTCTTTGAATTATTCAATATAGGATTTACAACATTAAACTGCTTACGGAGCGGTACTAATAAAGTAGGCAGTGATTTAGAAAAGAAATTCCCAAGACTATTTGCAAATCAGCTAGGTACATTCAAAGGTTATAAAGTAAAATTAAGTGTTAAAGAAAACACATTTCCTAAATTTTACAAGCTAAGGGCTTTACCGTTTTCACTTAAAGATAAAGTAGATATAGAAATTGATTGGCTCGTAAGGTCAAATATAATTACTCCAATTGAAATTTGCGAATGGGGAACACCGATAGTGCCGATATTAAAAGGGGATGGTACCGTAAAGATATGTGGGGATTATAAGGTAACCCTGAACCCATTTTGAAAATCAGATAGGTACCCCTTGCCCCGAATTGAAGAGTTATTTGCGAAGTTAGGCGGAGGAGTGCAATTCTCTAAAATCGACTTAACTCACGCGTATCAACAAGTTTTATTAGAGTAAGATTCGCGAAAGTTTACTGCAATATCAACACATAAGGGCACATTTATGTATAATAGACTTCCTTTTGGGATTAGTTCAGCCCCATGCGCAATTTTAGCGTATTATAGACAGTCTATTAAGTAAATTCGAGGGTGTGTGCACATTTCTAGATGACATTTTAGTTACAGGAAAAACTTTTGAGGAGCACATATCTAGATTAGAAAAAGTATTAAAAACATTACAAAATTCGGGTTTAACGGTTAAGAAGGAAAAATGTTTATTTTTCAAAAAATCAATTTCATACTTAGGACATATTATTGATAAAAATGGACTTCATAAATCACCCAGTATGTTAAAATCTATTGAGAAAATGCCCGTACCTAAAAATGTCTCGGAACTACGTTCATTTTTGGGCATGGTAAATTATTATCATAGATTTATACCAAATATGCCTACAATAGTACACCCCCTGTATCAATTAAAAAAGATACACCGTGGTTTTGGAATTTGGATTGCGAAAATGCATTTAAGAAAATTAAATCTACCATAATTTTAAAAGAATTTTTAGTTCATTACAATCCAAATATAGAATTAAATTTAACCGTTGATGCGTCCCCAGTCGGACTTGGGGCTGTGTTATCACATGTATACGAATCAGGCATAGAGAGGCCGATAACGTATGCATCCCGAACATTGTCAAAAGCCGAAAGAAATTATTCACAAATAGATAAAAAGGCACTAGCCATTATTTTAAAAAAGTTTTATCAGTATTTGTACGGTAGGAAGTTTAACTTGATTACTGATCATAAACCGCTGGTGTCGATTTTGGCGAAAAGAAAGGCAATGACAGCCAATCGTCTCCAACGATATGCATTTTTTTTAAGTAGATTCGATTTTAATATCAAATATACAAAATCATCCACTAGTAATGCCGACTTCCTATCGCGTTTGCCTATTAATGATGTCGAATATAATGAATATATGGAAGATGAGGAAATGAACTATATTAATTTTATTTCGGAATCCAAATTTCAGTTAAACATGGACTCATTAAAAACTGAATATCAAAATGACACAAATTTATTGAAAATTAAAGATTATATTTTAAAGGGTTGGCCGGAAAAGGGACCACCAGAACTTAAGCCATTTTTTAGAAGAAAAGACGAAATCAATATTGATGAGGGCGTACTATTGTGAGGGTATAAAGTTATAATCCCGAAAACATTGTACCGGGAAATTTTAAAAGAATTACATACTAGTCACATGGGAATAGTAAAAACTAAATCACTGGCTCGATCATATGTTTGGTGGCCATCACTAGACAAAGACGTTGAAAATATGTTGAAAAATTGCACAGAATGTCAACAATTGCGTAATAGCCCGGCAAAAACTCCATTGAAAAATTGGAAAATTCCAGAATCGGTTAGGGAACGCATCCATGCCGATTTTCTAGGACCATTTAAAGGTTAATACTTTATGGTATTAACGAATGGTCTCTCAAAATGGATCGAGGTATTTACAATGCATAAAATAACATCTAAAGAGACGATAAGTAAATTTAGGAAGGTTTTTGCTCGGCTAGGCGTTCCAAAAACATTGGTTACCGATAATGGAACACAGTTTACTTCGGAAGAAATGCGAGAATTTTTATGTAAAAATAACATTCAACATTTGACATCACCACCCTACCACCCAGCATCTAATGGAGCTGCGGAAAATACAGTCAGAACTGTAAAATCATTTTCAATAAAAGAATTTAAAGGGGGAGATGTGAATGTATTGTTATACAGATTTTTGATACATTATAGAAATACGGAACATTGTTCCACGGGTGAATCACGAGCACGTTTAATCTATGGTAGACCGTTAAGGACAAGATTAGATGCGATTAAACCAAATAATAATACTAGAAAAACTAAAGATTTAAACACAGTAAAAAATAATTTATCAAAAATCCAGGACAATATTATACGTAATTATAAGGGACGTAGAATAGTTAAATTTAAAGTGGGGATGACGTGTTAACAAGAGACTATAGGTATGTTAAACCGCGATGGGCTCAGGATAGAATTCTGAAAAGACTTGGGTTAAATTTGTATGTAGTAAAGGTTGGGGACACAACGTGGAAACGACATGTGAATCAGATAATTACTAACTATAGTGATACGAGTGAAACAAGTGAAGTGTTAAATAAGACTCCACTTAGTAATAATAAATGTAATATTCATGAATCGTTAGAGAATGTGGAAGAATCAAGTTCACAAAATAATAAAAATGAAATTTCATTAAAAGAAATTGAACCTGATTCCCTCACATCAGAAAAATGTTCAACTGTTTTATTTGAAGATGAAACCTGCAATTCGCCTGTTCGCCCTAAACGAACAAGACGACCACCAGAGCGGTTAGCCTATTAAGTTAAGGGGTGAGAAGTGTAGTGTTTAATTATTTTTATTTATATTTTGCGCGCTTTATTTCTTTATTGACTTTGTGGTGATATCCGGCGTGCGCGGATTAATTGTGAGCGATCGGGATGAGCACGCCAGTCGATCTTAAGTTGTATTCGCGAATGTACCGAGTATGAGTTTAGCAGTGAATAAAAGTTAAGTTATTGTTTAATTGTTGGTGTTTTACTTAGCCACCCGGTAGAACACTACAATAACGTTAACATGTAAACTAGTAATAAAATAAAAGTTCCCACATTAAATAATGCAACAGTAGTTATTTTTACGTACTAGAACTGACAAGTGTATTGTTAAGGTATGTATTGGAAAACTGATCATTTATGATAAAGATAAGTCTTAATTAGGATATTTATTGTCTTACTAGTCTTATTAATTGAGACTTATTGTTTGCAGTTAATTATAAATAATAAAATTTATTATGAAACTGTTGCCTCTTGAAATCGAATAATAATTTAATTATATTATATTGTAAAGTTAATTTGATATTTTGTAACGAGTGTTTTCCACTTGATTAATCATAAACTAAATATTTCAACTCAAAAAATTTACATCAAGCGCCAGGCGTAGAAAACACTGACATATTATGAAGTTTAAAAATATAAATTATCTGTGATTACAACTATTAAATAATTATTAAAAATATTATTCTTATTAAACGAGACGCGTAGATTATCTTTAAACTACCAGTGTCGTAAATAATTAAAAATTTAATACCTTCAGGCGCAGGCACGCAAAACACCGATTTTTTTCTCCTTTATTTGTGCTAGTGCCAAGGTTTACACACGTCAATCACAGAAATATAATAAATATATAAATTACTAGAAAAAAATATTGAATGCAAAATAAATATGAAAATATATAAATGGATAATACAACATATTAAAATATAAATATTAAAATAAATAAATGAACAAAACAACATATTAAAATTAAAATAAATCGACATATTTAAAATAAGACAGATACGCAAGACATTAAAAATTACACAATTTAAAATTAATAATAAAAGATATGTATACAATGCAAAATAAATATAAAAATATGTCAATAAACAATACAACAGATTTAGCGTAAAGTTTCAAACACTGCTGTCGTCTTTATAATACTACAAAATCAACTTAAAATGTATTAGAAATTTACTTTACATATTAAAAAAAAAGAACTTGAATTTTAAAAATATTAATGTTTTTTCACTACAATTTATTGCTTCTTCAGACGAAGAGAGTTACAAAATGTAAAGATTTATATTTTTTATTGAAAAATACATAAATAAATCGGTCTATTATTTATAACAATTAAAACCATCAATATGTTTTTATGATAAAGTTATGTTTTACGCATATACAAATATCAAGCAGTTCTTTCAGTGGGTGTTTCAATTCGTCTCCGTAAGACAAATTAGTTGTAGATTTGCGAAAACAATCGCACATTTAAAACTGATTGTTTTTGTTAACTTTTAATGTGTTTAGTATTTTATACTGTACTTCGCAATTAGGCATTGCATTTATATTAAATGTCTGTTACTGTATGCGCTAATTCTAATACAAAAATCACCCTTTTAAATCCATCAACGCTAACAGCAGGAGGTGTTTAAAACTATAATGTTACTATTTTCAAACAAATTTCAATATCCCGAAATAAATGAGTGATTTTTAATCTCGTGTATTGTGTGCCATACATGGAATTGTATTTAATCGTGTAGCCTTCTAAGAATAAAACAAAATAATAAATTAAAAATTTAATAACGCCGGTAGGTGGTATATTTATAAATTGATAAGTCCTGGGATATTGGACATAAAGAATTCCATTAGCTCTAATTTTTTGAGTCTCCCGAGTAACAACTTACGGTGAAGTACAGTGAAGTGATATGCGTGTGTTTGGTTTCCATTCTAGAAATGCCAAGCTCTTATATGTCACCTAATAGCACGCGACCATTTCGTTTCAGTCCTACGTGAAGCTCGTCAACGACACCCTCGTTAAGTTACTTACTCACGGCATGTGCACCGTATTTCATGATAATTGTTCTTTCCTATTAACTTACATTGTTTTCTTTAAGTGAACAAATATGAGATTTTATAACTTAATAATAGTACAGTATAATAGTAGGTATAATAAACTGAAATAGTGAAATAACAATACAACACCAAACAATTATATATTAGGTGTCGGTGGCCAATAGTCCTTAAAAACCAAATAATTATGCTAGCTAGGTGTCTCTTTTCAATAGTTCTTAAAAAGTGCCAAATTTACAGAGAGTAGTCTACTTACATTGTTAGTTACAGATTTTCCATAAGAACAATGCAAATAGAAAACACGTTTCATCGATTATCTCGAAACGACTACTTTAGAGTTGTACTGTTTTTTCATTAGCCGATTTATTTATTTGACACATTTTCTTGTAAACTCGTAACTCATCAGAAATCGGGAGATTGTCGTTATCTTTTGTACACAGCGTATACAACAAATACAAGGAATTAATTAATTTGTTATAAAAGAGCCTTTCTTCTCACGAGCATTGTTCGTGTACATAAAACATCTACATTTGTTACCTTTCCACGTTTAGATTCAACACAAGTATGATATATTTAGTAAGCAGCAGGAGCAGTAACTTCCTAATTTATACCCATATAAACGGTAGCATGCAATTTCTGCTATCATTTTAATTTTTTTGTCTTGTATATGGATATACAGAGAATTATTATATATATTTTTTTAAGTATACATATCCTTAGGCATACGCTGTAAATTTGCAGGCATTCGTGGTTTTTCAAAAGCGTTCAATTTGAAGCTTCTAACGAGTGTTTCCACTCCCAGGTTAGGCATGAAGTAAAATTTCGAGTTTAGAAAAGCCCCGTGAGAATTTGTCTCGGGTCGCGCAGCGACCCGAGACAAATTTTCTGGGCTTTTCTAAACTCGAAATTTTACTTTATGCGCCCCGCGTATAAAACACCGATTTCAATTGAAGTTCAAAATATACTTCTAAACCAGTATGCTAAAGACGTATTATCTGAACTTCACGTCAAATCAGTGTTGTATACGAGTGGCGCATGAAGTAAAATTTCGAGTTTAAAAAAGCCTGAAAATTTGGTTTAGTCGACCAAACCAAATTTTCAGGCGTTTCTAAACACAACACTAAATTATTGTGAAGTTTAAAATATACCGCAAAAGTAGTATGCTAATCTAGCATATTTTTACATTTACGTTAAATCAATGTTTTATACGCCTGACGCATGAAGTAAAATTTCAAGTTTAGAAAAGCCTGAAAATCTGAAATTTTACTTCTTGCTTAATCTGGGAGTAGAGACACTTGTTAGAAGTTTCAAATCTAACACTTTTATAAAAACAACGAACGCCTGAACATTTACAGAGTAAATCAAAATTGGCCTTAAGAAAACATGTGCGATTAATTGTTTTAAATGCTACAACTTTAATCAGCAACATTGTTCCGTTTTCGAGTCGTTCGATTAAAATGGCACACTATAATACTTCTCGTTAAGAAATTGTAAAACTTCTGGGCGTATTGTTTGACTGTCCATACGCCCAAGCAATTTAATCGTGTTGTAACATTTCACGATCATTTTACATTGTATTATAAAAAGTAACGCAATAGAACATTTTTTTTTGTAATACGTTTAAAACTTAAATAAAAGTATTATTAAAAGATATCTTCAATAAATTGGTAAAAATTATTTTTAATATTTTTACTTTTACTTACTTTTTACTATTGGTTTGTTTAATTGTATGTGATATACATGTGTATTATTATTTTGAACATGGTGATACTCCCGCAAATAAAAGATTTATTTATTTATTTAAGTTTCCCATCTTTTACGTCGTGAAACATATTTTACTATGATTGAAAAGGAAACGTTGATTAAGATAAGGTCGCCTATGATATTTATTTATTTTTACAACATTACAAAAACTGTATAAAAACGAAATGATAATATTGTATATTTTTTTCTAATTGGCCTTGGTATTTTGGACCATTAGCCATCAATCTATTTATACAGCGTGTAAACGAACTACTGTACAGGCTCTCTACCACATAAGGGACAGCGTTTAAATATATATGTATATATTTAACATTTCTTTGTCTTTAACCAATTCTAATTTTCGATAAGGAACCATTTACTCCCGAAACAACACAAACTCATTTACACTACATCCATGGACCCGGATGGAATAATTTATTATTCATAAATTATTCCACCGCACGGGATTCGAACCCGCGACCTCTGGGTTTGTGGGCAGAGACCCTGCCCACAGACCCACTCAGCCACCGAGGTCCCTATTGTACATATAAATTACCTGCGAATTATCATTTTGTTTTTATACATTTTTTTGTAAGGTTGTAAAAAGGAGAAATCCATAAATAAATGAAAAATAAGAAGAAAAACAGATATACAAATTACAGTAAATAGAAATGTCGCTTAACACTAAAAAAAACTAAACAAATATACTTAATATACTAAATATATTGCCGAGACGACAAAATGCCGAGTTTTCTACGTTTATTTAATTTAGTATCTTTTTTTTGTGTTTAGCGCAATTTCTATTTACTGTAATTTATATATATTTTTTGAAATGTTGTAAAAAAGTGAAATCAGTAGTTAATTTTTTTAATTATTTATGGATTTCTCCTTTTTACAACATTTCAAAAAAATGTATAAATGTAATAATTCGCAGGTACAAATAAGTTACAATAAATAAATATTTTGGAATAAAATATTTCATGTTTTTGAAATTCAGATTAAATCAAATTTATACGCGTGGTGCATGAAGTAAAATTTCGAGTTTAGAAAAGCCTGAATTTGGATTTGGACGCCTAGTGAACGTTTAGGCTTTTCTAAACTCGAAATGTTACTTCATGCTTAATCTGGGATTGGAAAACCCTTGTTAAAGGAACATTAACTAAACGCCATGTATTTATTGACTTTGACCTCAAACATTCTAATATACATAGAAGATTTCGTGAAAATCAACGCTTGATTTTTCGAGTTATGATTTTTTGAAAATAC
The DNA here is from genome assembly GCA_932526585.2 of Philonthus cognatus. NCBI lineage: Eukaryota > Metazoa > Arthropoda > Insecta > Coleoptera > Staphylinidae > Philonthus > Philonthus cognatus. Next base: position 86,996,084 of record OW052243.1, read on the forward strand.
AACTCCCTCAAAAATCAGGCGAAAATAACAACATTTTCTATTCAAGCGAAAATAACTTGAAAACTAAGAGAGGGGTATTTATAACTTTTACATATTTCGAAAGAGCGTAGTTTTCTTAACACTCACAGAAAGTTTTATAAAAATCCACTCTTGATTTTTTTAATAGGTTTTGAAAATTCAATTCCTGTTCAAATCTCCGGCTAAATTTAGTCCGGTAGTTTTCTCAACACAACTCCCGTACAAATCTTCGTTTATAATAACACAATTTTCACTTCGAGCGAAAATAACTCAAAAACTAAGACACTGGTATTTTATAACTTTCACATATTTCGAAAGAGCACAGTTTTCTCAACACCCACAGAAAATGTTAAAAAAATCCATGCTTGATTTTTTGAGTTATTTTGTGAAAACACAATTCCCTTCAAAATCAGGCCAAAATAATACAAATTTTATTTCAAGTGAAAATAACTTAAAAACTAAGACTTACATATTTTGAAAGAGCGTAGTTTTCTCAACACTGAAAGAACGTTATGTAAATATCCACGCTTGATTTTTCTAGGAAATTTTTTGAAAAATAACAGAATTTCCACTTCGAGCGAAAATAACTCAAAAACTAAGACAAAGGTCTTGTTTCAAGTTATTATCATCTTCACGTAACTCACCCAAATTTATTTAAGACAAGGGTATTTTCTAACTTTTACATATTTCGAAAGGGCGAAGTTTTCTCAACACAAACAGTAAGTTTCTCCGGTTAAATTAACACAATTTTCACTTCAAGCGAAAATAACTCGATAACTAAGAAAGGGGTATTTTTTAACTTTTTATATTTCGAAAAACACTCACAGAAAGTTTTATAATAATCCAAGCTTGATTTTTCTAGTTATTTTTGGAAACTCAACTCTCGTAAAAATGTCCGGCTAAAAGAACACAATTTTCACTTAAAGCAAAAATAACTCCAAAACTTAGAAAGGGGTATTTTCTAACTTTTACACATTTTGAAAGAGCAGTGTTTTTAACACTCACGGAAAAATATTTAACAAATCATGCGTGATTTTTGTAGTTATTTTTTGAAAATCAACTCCCGTAAAAATCATTGGCTAAAATAACACAACCTAAGCGAAAATAACTCGAAAAATAAGAAAGGGGTGTGTTCTGACTTTTACACATTTGAATAGAGCGTAGTTTTCTAAGCACCCACAAAAAGTTTTATAAAAATCCGCGCTTTTTTTTAAATTTAACTCCTGTAAAAATCTTCGGCTAAAATAACTAGAAAACTAACAAAGGGATCACAATGAAAACACTTTTTGTACCCTACTTTACTTTTTTTTATTCGTTAGATGTACATTTCGAGTGCCAAGCACTCATTATCAATAATTATTATTGATAATGAGTGCTTAGCACTCGAAATGTACATCTAACGAATAAACATAAAAGTAAAGTAAGAAACAAAAAGAGTTTTTATTGTGATTAAATACTCTACGTAACTCAAATAAACAATTAGTACCAAAGGGATATTTTCTAACTTTCACATATTTCGAAAGAGCGTAGTTTTCTCAACACTCACAGAAAGTTTTAGTATATCTAGGCTTAGTTTTTCGAGATATTTTTTTGAAAATTCAACTTCCGTTAAAATCCCCGACTAAATTAACACAATTTTCACTTCGAGCGAAAATAAATCTAAAACTAAGAACGCGGTGTTTTTTAACTTTTACATATTTCAAAAGAGCGTAGTTTTCTCAACACTTACAGAAAGTTTTCTAAAAATCCGCGCTTGATTTTTCGAGTTTTTTTTTCAAAATTCAACTCTTGTAAAAATCTTCAGCTGAATTAACACAATTTTCATTTTGAGCGAAAATAACTCTAAAACTAACAAAGGGATATTTTCTAGCTTTTACATATTTCGAAAGAGCGTAGTTTTTTTAACACTCACAGAAAGTTTTTTAAAAAATTTACGCTTAATTTATCGAGATATTTTTTAAAAAATTCAACTCCCGTTCAAATTCCCGGCTAAATGAACACAATTTTTACTTCGAACGAAAATAAATCGAAAACTAAGAACGCGGTGTTTTTTAACTTTTACATATTTCAAAAGAGCGTAGTTTTCTCAACACGCGCTTGATTCTCCGAATTGTTTTTTTTTGAAAATACAACTTCCTTAAAAATCTGGCTAAAATAATTCAAATTTCATTTCAAGTCAAATTAACTCAAAAACTAAGGAAAAGGTATTTTCTAACCTCTAAATATTTTGAAAGAGCTAAGTTTTCTCAACACTCACAGAAAGTTTTATAAAAATCCGCGCCTGATTATTCTAGTTATTTTTATAAAATGCAACTCAAAAATCAAGCAAAAATAATACAAATTTTATTTCGAGTGAGAATAACTTAAAAACTAAGAAAAGGATGTTTTCTAACTTTTACATATTTTGAAAGAGCATAGTTTTCTCAACACTCACAGAAAGTTTAATAAAAATCTGCGCTTAAATTTTCGAGATATTTTTTGAAAATGTAACTCCCGTTAAAATCTTAAGTTAACACAATTTTCACTTCGAGCAAAAATAACTGAAAAACTAAAAAAAGGTATTATCTAACTTTTACTTATTTTAAAAAAGCGTAGTTTTCTGAACACCCACAGGAAGTTTCATTAAAATCAATGCTTAATTTTTCTAGTTATGATGATATTTTTAATCCAACTTCTACAAAAAAATAGCATAAGAAAACACAAATAACACAAACTGGAATTTTTATAAAATGTACACACGTTCAATAATAATGATTTATTTATTTCCAAAAAGAATTTTATATCGTGGATGGGTCGACATGTGTTTGAGCAGTTTAACTAAACAATAGCAATAATAAGACACTAGATATGCGTAAAATAAAGTTATGTAAATATAGTAGAATAAAAGTTGTCACTAGGTGAACAGATTAAAATATTTGTAAAAATAATATAATGCAAACATAAAAAAATATACCCCTTTTTGATGTTTGCATATATTTAACGCGTATAAATTTGATAAAAATTCAGGAGTTAATTTTTTACATTTGATTTATCCGAAAAATGTATTTTCTAAAGATAATTTTAACATTCATAAAATATTCTAATTTTTGTCTTGATTTATATTAGCTAGGGTTTTCCATTCCCAGGATACGCATGAAGTAAAATTTCGAGTTTAGAAAAGCCTGAAAATTTATATTTAGGCGCGGCGCGAAGCGCAGCGCCCAAATCCAAATTTTCAGCCTTTTCTAAACTCGAAATTTTACTTCATGCGCCACGCGTACAGAAAACTAATTTCAATTTAAGTTTAAGATATACTCAGCCTATTTTCAAGCTTTCCTAAACTCGAAATTTTTCTTACAAGTGAAGTTTAAAATATACTCGGCTTGTATTTCTTTGATCTCACGTTTTTTTTTTACAAATTTTTTGCACACAGTTTGAAGGCGAAAATTAGGTCACGCACTTACTGAATTTTACCTCTGGAGATTTAAAGGATTTGACTATATTTTGTAAAGTCTAACTTATTGCTTATATCGTTAGTACGATCAGTCATTTTTTTGGATTAAAAATAACTAATAAATAATTTTCATGCGTAAATTGAAATTATTGAAAAGAAAAACGTTAATTTATAAATAAATTGCTTGATTAAGTTACGTGAAGATAAAATTGAATTGACGTTGATTTATAGGTGAAAATGTTTAATTTTTAAAAAATCGAAAAAATTTCATGAGGATTATTATTATTACACATGTTACACAACCTGTGCTACTTATTTCCTAAAAAAAAAATTGTTGCCACCAATTTTTTTAATTTTTATAAACAATGAAGATTAAATCAATCAAAAACTTCTATAAACCTTTTAGGGAAAAGCGGCAGAATTCAAAAATGATAGTTGTATTTTTCTAGCCAGAACTACATTTTTATTTAGCCAATATTTCGCTGAACCTTTGACGGCAGAAAACTACTAAATGTCGATTAAATCAATCAACAAAAATCCACCTTTAAGCGCTTATACGACGCTCAATATTTAAGTTATAAAAAATGATTATAGCTCAAATTATACTTGTTGTTTATAATCTCAATTTCTTCATTTAAATCGCTGTGTTTCCTAGAACTGTTAATTTAGATTTTTCAAAATGATATCACGAATTGATATCTTTTCGAAAAATTGATATCTTTTCGAAAAATCGCAATCAAGTCAGTGTTTTAGGAAATACAGCGTTTGAAATGAAGAAATGTGGGATTACAAACAAAAAGTAATCGGCTTATTAAAATATTTTCTTTTCTAATAGTTGTTTGATAAAAAAAATTCTTAAACATTACTAAATTAGCATAATAAAGTCTTAAATTAAACAGTTTTTCAAATTTTCGGAAAATGCGACATTGCACCTTATCCCAATGAATTTATTGCAAGATGGAAAAAAATTCAAACCTTCGCAAAGGAATCTTTTAGCCCCGTCGCACACGGAGCGGGTTGCCAGCGGGGCGGGCCGGGACGAGAAAGTTTCAACACATGGAGTTAAACGGGGGCTCGCAGATGTTGCGGAAAAAACGCGCGTCAAGAGCGAATCACAATGTGATTTAGTAATTAGTTTTTCAATATTTAGTATTTAATTGTATATCTGTTATATTAGTAATAATAATAGAATAAATAAATATCACTAACTTAGTGAAACAAACCAAGTGTTTTTTTATTTCAAATGTTATTTTAATCATGTTTCACAGAGTGATTAATGAGAACATAGTGAACAATAAAATAAATATATTTATAGACATTCCAGAAAAAAATTACATTCAAGACGCGATTACACTAGTTTACCAATGTTTAATTTGCTTTTAGAAAATAACGGTGAAAAAGTATATACTGTCCTTAAAGTATATACATGTTTTAAAATATTTCATGAATAAAGATGTAGTAAAAACAATATACCGAGCCTTCTGCTTTTAGATAGCGACATACATCCTAATATTTGTTTTCTTTTAAATCATCCTTAAATATGTTCAGTTTGGTGGTTTAATTTAAACAAATAAATCAGCAACCTTATCTTATGTAAATTAATTAAATATCCGTATAGTAAATATGTTGATGATTAAAATTTAGATTGATACTTTGTTAAGTTACAAATTAATTTGTGAACAACTTCTCATGTGACGCCAGTTGCAGCAAACACGTACGTACGAACGAACAAACTGAGTACATCTCCGATCTGAGTAATGAAATTAGAACAATGGAAACTGTTATTATGAACTCGGATTCAGAAATGAACTCGGTTCAACGTTTTTGGTAAAATTGGGTATCGGACATTAAAACAATGAAAACTGTCATTTTTAACTTGGGTTTAGAATTAGATTTAATTCGATGTCTTTGCTGGAGTTGTGGCCTCAACAGTAAACAATCATTAATATTAATGTTTTTAATCATTAAAAATGCGATTTTTTACGCAATCTACAACAAATTAATTTGTTGTAGATTGCGTAAAGAATCAAACTTTTAATGTTTGAAGTATTCTGCAACTAAGTATTGGCAATTTCATTTATACTAATGTTTTTAATCTTTCTTAGTTACACAAAAGTGTTAAGTGTGTGATAAAAGCGTGTCTTGTTTCCTTTAATTAGTATAATTTTGGTTTATAACCAAGACATATCTATGCGATGTTAATTTAGGCTTAAAAGTAGTTGGAATTATGTCTTATACGATTCCAATCAATTTGTAAACTTACCGCATAAGATTAGCCCAGGATTATAGCAGATTGCAGCTCAACTTCAGCGATTGACAAAATAAGAAAAATAAGCAAAAAAGGCATGCATGATTCCTTTTTAAGTAACGTCATTTTTGAAAGTCATTAAACTTATGTGAATTCAGCGCACAGAATATACTGAAATCAGGCGAATGAGTTTCGAACGGCTTTTAAAAATAATCACGTATCGGCTTACTGTGCAAATTGTTGGCGCTTGGAAGACTCTCTCCCGATTTTGTCCGGGTGCAGGGCTTTGGGGCTTGGGTGTGTTGGAGGTAGTTGGCGTTGTTGTTGTTGTCGCTGTTGTTACTGCGGTTCGATGCAGGGAAGCAGTAGTGATGGTAGGATTAGCTTCGCATGTACTAGTCATAGTCGTTAAAAGCGGAGAGCAATCCGGCCGGAAAAACCAAGACGCCACCGAAGCCCACTGTAACAATAAAATAATAATTTAATAAATAATAATCTTTATTCCCAACAGATAATTACATCTTACAAGGAAATATTAATATACGATATTATATATGATAGTAATAAAATAATACATTAATATGTGACCTTGGAACAACTGCTTCAGGTGCTCAAATTTTGAAGGCGCAAAATTATGTTAGACGAAATAAACGTTTGTAAAATTTATTAACGTAAGATCAAATACAAAAACAGCCGAATCGGCTATAATAATAATAATAATGTTTATTTTCTTAACAGACATACAATCCTATTACAGGGAAAGTTAAGGGAAAAAAAGTATGAACAACACTGGTCGCAATAGGGTCGGAAAGTGATGACGTCAAAAATAAATGAAAAATTCAAACGTGAGTCATACTTTAAAAACACTGTCAAAATATTGGCAGTATTGACGACCAGAGCTGGGACGAATTCTTGTAAAAAGGATTCGAATCACGAATCACGAATACTCGAATAAAGGATTCGTAAGTGATAAATATGATTCGAATCAAAGATTCGAATCCCGTTTTTTCGAATCACGAATACAAATCCTTTAAAAATAAATTTGATTTTATTATTTTTTTGCAACCATTAATATATAAATATCGTTACCAGTTGTTTTAACAAAAATATTCAAAACCTAATTATTTATTAATAACACTTCACTTCAAATCAGTGTTTTGTACGCGTGGCGCATAAAGTAAAATTTCGAGTTTAGAAAAGCCCGAAAATTTTCACTGGGCGTTTCTAAACTCGAAATTTTACTTCATGCTTAGGCTGGGAGTGGAAACACCTGTTCAAAACTTAAAATTGAACTCTAATGCCTGAAAATTACGTAAATAAAAAATTCACTGAATATCATTAAAACCGGGAAAGTCAGAGAAAAGTCATGGAATTATAGTCAAATTGACAAAAACACTAACAAAAAAGCCATATGATATCATTAAATTTGTCAAAATCAGCCGGCAAATGACAAAACAAGTAAAAATTTATAAAATTAACTTAAATATTGATCTAAACAATAAAAACAATTCAACAAAATGGGGGTTTCCCATAGAAGAGAGTTATATTAAAAGACCAGCGAAAAAAATCTTGAAAAGGTCGGAAATATTAAATTTAACATTTCAGATTGTGGCTACCATGTCAGTTTTACTTCAAATAATATTAAATAAACGAACGAGCGTTTCCACTCCCAGATTAAGCATGAAGTAAAATTTCGAGTTTAGAAAAGCCTCGTGAAAATTTGTCGAGGGTCACGCAGCGACCCGAGACAAATTTCCAGGGCTTTTCTAAACTCAAAGTTTTACTTCATACGCCACGCGTATAAAACAGTGATTTAACGAGAAATTTAAAAACACACAAGAGACATTTTTCATGTTAATCTTCACAATTAATTCGAATTATTTTTTATGATTCAAATCCTTTTGTAAGTATTCGAATCCTTTTATAAATATTCGAATCCTTTTATAAATATTCAAATCCTTTTATAAATTATAAATTAAAAATACAATTTTAATTTTAAATATTTAATATTTATTATTATCTCGACACCCTAAAGGGTAAAAGGGATTTTAAATGATTATATATATATATATATATTTATTATTATTTTAGTTAATTTAATCAATTTTTAAAACATTTTGGAAAATTGAAGTTTTGTAGATATTTAATTAAAATATTGGTGCACTTGCCAATTATTATTTGGTAAATTTTGCTCCTTTTAACAAAGCACATTGAAATAGTAACTAAATAATTACTGTCAGTTTTAAAAAAGAAAATAGATATGATTAATTTTTATTATTTATTATAGGATCATATGATTTTCTTTAGAATATTCTAGCAAGAATCATAAATAACAGCTTTTGTAAGTTTGTTTACAATACTTGTTCTTTGTTGGTTTACAACAGAAAAGCTTAATTATTTGTAATTAAACTATGTTAGTTTTATAAATATCTCAATTCTGTTTTATATTTTATAAATTTAAAATTGTACCTATTGTATAAGATTAGGCTTCTATAGTTTTAATTCTAATTTGGTCTTCTGTCATTGTATTTCCAATGCTTCCATTTTGCTCTTTGCAATGGAAAAACAAAGCTTATTAATTTATAATTAATGCAAGATTTATCAAAAATCGGATGCGTGATTGATTTTTATAGACATTTAAAAATATTGAATTTCTTCAAATTATCCCTGAACAAATAATTTTGAAATACAAATCTATAATTTATTAAATGATCAGTGTCAGTTTTATAAAAGTCTGAGAAATTATAAATTTTTATAAATATTTCAATAAAATATGCATTTCTTTTAAAAAAACTTAAAAAAATTGTTAAATTTAAACTTCTACTATGTTTTTTTACATTGATTCACACGTTTGTTCTTTCAATATTTAAAACATAGTTTACTCATATAAAAAAAAAAACTGTTTCGACATCAAAACAGTTCTTAGACAAACAACTCATTGAAAACCTTTAAAAATAAAGGATTAAAAATATAATTAAGTATTGGCTTTGTACACATTGAATTAATTTATTTTTAATCAATCATTTTTGCTAAATATATTATTTAAATTGAAAGTAAATTAAAATATATCTACCTACTTAACATACCGGGTGTTATTCGATCAGGTATACATTTAACATGTAAAACCACAATTATGCATTTTCCTGCTTCCCGGATCATTTTATAGGAAAAACAGTAAACAAAAATTAAGAAAAAAAGTCTTCGTATTTGGGTCGCTATTTGGTTAAAATCTGACGTCGCTTGCTATTTGTTATCCAGTTTTAAAAATCACGAAAATTTAAAATAGTTAGCCTCATGAACACCCGTCTTCATTCATTATTTTTGATAAAGACATGCAAGTCAAGTATTAGACCTCTAAATAGCCGTAATCGCGACCAAAATCAGTGGGGTGTTTTTCTTATTTTTTCTTTACCCTTGTACTTTTCCCCTGAAATGATCCTGGAAGCCGAACAAACACCCTATATAATTTAATTTATTTTCAAATTAAATAAAAGTTAAATACTTGGCATAAAAAACTGTGTGTATGTATATTTTTATTATTATTGCAACTGGAAATCCTCTTTTTGGACTTTAAATGTGAAAAAAGCACTTAAATACGACCAGGTGTTATGAAAAATTAAAAGCTATTTAATAAATGACAAAACGTTTCCGAAATGAATCAAAATGGACGAACATCTTGTAATCTGACTGCAAACGACGCAGATTAAATGGAAATTGCAGAAAAATTGACAATGTCTGTTCATTAAGACACGGGAATTCAAATTCAGGTTTTGACCCGGTTACAATATATTTCCTTTACATGTCATTGTGTTTTCTTGCTGAAGGATTACAGGTTCTTGCTACCATAGAGGATTAATAAGGCGGTTCTGTGTTTATAATACGTAATCATTCAGGTATGAAATGCTTGCTGTGTAAAATAATATTCATTCAATTTCTAATTGGGATGACCTAAAATTCCGATCGATATTGCGGGTGTTGAAATGAAATTAATAATAATTCATACAATCCAAGAATATATCAAAGTAATGTTAAATTAAAATAATATTAGCGCAATAAATTGGTGCAGTGACCTTCCAGTAATTAGAGATGTGAATACGACCTTCAGAAGAACAATTGGATTTATCATAATGAACATAATAATCAATAAGTCATGAGGTCTTCAATGGAATAGATTTAGACCCAAGGCGAAGAAAAATAACGGTGAAATGATCCTATTAAAAAAATATCTCCCGATCGTATATTATTTCGCATTCAAGGTAATAGTGACGAGTAATAAAATATTTATTATTCGATTCGTGGGAGTGGCAATATAAAGTAAAATCAAAGAGTATGCAGAGAGATAGGTATGTGATGTATGAAGTAGACTATCACATCCCCGACTTGCGACGCTTTAAAAACAAATAGATGCTCTCTGCTAGATTGGATTTCGCGGTTTGCATTTTATATGTGGCCCTCTTTGCTTCTCTATAAGAGTATATGTACCTACCTACACACCCTCTTTCCCATATCCCGATCTTACACCCCGAAGCAATTTTACGATGGACACAAAAACAAGGTCTTCAAATTTAGATGTATCATCACACGGTATAAACTTGGATTACCTGCTTGCCCATACTTTATTTCATTTCAACTAACAACTCTTCTTGTAAAAAAATCTTAAAGGAATGTCCAAACTCCTCAATCGCTCACGCTTTTATAGCCCCTACCCTACATAAAAGCGCTTTGACTTTGTTGTTGTTAACATGTAAACGTTAAAAGCTTTCAATATGTAATTTTCAAATTTATATTTAATAACTCTTTTATTATAATTTTATGTACTGGCGTTATTTAATTAAAAGTAAGTAGAAACAAAAACAAACTTCAACCAATATTGTTTATTGGTAAAACTTGGATCTATAATGAAAAATTGATGTTTTTAATGTGTAGGTAATTCCAGAGGTACAAATAATGATAAGCGATTGTAAATGTTTATACTTTACCAATTGCCGGTAATTTCTTAATAAAAACCAGTTTACCGATCATACATGAAAAAATAATAGAATACTGAACACAAATTCAGTTTAGAAATTTAATGATAACGGCAAGGAGTGGAATTAATTAAGCATTATGTAATATTTCAAGTCTAGAAAAGCTTAAAAATTTGGTTTGATGGCGTAGTTTAATTAAAGAGTGGAGAAGACACTAGTGAGTGTAGCTTTAAATTGAACTCATTAAAAAAAAAGGTGATGTGTCCATCATAACACTTTCCCCGTTAAAAATATGACGATTTAAATATTAACAATATGGAAAAGTGTCTCAAAGTAAAATTATTTCACTTTTATTATTATTATTTATAACATATTCACAAGGCACTTTTGCATATTTCCGCTGTATCTCGGTAAATATTGATCCATCACATCTCAGCAGTATATAATTCCAACTTCTCTTTAAATCAGTAAATCAGTTTGGTCCAAACCAAATTTTAAGGCTTTTCTAAACTTGAAATTTTACTTCATGCTTATTCTATGAGTGGAGGACACTCGTTAGTTTAAAATATACCACACCTGTCAAAATGTGTGATAATTGTCACCAATAAAAACAATAACAATACAATTCGTAGAAATTATTTAAAAATAAGTGAACTTTATTTTCTTGAAAATAAAACATAAATAACATATTTGTTTTTTTTTAATTAAGCCAAAGTATAAAATTTAAAAATGTATCAATTCAAATTAACAAAATTTATTCAAAACATAAGTAAACTTTATTATCTTAGAGAGAAAACAAAATAACACGATTGGTTTTTCTGTAAAATTAGGCCAAAGTCAATAATTTGTTTAAAATCGTTACATCTAACGATTTTAAAAAAGAAAGAATATATTTAAAAATTTGTATAATATGAATAAATTTTTCAATTATCTTGAAATGCACAGATTTTATTTAAAAATAAGTGATCTTGATTGCGCTGAAGACAAAACAGCAATATCACTACAATTTTTTTTTTAAATTAGCCTTGAGTCAATAAATTATTGAAAATAGAGGTTTTATTTAAAAATTTGTTTTCACAGATTTATTTGAATAGTCAATAAACTTTATTATTCTGAAGAGAAAATAAAAATATCACAGTTGTTTGTTTTTCTTGCAAAATAAAACCAAAGTCGATATTTTTTGTTGATTAAAACCGTTAGGTGCAAGCGATTATTTCATATAAAAATGTATATAATATTAAAACACTTTTCAAATCATCGCAAAATTAAAAAATTCACTGCCTTATTAATAAACCTTAGCATACAGCTTTAACACTGTACTAAGGATAATATTAACATTTTCGTATTAATGAAACATTTTAGAAGATTACTATTGTTAGTTTACAGCTAATAATTTATTAAAATAGTACTTCTACTTTAATGCATGAGATCCGTGTTTACACATAACCTCAAATGCCATAGTAAAACGAATTTATTTAATTATAATGCTATGATTTATTTAAGATTTATAAATGTACATACCTAAGCAGTATATTTTGAACTTCACTTAGAATCCGCGTTTTATACGCGTGGAGCATGAAGTAAAATTTCGAGTTTAGAAAAGCCTGTAAATTTAGTTTGGTCGCGTAGCGCTACGCGCTACTCGACCAAACCAAATTTTAAGGCTTCTATAAACTCGAAATTTTACTTCATGCTTAGTCTGGGAGTGGAGAACACTCGTTAGTTTAAAATATACCACACCTGTCAAAATGTGTGATAACTGTCACAAAGAAAAACAATAACATGACCATCGTTAGTTATAATTCAATTGAAACGCGTGTGAAATTTAGAGATTATATTTATAAATAAATTACTTTTATCTTTCCCAGGAAAAAACCATAATACGCCATATTGTTTTTTTTTTTGAAACTGAGATAAACTTTTAAACTCCAAATATTTAGAGTTTAAAACATATTTATTTTAGCATTATTTTTATAGCAAAATCTGTGTGCGTATTCACGTGCTCTCTTCAGGATGATAAAGGTAATTTATTTTTAGATAAAATCTTTACATTTTAAGATTAAAAAATGTTTCAATTTATGAATTCCACGCCTTTTAATTTTCTAATGCATTCAACTTCAGCAACTGAAAATTTGAAGTCTGTTCATTTCAAAACGGTTTTATATAAAATGACAAAATAAACAAAGATTTCCAACAAAATATTACATTTATTAATTTTTTTCACCGACTTACTATTTATATGAGAGATATTTAAATAATTCAATACAATAATAAAACATAATACACTAAAATTATAAACTTAATTATAAAATTACATAGAAGTATTATTTAATATGCGTTTTAAGGAGGTAATTTCCAATAAAAAAAACCAAATTGGAGATAGTTTGCTTTGTTTATTAAACAATTATGATATTTTTGTTCTATTTTCAGGATAATAAAGTCCACTTAATTAAAAAAAAATAAAAATAATAAGTTACAAAAATAACTTATTAATGGAATTGCCACTAAAATCACTATATTGTATCATTAGCATTGATAATGATCACCGTGTATTGAAACTAGTCACAAAAGTAAAATAAAAGTGGTATAAAAAGGTAAGTGTTTTCTATATATCAAAATATCATTATAGTTTAATCAAAGTTCATTTTTATGAAACCTGTACAAACATGATACTATCAGTTCTTATTAATAAAACAAAATCTACATGTTAGTAATTAGTTTGAACTATTGATAGAATGAACTTGGCAACATCGCATTTTCATGTGTATCAACCTCAATTTAATTACATTTTAAGCATTTAGAGGTTATGTTACATTGTTTATGTTTGTGAAAATGTTTCTTCCGCTGAATTATTTTATTCAACTTTATGTCTAACGAATGATTCCACTCCTTGGTTAAGCATGAAGTAAAATTTTGATTTTAGAAAAGCCTGAAAATTTGTATTAACTTCTCAAATAAATCTGTAAAAACAAATTAAATAAAACCTCAGATTGAATCTAACCATGTTCAATAATATATTGACTTAAGCCTAATTTAAATAAAAACTAGTAGCAATATTTTCTGTTTTGTCTTCAGCGCAATCAAGATCACTTATTTTCAAATAAAATCTGTGCATATCAAGAGAATTAAGTTAATTGATTTTATACACATTTTCAAATATAATCTTTATTTCCAACGTTTTTAAACAAAATATCGACTGTGGCTTCATTTTACAGAAAAACCAATTGTGTCATTTTGTTTTCTCTTCAGAATAATAAAGATTGCTTATATTTTAAATGAATTTTGTTAATTTGAAGAGAATTGATACATGTTAAAATTTTATACTTTGGCCTTATTAAAAAAAAAAACAAATGTGTTATTTTTGTTTTGTTTTCAAGAAAACAAAGTTCACTTATTTTTAAATGATTTCTATGAATTTCGAGACAATTAAAAAATTTGGCCAGGTTATTGTTTTTCTTTGTGACCGTTAAGACACACATTTTGACAGTTGTGACATATTTTAAACTAACGAGCGTCTTCCACTTCCAGGTTAAGCACGAAGTAAAATTCCAAGTTTAGAAAAATTTGCAGGCTTCTCTAAACTCGAAATTTTACTTCATGCGCCAAGCGTATAAAACACTGATTTCAAGTAAAGTTAAATTGAAACATATAGGTAAGTAAATGTAACGATTATCTAGAACTTTTAATTTGAACATTTTTCGATATGATCAATTTTAACGAAAATATTAAGAAAACAAAAAACGCTAATAGTAAACTACCACTAATTTAAAATTAAATTAAACAAGTATAAATCATATAAATGACACTCACACTGTCGAAACTTGAGTCGTAAAAATATTTATATGTAACACCTGTATATATAAATTAATAAAAGTGGTAAAAAACATAGTAATAGTTTCATTTAATTTTGATATGGATTACCACGTAGTAACGGTCAAAACTAGGGATGTTACGGAGGTGGTTTTAACGGAACCGAAGTCGGAGTTTTTTAATTTGGTTTGTCGGACCCGGAACCGAAATCGGAGTCGGAGGCAGAAGAAAAATGTGTTAAGAGCAGGTCTAAAAAAATAAAATACTACAAACGTTTTCATCTCTGTTTTCATTTCAGTTTAAAAAATAATACCTAGGCGTTGAAAACAAATAAAACTCAATCGAATTTTCTGAAATCTTAGACAATACTAGTAGTAAATTAAACCAAATGAAGTGATTCCAAAAGAAGCACATTATATTTAATGAACAAAAGCTTCGCAGCTTTATCTCCTTCCAATCGATTTCTCAACGGCTGATAGATTAGGCCAGCACTACTAAAAAGTTGTTCGCTTGCTACTGAACCTGGTGGACACGACAAATACTGGCGGGCAACCGAGTTCAGCGGTTGAAATTTTGTATTTACTTTCCACCACAATAAAGGATCGTCACAGATAGGAATACGTTTTTCTCTATTGTACTCATTAAGTAAATGTTTCCATATAAGAAATGTGTCCAAAACTGCATGCTCGTCGGATGTCGTACAATCATCGTCATCGTCGCTACTCAGCAATATATTTGATAAAATAGTTTGGATATTGCTTTGAATATTGCTCGATTGGCCAACTGCTGGTGATCCCAACCTTGCCCGTTTTTTCTGCAGGAACGTCAATATTTTCAGTCTCATATACAGATTTATTTTCATGATCGAGTAAATTCATCAATTCAGATTCAACCTTTTCCTTTATCACTTCGTTGAAAAATTTCGTTTTATAACGAGGATCCAGATATCTAGCTATTGCAAAGAAGTTGTTAAAATGCAGGTCTCCAAATCTTGAATTTAATTGGTGGAAGGTACATTTTATTATATTTTTAAATCTTTCATTTGTGTCTGGTTTATTGTCTTCTATTTGTAATGAATGTATTAGTGCGTGTATTAACGGAATTACTGAAGAGATGCTAGTATTACTATCACTCATATTTCGGGTAATCTCTTCAAAAGGATATAGTATGGTCACTAGTTTTTTGAGCTGCAGCCATTCTTCCGGAGATATTTGTGGGATATTGTGTTTACTTGCGTACAGGCAAATTGAGTCCTGTATTTTAATCATTCGTTCCATCATATAAAATGTACTATTGCACCTGCAAAAAAAGTTAAATTAATTAAGAATAAGAATGTTCTTATTCGTATTTAGCCAAATAACAAATTCTGAGGTTTGCGTGATTATTTATTACACATGATAAAAAATGTAATTATGCAGTTAACTTTTTAAAATATAAATGATTAAAATAAATATCAAAGTCAACTAAATCTAATGCATGCATGTACCAAACCACGTTTCATCGAATTCGATTCAGTGGTTTGGCCGCACTAATAGACAGACACACTCTTTCGGATTTAGAATATTAGTGTTGATAAATCTCTGAAAATATCTTTAGATAAAAAACGTAAATTTAATAATTTTACAACATACCTCGTACTACACTCCTGTACCACACCTAAAACATCTTGGTTAAGTTGTTCCTTTTGTATTTTGTGCAGTTCAGTTTGAGCAATTTGGGAATGATTAAAATGCGTCGACAGTTTTTTGCATTTTGTTAATACGTTTTTGATTTCTTCATCACAATCTAACATAGTTCGCACACATAGTTGTAATTGATGTATTATACAATTGACATCACGTATATCGGCGAGTCTCATTGCTCGTATCATATTAGATCCGGAATCGCGAATAAAACAGTGGATTTTTCCATTTACTATGCTCCATTTCATCAACATTTCATTAATTTTGTCTTGGATTAGGTCTCCTGTATGTCTTCCGTCAAATGTGTGACATTTTAAAATAATTTTTAGCCTTTTAAAATCTTTATGCCGTGCGCTGTTAGACTTAATAACGATATATTCGAACTTGGTTCGCTCCAAATATCTGTTGTAAATGAGATTTTCTCAAATTGTTTTAACAAGTCATTTATCTTTTTTGCTAATCTTGCATATAACTCACCACAAATATAATCTGTAAAAAACTGTCTTCCCCTTAAGTGATAATTCGGCACTATGAACTGCACAAGTCGTTTAAATCCAATTCCTTCCACGAAATTGAAGGAAAGATCTTGCAAAGCAATCATTTCAGAAATTAAACTATCTATTTCTATTGATTTAGGATTAGAAGTACACCATTTTTGATTCTTAATCAAAGCCTCTTTGATAGTAATTTGTTTTTTGGACTCTTGAAGAGGCGTTAAAGTCGAAGGCTGTACTGAATTTTTTTTCAGTTTCTAATTTAATGAATTCTTCATATTTAGTAGCATGTGCAGACTTTAAATGACCTTTTAACGAAGAAGTCGTACCCCCCTTTCTTGAATATATCTTCTCACAAAGTTTACACTTTGCCGTATTCGCACAAACTTCACTCAAATAGTTCCAAATAACACTTGTTTTTGGTTTCATTGTTCAATTCAAATAAGTTTTTCACATGTCAATGAAACACAACTAGGATAAGTTTAGTTGAAGCGCAAACGCACAAAACAAAACAAATGACCTGATCGCAAATGCAAAACAACAAATTACGCCGATTACTTTGCGACAGAAAGCACGTGGAGATGGGGTTCCCCGCGCGACGTACATAAACTTATTCGTTGAACGCGGCCAACGCCTCCGCCGCCGCTCCGCTTCGACCACCGATTATATCTTCCGATTTAAATGTATCGGAGCCGAGTCCGAAATCAGAGGTGTAACATCAATCGGAAGCTCCGACTTTTCGGAATCGAAGTCGAACCTCCGTAACAACCCTAGTCAAAACCATTGTGATATTACTATTAATTTTGTACAAAAAATGGTTTTAGAATATATAAATTAGAACGAAATATTGCTGGTTTAATGTTTTGCTTGTTTAATGTTTTGCTTGTTTACTTTACTTCCATTTATTTTATGTAAATGAATGTGAACGTATATTTCTATCTACGCAGATAGTACTTTATTGGTTTCCAGTACAATGGGGGTTGTATCCTTAATTGAACAAATTCACTTTACAGAAACTTCAGCATAATAGTCGCCGTTCACCTAAATCATATTTATTTGTTTTCATGACTGCATAAAATAAATTGCCGGTCTGTATAAACGCTATAAACAGCTTCTTATTGGTTTCCAATGTACCTGCATGCAACTTTATAGTGACATTTATTATTTACGAATTCTGCTCTATCCTGTTTTGAAATTTTTATATCAATTTCTGGTGCGCGAGAGAAGAGGTATCAATTGAAGTGTGAATGGGCTACAATGTTCCTAATAACCATAGAGCTTAATTAAAATTAGAATAAATCACGTTTTCATTGTTGTCCGTACATAATTGTGTCTTTGTTTGAAAGTTTTACGTTCGCTGTTAATTTGCTTTGTGTTATTAGCAAGGCAGATGTATGTTAATCAACCGTCACGCATCTACAATATTGCCATCGTTATTACTTTATTAGTAATTTATCGACTATTGACTTTTACACTTGTACAGTTAGTGCTGGTTACATTCTATTTTTTAGAAAACAGTGTTTCAAATCGTGCGAAATTCGAGCACAATCACCGTCATATTATGTTACACTGTTTTGAAATAAAAACAAAACGCCGATCAAAAGTTGTGGGTGCTGTACCTTGGAATAAAGGTTGTTTAATAAAAGTAAGACTTTGAATCTTGTAAAGACTATCTAAAATGTTAAAGTCAAGTACAAGGTGAATGTAGGCGTTAGCATGATAATTGAAATAAACAAATGCAGGTAACTAAAATCTAAAGTTTTGTCATATTATAACCCGTTCGCATGGGCGTTTCGTTAGAGACGGACCACATTTAGTAAAGGAACATTTAGAATAAGAAATTACTTAACGTTAAAGTAATATTCATACATTTCGTTAATTTCCAGATTTTTTTCAGTTTTTCTGGAATCAGCACGATTTACATCAATTTTCATGATTTTCGTTAGTTTTCAGTTATGGATTGTAATATGTACGAATACCAATGAATGATAAAAAAAGTATCACGATGGTTTTGACCGTTACTACGTGGTAATCCATATCAAAATTAAATGAAACTATTAATATGTTTTTTACCACTTTTATTAATGAATTAAATAATAAAAGTGGTAAAAAACACAATAATAGTTTCATTTAATTTAAAAAAAAAGTACTTCCAAATTTTTCAGTAATTTGACAATACTTTACCTTAGTAAATTAAATAAATACTGAGCGGTGGAGGCTTCTACTTCATTATACATGTTAATTCAATAAAATAAAACACTTTAACTCCGTTTGATAATGGCAAGTTGAGTTGCTGAAACTGCAGTCACAAAAATAAAAAATATTGTGGTATACAAACAAATTTAAAGTGTTTTATTTTATTAAATAAATACTGACAATTTTCAGGAACTGACAAAGCTGTAAAATACTGTTGAAACTATTAAAAACAGTAGAAATAGCAACAATTTTAATGTTTTTATCCAAATGTAAGAATTTGATTATTATTGTTTATTTGTATTTTATTTTTAAGCTGTTTTATGTAATTAAACGGATTCTGTTAATAAAGTACAGTTTAAAAGGATTTCATAAAAACGTCAATTTAAAGCTTCTAACGACTGTTTCCACTTCCAGAATCAGCACGAAGCAAATTTAAAATATACTATTCACGTTTGATTTTAAAAATATTTATTTCGTTTAACTATAACTAAAACTTGCGCTTTCTAAATTCGAGCAATTTTCTTTGTGATAATAATAATAATAAATTATTTTATTTACATTTACAATTACATGTATAAAAATATACATTTGTAGTGTAAAACGTCAAATACCCAAAAATAATGTGTAGTATCTACATTAAAGTATTGTTTTTTATTTTTTTGTTTGAAAAAATTCCGATAACGAATACGGTTCTAAATCACAGAGCATATTAAATAGCATGCATTTAAGTTTATTATATTCTTGGATGTTTCTTATACTAACCGGTAGACTGTTAAATATTTTAAGACAAGTATAAAAACAGCCACTTGCATATTTATTTAATCTGTGTTTAGGGAGATTGTACCGCTGTCCTCTTCTGTTAGAATATTTTATACAATAAAAAACATTGTCAAACTATGAACGGTTTTTAAACAGAAATTTTACACATTCGTAGATATATAGGCCGTATACCGTTAAAATAGCAAAACTTTTTAAATTTGTCCCTGCAGGATGTTCTAGTATTAGATTTAGTTAATATTCTAAGCGCTTTTTTTTTAACAAATAAAAATGTTGCCTATATCTTTTGAACTGCCCCCAAAGGATGATTCCATAACGTAGGTATGACTGAATATTTGCAAAATTAAATAGTTTAGTGATTTCAAGATTTGTATAGCGCATCAGTATACGAAGTCCAAAGCAGGCACTGTTATTTTTTTACGTAGGAAAGCTATGTGAGGGTCCAATGAGAGTGTTTCATCTAAATATATTCCCAAACATTTTACGTCTTGAACAAATTTGTATTGAGCGTTATTTAATATAAGATAATCTGGCGTGACTAATGACTGATTAGTTTTAAATAAAATGCATGCAGTTTTTGACTTATTTAGTAGTAAATGATTGTCATGGACCCAAGATTCCAGTAGATGCATACAGGTATTACCCTGATCCACAATATCAACGTAATTTAAAATGTTACAGCTTATCGGAATAATTATTTGATTCGAATTAATTGATTCGATAAGACTGTTGCACCATCTTTGATGCATTTTATTTTCGTATAATGTACACGATCAGTCAAATAAGATTTTATTAGTAAATATGGGACTCCTCTTATACCATATTGATATAGTTTTCGCAATAATATTCCATTGTCGATAGTGTCAAATGCTTTAGATAAATCTAATAACATTCTACATGACAGGTTTTTGTCTTTCATATTATTCAGCATTGCATTAGTAAATTCAAAAAGCGCTGTTTCTGTACTCTTTCCTTTTAGGAAACCGTGTTGATTTTTAGAGAGTAACTGAACTGAACTGATATGTTGTTAAGATCAAACTTAAGCAGTGTATATTTTAAAATTCATTTTAAATCAGTGTTGTATACTCGTGGCGCATGAAGTAAATTTTCGAGTTAAACGAGTAAACTCGAAATTTTACTTCATGCTTAACCAAGGACTGTGAACACTTGTTAGAAGCTTCAAAGCTTTCAGAAAAAATACAAATTCTTGCAAATTTACCAAACGCAGTATACATATGTATACTTAAAAGCAAAATCCCCGTATGTTTCTTATCGTGTCATTTTGGTATTTTTTAATATAAATTCACATTTTCAATAGAAAAAGACGTTCGATGACAAAATTGAAATTCTTCGTAATTAAAGTCGACATTTCATATCGTACTTAATAATAATTATCTTTATTGTGTCATTAACACTATCATTTGCTATTGCTATTTGGCATTTCATCACCATTATTGACCTGTTAAAAAAGTGATAAAACGATAACATTTAGCAGGTGTGTGATGGAAAAAGTGTCAAACTTACATTTAATATCACAAATTACACATTTATTTCCAATCAAACATTATACATCACAAAACGTCCCAAATGATATATAATGTCAACAAAAAAATTAACACATCGCACCATAACCGACATTTTCCGCCAAACATTAACATATCACACGACTTTATTGCCATTTTACATCGATGAATAGAAGTTTATTGCCATCATTTTAAGCGGACCCCGTTGACTAAATAAATAAATAAATAATTGACATTTTTCATCACCATTGACATTTGCGAAAGGAGAGACTGACGTTTTACATAAAAAATACATTTTACGACATAAATTGACATTTCATGGACTTTCAAAGTGTTGAGATTTTTATTTGATTTATAAGATTTTCCTCAATGATATCAATTTTTGATCAATGTATTCTACTTTTTGTCAATATTGAAGAAAATAGAGTAAGTAGATAATTTAAATAATTAGAAACGTCTTAATTTTATTGAAAACCTGATCATATTTGATTTGAACACTTAGATACTTTTGCTCATATCCCGGGCCAGTGGCGTAAATAGAGGAGGATTTAGGGGATCAATCACCCCCCCCCCCCCCCCATGAATCTTGAAAAATAGGAAAATGATATAAAAGGCTATTTTTCTATTAGCGACAGGGTTTTATAAAAAGGTTTTTTTTAATCAGATTTTTTTTTATTTTAATCAAAACAAACACGTTTCTTTATATAAAACATGTTACTTTATATTTAAACAGCAACAAATTACTAAATTCTCATTATTAAAGTTAAGAAAAATGTAAATAATTATTGGATTTATAAAAATTGGATATTCTATTTATAAATATAAATATTAAAAAGTCTGTCAATTTTGATTAAATTGTATTTCAAACAAAATCTGTCAGCCTTAAAATGATAAATTGCCCTATTTTTAACTTCAAATTTGCAGATAAAATCAGCTGAGATATTTTAAATATAATACTTTCAAAATAAACCTATTAAACGCCATTGCTGCAATAACGCAACATTATTATTTTTTTCTTATTAAATTACTAAATAAATGAATTTGATACATTGTAATATTTGACATGACTTGTGAATGAGTGAAGAAAAATGTAAATATTTTGTTATTTAAATATTTCTACCTTCAAAATATTTCAGTGTTTTATACGCGTGGCGCATGAAATAACATTTCGAGTTTAGAAAAGCCTGAAAAATTGGTTTGACGACTAAACTTACAGATACAAATTCCAATTACAGGACAATAATTTTCTTTTGTATAACAAAAAAAAAATAATTTGTAACTCGTCGTTTTTGCTTTACATAACTTTGATAAATGTTTACAATATCAATTTTATTATTTTGTGTAATATTCTGCCAATTACAAAAGCAAATTGTTGTCCTGTAACTGGAATTTGTGTCCTGTATAATAATAATAATATACATGTGCATGATTATTGCAACGATATAATTCAGTTTTTATGGAATTATATCCTTACATTATTTTTCAAGCATAATATTCTTTAAAATTATTACTCCTAGGTCTTAAGTACAAAATTTAAACTATGATATACATTATTTTAGTAACTAGATTAACGTTTATATTTAACCTAATACTGTGCGTTAGCATTTTCCCTGAAGAATGTAAAAAATGCGTGCTTGTCCTATTAAAAAATATACTTGTCAACTTTTAGTTACTTTCAAGATTTCCTTAATGTCTCTTATAAAAACAGAAAATCGTAAGTAATAAAAATTATTAAATCTATTACAATATTTAGAATGGAATAAATAATAAGAATTTGTGAAAATTAGTTAATAAAGCTAAACTAATATGTTTTTATTGATTTCATTAATATTACGATTGTCTTCTGTCTGTAATGTTTTAGGCATTCGTCGTTTCTGAACAGTTCAATTTGAAGTTTCGAACGGGTGTTTCCACTTCCAGACTAAGCATGAAGTAAAATTTCGAGTTTAGAAAAGCCTGAAAATTTGGTTTGGTCGTGTAGCGCGAAGCGCTACGCGACCAAACCAAATTTTCAGGCTTTTCTAAACTCGAAATTTTACTTCATGCGCCACGCGTATAAAACACTGATTTATTCTAAAGTTCAAAAGCACCTCATCCATCTTTTACTGTTGCCAAAAGGAGTTAAAGAAGTCAAATAAATATGCAGGATGTTAATAAAATATGATAAGATTTTTATGGGCTTAAGATCAACTTATATTCCATTCAATATACATCTCATTATTGAAAAAAAAACTATTTTAAACAAAAATGCGTTTAAAACAAAACCGTTTAAAAAACAACATTTGTTTTTAAACATGTTTTAAACACTGTTTTAAAACAAAATGTTAATACTAAGTCAAATCTCCCGTCTCCCTCCATTGCAAATAGCTATCTACGCCACTGGCCAGGGGACCCCCCCCTGTGGGGGCTTGGCTAGGCCCATGTTCCTTCGTTTAACTGTGCAAAAAATTAGAGCACATTTGTGAACTTAACACCAAAGTCGTAAGATGCGATTTGTTTAACTTATGAAAAGTGAATAATAGTACCGAAATAACGCCATCTATAGCTCTCGTATTTTGTTTTAAATTTGTCAATAGATTGCCTACGTCGAAAAAAAAGTACTATATTTATTTTAATTTAACATATTTTGGAAAGTTATAAGTATTTAATAAGTAAGAAAACAATACTATGAAACAAAAAAGCTCACATCCAATAGGCGCTTTTTATCCTCTCAATTGCCGGTCATTAAATACCAAAATTGCTGTGAGACTTGTAATTGGTGGAAACCTAGACTAGCCTTGATGTCAAGCATCGTTAATTATTTATTGTTGAACACTAGAGACGGTATAATTAATTGCTGGTTTGCAAATGTACGTGTGTGTAAGACGGGGCCACACAAACGCACATTAGTTGACGTAACGCGAAATGTAACGTCCGTCATAGAATACCGAAAACCCGTATTCGCGCTCGTCTTCTCCCGCTTACAATCATTGTTTCGTGTCCGGCGCGCTCAACTACGCCACATATTTTTCGACCCGACAGCGGTGTTATTCAAAGGTAGCATTGTTCGATGGGTTCATCCATTGGGCCTTTGGACATTTTTATTTTATCTTACGACATATTAACACACTCCCTAACTTATTATTCGACAGGACCCATTTAAACAGTATGCACACTATCCAACACGACTGCCCGGCGTTATAAATCATCGTTTGGTCGTCTTGACCAGTGGCGTAGTTGAGCGAATTAAAAATGACGAAATATTGTGTCCAAGGGGGGTAAGAGACAAAATATTTGTCAAAAACTTATGATATGTCAATTATTTTGACGCGAAACATCGCAAAAAATATACGATTTCTTGATGTCTAGGAGGGCAAGTGCTCTCCCCTGCCGCCCCTTGGCTACGCCCATGAATAATTATTAAACTATAGTTTCGACTATCTAGTAGTCATTTAAAAAAAGTGTTGTACGTTATTTAACTTATGCAAGTTACTTCTGTAAATGTTAATTGCGACAGACGTAAGTGCGTTGTATATCCGCGTGGCCTAAGCCTTAACAGGTAATTTTAATGGAAAGAAAGTCTGCCTTATTAAATATTAAAATTGAATTTATTAATCTAGTTCCTTGTAGCATAACTATAACGCACTCATCTTTCGTAATACGTGCGCGGTTTTGCAATTAATTTACACACCGACATTCCACTTATTTTTGTGATAGGAAGTTTTCGACGCGAAGTTTGTGGGGGATTGCACAAAAATAATGGACTCGTGCTGCGGAACAAATTTATTAACACCGTATAAAATACTTTAAACATATATTCTCACATGCAACGATTTTTGACGAGAACAGAATACCAATTTATTAATAAAAAAGTTCTATCTAATTTAAATATTTTGTCTCAAAAAAACCTTTATTTATATAAATTGACATGTCCAAAGTCAATTCATAAAACTAAATTTTGTTATGAATTGACATTGACTTTTTTGAGACGAATTTCTTAAATTAAATGTTGGCTTGCAAATAATTCCCCTGATTCTGTACGAATCTAGAATTTTTACTGCTGTATTCGAATCACAAATAATTGCAATCGTAAGCATGGGCGCCCGCAGAATCTTTTTCAGGAGGGGGAGGGGGGGCAAAATATAACAATAATCTGCTGCTGTATTCGAATCACAAATAATTGCAATCGTAAGCATGGGCGCCCGCAGAATCTTTTTCAGGAGGGGGAGGGGGGGCAAAATATAACAATAATCAGGAGCCCCCCTCGGCTTAAAAAATTAAAAAACATCGAAAATATCGAAACAGATAGAAGTTTATTTATTTAATTATTGCAATTCTTAAAGTTATAAACATTTTATGAAATTTTTAAACATTAATAACTGGTGAAAATCGCACAAGAGTCGATAAATGTAGTAAAATTTAATGATTTTCGTTAAGATATTTCCGAAAGCAACCCGACACATTTTGACACATAGTTCATCATCGAGAAGTGTTAGTAATAATAATAAAAAAGACACATTTTGACACAGCTAAAAATCATCGAATAATGTTAATAATTGAGATGACCGAAAACATTGACAAAATTAATTAATATTTCAAAGTGATAAATTTCTTTATCAACATTTACAAAAAATTCAAATATTTATTCGTTGTTTTTTTTTTAAAGAATTCAGATTAAAGCTTTAAACGAGTGTTTTCCACCCCAAGATTAAGCATGAAGTAAAATTTCTAGTTTAGAAAAGCCTGAACATTAGGCTTGGTTGCTCCGCAAACTCATTAAGCAACATTATTTTTTTTTTTTAATTAATAACTAAATAAGTTAATTTGATAGATTTTATTATTTGGTTAATGTTTTAATTAAATATATCAATAAGTACTCATTAAAATAAAATGTTCAAGTATTTTCAGTGTGTTTCTAACTTTATAATATATCAGCTATTTATAAGCGTGGCGCATGAAGTAAAATTTCGAGTTTAGAAAAGCCTGAAAATTTGGTTTGGTCGCTCCGCGCTTCGCGCTACGCGACCAAACCAAATTTTCAGGCTTTTCTAAACTCTAAATTTTACTTCATGCTTAACCTGGGAGTGGAAACACTCGTTCAAAACTTTAAATTAACGGTTTTATAAAATCGACGAATGCCTGAAAATGTACAGCGTGTGCATCATGTAGGTATATTAAAGAGACAAATTTCCAGTATCTAATATAATAAGTCATTTATAGAAATCGCTAAAAGAAGTGCAGAACTTTACCTAAAATCAACTTTTAGATTTAACTGTATAATAATTGCTCGGCCGTGAATGGTATTAGGAATATTAATTAAAAATAATATCTAACCTAACTTAATTTGACATAGTGATATCTAACCTAGCTTGGCAACGCAAAACCTAACCTAACCTAACCCTAGAAGATTCTTCACTTGTGATGTACTTCCGACATTATATATCAATTTTTGACATTTCTAGTGCATAGCTTTAGTCGTGACAGTTGATAGTTTCATAGATAAAAAGTGTGTAGAAGTTGGTATAGTTTTCATTTGTTTTTACAAAATAACATATGCTGTTTTCGACAACCTTTATGTTGACAGCAATATTGCTGTCAACATAAAGGTGTAATTACTCGTAGCTCGTTTGTTTTGATAGTTACAGCGAAACTTCAAAGATAAAATTTGTTTTCATTTGTTTAAACGGTATGTAGCCAACTAATATTAGAATTGAGAGAGTTGTCAAAACAATGTTTTTAAGTGTTTGTTTGCTTTAGCAGTTATATTAAAATAAACTTTATGTAAAGTATAAAAATACGTCGAGTACGAGTACTTGGAAAATAAAGTATTCACGCACTGATTACTGGGTAGATGAAAAGTACTCAGAGTACAAATTTTAAATACGTGTACTCGAGTGGGCGGTACTCGAGTACAAATTTTGTACTCTGAGCTCTGCTTGACGTACATACAAAATTGAATAAAAACCTGAAGTTTGGGTTAAAAATATGAAAATTTAAGAAATAGAAAAACTCAAAAACTATAAATGTGTCGATAATTTACATGAAATTTTTATGAAAATCTATTGTCACATTTGAAATTATGATTATTTATTATAAATATTCAAAAAAACAAAACTTTAAAGTAAAATCAATTGAAAAGTGACGATCGGGTATTATTATATCGTATGTTCAATAAAATAAAACCTCTAGAGTGCCATGGAAAATATTGTAGGTTGGCAACTCTGAAATATACATTATAATTATTTTGTCTGGCGTTTTATATGTCAATTCCTAAAACGTGTAGCCAACTTAAACTAAGAAAAAAGATCAAGTCTTGGCACTCTATAGGTTTTTTTTTATTGAACATACGTATTTTGCATATTTTTATTGAGCTAGATTTCGTTAACATCCACACACAATTTTATGAACATCCATTTAAGAATTTTTTAGTTTAATTTTATTATTAAAATTCAATATCGTGCAAATTATACTATTAATAAAAAAATAATTTCTGATTTTGAGCGAAATTAAATTGATATTTTAAATACATATTTCAAAATATGCGATTCAGGGAATTTTGGAGTTTAGCATTTTCCTAAATTTACTTTCTATAAAAACCCGACACTTATAAAATAAATTCTGGCTCTAAGCGAAACTTAGTTCAAACCTGTAAAGGGGATATTTAAGTTTCATGAAAATCCGTGGGCAATTTTTTGAGTTACTGATTGATTGAATGTTAACTTCACTAAAGTGAGAATAATGAATGTTATGAATATTTGAAATATTTTAAAGGTGATAAGAGTTTCTTATCATATTTCATAAAAGACTATTTTCTGGATCATATGTTTTTTATGTATGCACAAATGGCAATTTTATACAAGGTCTTTAATTTTGAGCTACTAAAGAATGTTTCCAATCCCAAATTAAGCGTGAAGTAAAATTTCGAGTTTATAAAAGCCTGAAAATGTTATTTGGTCGAGTAGCGTTCCGCGACCAAACTAAATTTTTAGACTTTTCTAAACTCGAAATATTTACTTCATGCTTAATCAGGGAGTAGAAAACACTCGTTAGGGTAAAATTTAAAACGTACTAAATATGATGCCCCGAAAAAAAGAATCAAACTAAATACTCATTGCATATTCAATAAATGAACTTGCATAATTTTATGGGAGTTTTAAGGCGAGATTTGGTCTAAAAATTCTTAGTAAATACTTATAAGTCTTTGTAAGGCCTTAACACTTTGTGTAGTCTCAGTAGAGAGTTCTAAGTCTTAGCACTTAGACTTAAAACTCTCAGTCAGTAGACAGTTATATATATATATATATATATATATATATATATATGTATATATATATATATATATATATATATATATATATATATATATATTAAATAAATCATAACACTCTTTGTAGACAGGGAAATTTAAAAAAACCGTGATACGAACAATCGAAGCATAAAATTTTTGTAAACATTAAAAGTGCGATTCTTTACGTGTATTTGTATCTGCATCCTCGTCAAGATGAATTGATTGGTTTAAAAATTGTGCGCAAACGCTCTACTTGACACACTAGTCACCTATATAACTATTAAATTATTAATGTACATGCATCAATCTGTAGCGAATCAAAATGTAAAATGCACATTTGTCTCTTGAAGCTTCGAAACCGTAAATAAATACATACACACGCGCATAAATCGTTGTAAATGCATAATTAATTAGCCTGTTTTAACACAATAAAAAATCACTTGTGTAAAAAGTGGACTCGTTCAAAAATAAATGTACAAACGAAATTTAAACGCAAACAAATCGTAATTAAAAAAGGAAGTATTTACAGGTTGTGTTAAAGCGCTGATTACATATTTATGCAAAGTGAGAATGTGTAATAAAAGTGGGTGAGTTTATCTACCCTGGATCAGGTAGTAATTGTAGACATTAACAAGTTATTAATTATACTGAATTGAAGTAATTTATTAATAAAACATGCACAGTGATTGTCGGAAGAGGAGGAGTCAAGTGACACAAAATTGTCATTTTATCATTAGCGAGTTATCGTCGGGGATCTTGGTGTACATAAAAAGCTCCGCCTATGAATATTACAAAGTTCTTGTTAATGCACCTTTTACAGATAAGGATCGACGTCCATTAGATAAATGCTTATTTCGTTAATGTGGGGGAAGATCATTGACGAATTGTCTGCTCGCATAGTCCCAAATCACTTTTATTTATTGTTGTTATAAATTGATTAAATTAACCTGCTACACTTACGCACCCTTTTTCCTCGGCCATCTATTTTAGGGCATGTACATCACTGTTCCTCGACCACCGGTTCCTACATAAATTCGAAATAAAAAACGGATTGCGTTTGACAGCTAATAGCGTTTAAATTTTAAATAGTAAAACGAACCGCCTAGTAGCTAAATAATGTGTACATTTGAAAAACCTTTAATTATTTCGTTGCAATATATGAGAAAATTGTTTTTCATTATTTCCAGATTTCTGTGTGTATAAGCAGTGCTTTTAGGGGCGTAGCGTAGCCCTTGCGATGTAATATAATGATAAAATAAAGTGATGAATATCGTAAAATTAATAGTATGCCTTATTAAAACATTCTTAGAATTAATTCTACATTTTCAATGTTTCTCATCAACTTTATTTATGGTTGGTGATTTTTGTTAGTTGTATTTAATGCTATAATGCTTTTTATTCTTAAAATATATAGACAAAATTATTTTTTTTTGTTATTCTGATGATGCTTTATTATTATTATTATTATAGATAAGGTATATTTTTAAACTTTACAATAAGTCTGTGCTTTATACACCTGGCGCATGAAGTAAAATTTCAAGTTTAGAAAAGCCTGAAAATTTGGTTTGGAGCGACCAAACCAAATTTTAAGGCTTTTCTAAACTCAAAATTTTACTTCATGCTTAATCCAGAAGTGGAAACACTCGTTGGATGATTTAAACTGATCGCTTTTTAAAAACAACGAATGTCTGAAAATGTACAGAGTATACTTTGGGATATGTATACTTAAAACAAAAATTCCCTGTGTTGTATCATACAGTAAAATAAATTTGACATGAGAGCTGAAAAGATAAAACTTTAAAAACCAGATTGTCTGCGGAACGTGTTAATTTTAAAAAAATGCGATTTATTGTCCTTATTGGGCGAACACGATTCACATTACCTTCACTGGAAATTCTGTTGCTGTTGTTGATCACATAAAATTTACTCAGATGTTCATAATAAAGAATTATTCGAAAAGGAAGCACAATAACGCGTAAAGGATTAATGGTTAGCAAATCGTGAGTTGTACCTCAATTCAACAAAAGTATAAATAGTGTCAAGGTAATTTGAGAATAGACAACAAAACATCATGCACCAGTAATTTATTTTTTGTAATCTTTTTTTTTTCTTCGTAAGTGCTTCGCAATCGTATAATTATTGACATTTTGACAAGTATATAAATTATATTATATTCATATTTAAAGATTAAATATATTTTGTCAATTGTATATAGTGTGGTACAAACAGTGGTGTAGCAAGGTCAAGTTTTGCCTGGTGAGGAAATATTTTGTAACTCTACATATACTGCTAAATCAGTATACTCCTAAACAAGTATTATTGGAATTTCACAATATTTCAGTGTTTTATACGCGTGGCCCATAAAGTAAAATTTCGAGTTTAAAAAAGCCTAAACATTTGGTTTGGTCGCAGAACGCTACGCGACCAAATAAAATTTTCCGGCTTTTATAAACTCAATTTTACTTCATGCTTAATTTGGGATTGGAAATACTCTTTAGTAGCTTCAAATTAAACACCCTGTATAATAATGGCAATTTGTACATACATAAAAAACATTTGAACCAGAAAATAGATTTTTATGAAGTTTAATAAGAAACTCTTATCACCTTTAAAATATTTCTAATATTCATAACATTCATTATTCTTACTTTAGTGAAGTTAACATTCAATCAATCAGTAACTCAAAAAGATGTCCACGGAATTTCATGAAACTTAAATATCCATTTTACAGGTTTGAACTAAGTTTCGCTTAGAGTCAGAATTTATTTTATAAGTGTCGGGTTTTTATAGAAAGTAAATTTAGGAAAATGCTAAACTCCAAAATTCCCCGAACCGCATATTTTGAAATATGTATTTAAAATATCAATTTAATTTCGCTTAAAATGTGTTTTCCACTCGAAGTGGAGCGACCAATCCAAATTTTCAGGCTTTTCTAAACTCGAAATATTTACTTCATGCGCCAGGCGTATAAAACACTAATTTAGTGTTATGTTCTGAAAACACTTTATCTAATTCTTTAATGGCATAAAACCAACCCAAAATGTATTAGAGATTCATATTTTGCGTATTGATAAATCAGGATTTTTATTTCGAACTAAGTAATTTGCAAAAATATTAAATTCACAGTCTCACTTATATATTTAGTTTTTAATTTGGTTTCCTGGATTTTCTATCCTATGGATAGATTATACAGACCTGTGGCAGTCTGTGGTTTTAATATAAACTCGTTTGCTGTTACGTCACTGACAACTTTAAATTGGCTCAGATTTACTGTACTCATATTTCAGGTTTTTTTTTCTACTTTAGCATTATTTTTTTGTAATTAAAGGGATGTTTACCACATTTCTGGTAAAAAAAGACAGTATTTGTCTGCCGCTGCTAGGACGGACACCCTTCTTTATTGATCAGTCGACGGGAACAAAAAGGTTGGGAAACACTGATTTACATCACCATCTATTTTTTAGTATAAAGTAACTAGTAACCACCAGCACGTTCTATATCCATTTAATGGCCTTAGTTTAGTCAGTGTAATACAGTGGCGCCGTACCGTAAACGCTTTAACACTTTGTCGTTTATTTATTTTTGTCATTAGCGAGGCGGCCTTTTTAAACGGATACTCCATTTTTTTCCGTCTCCGTTGTTTGACTATCGTTTAAAAAGTATATAATAAATGTGAATGTCTTTGAGCGCTGACAATACACTAACACACATGCATATTCGTAAAAGTTATTTGCTCAATGAATTATTCGTAGCCACCGATCTAATGCGTCTAAAGCATGCCGCTAGTATAACTTGTAACTGTTTTAAAATATTATATTATGTATTTTTAAACAGACTTCCTTGAGTGAATAATAAAAAATAAATACATTAATACATTTATTTAGTATATTTTGTTTTTTTTTTATTTCCGGAAAATAAAGATTGTTTATAGAAACATACAGGAAATTGTTTTTTAGGTGTACAGATCACGATCCACACTGAGGAATATCATATCAATTGCTGGAAAGAAATATTTTAACAAGTTTTTGGGTATTCAATAAATATTAATACCAGGGTTGTTATGTTTAAAACAATTTGTTTTAAAACTGAATTTTAAAACATATGCATCGATTGTATTGACTATCATGTCAGTACTGACAATATTGTATGTACCGAGTATGTTGACTGTGTTGGATATATTAACTTAAATTTTACAAAATTGACAATATCGACTGTTCTTTCACTGCAGTGACTTAAATAACTATATTACCTGTCATTCAACAACTTTGACTATTTTGACAATTTAAAATAGATACATTTTTCAACAATTGTCACAATTTTTCGTTTCTCACTATTTTAAAAAGTTAAAATGCAGAAAAAATTGTCTCAATGTAAAAATAATAGAGACAAATCATTTTAAAAAGTTAAAATGCAGAAAAAATTGTCTCAATGTAAAAATAATAGAGACAAATCTTCGGACCAAGTGATTTTATGCTTAATGTCAAAATAGTAAATAGATAGCTGACTTAGCGATATTGTGACAAAAAAAAATAGCACACTTGAGTCATTTAAAACAAAAATATTGTTCCAAGTAGAAAACATAGGATAATTCAAAAGCGATTAGAGCTGCAAAAAAGTATGAGTATGATCAGTAATTAGGAAAATATGAAGAAAAATGGAAAAAAACGCTAAGAGTAAAGTACCACTTTCGGTTTCGGCATTTTTACAAAAGCTCTACAGGTCCTTATATTGTAATAAAAAGCCTACATTTTAAATTTAATTTTAATATTTTTAGCGGTTTTTGCTGTAGTGCGCAAACAGAGACGGACAGACAGACAAATTTTTCAAAAATGGTCTTAATTGACTCAGGGGACCTCAAACATTTTGATTTGAAAATTGTCACGAAAACAATACTTTGCCTTTGTAAACTCGTTAGATTAGATACTATAAAAATCCTCTGTTTTAAAATATGCGCAGCATTTTTTAATTTTCTTACAAGACCAAATATCTAATAACATCGAAATTTTAAACATGATATTTTATGATATCAAGTAACAGCCTTATTAATAAAATTAGCGTTAATATCGGTAAAATTTAATATTAGCTGATTTCTACTAAACCCGTACAAACACAATACTTACATTTCGTTCAAATAGAATAAAATTTACATGTTTCTTGTTAGTTTTGAACTATTGATAACTCTAGTTAAATTTGGAGTATTTAGAATTTACGTTACACTGTTTTGCTTATGTTTGTGACAACTTCTATCAAGTGTTTATACTCTTAGATTAAGCATGAAGTAAAATTTCGAGTTAAAAAAGGCCTGAAAATTTGGTTTGGTTGCTCCGCGAAGCGGAGCGACAAACCAAATTTTCTGGCTTTTCTAAGCTCGACATTTTATTTCATGCGCTAGGCGTATTAAACTCTGAAATATTGTGAAGTTCAAAATATACTGATCAGATAGGTATGTACATGATTTAAAAAAGAAAACACTTGGTTAAATTTCACTAATATTTCGCTTTTTTATTCCAACTAGTTTCGACTTTGAGTCATTCTCAAGGAGTGAAATTTAACCAAGTGTTTTCTTTTTTAAATCATAGTTAAATATGTTTTACAACGTGAAAGAGGTATGTACATTTTTGATTTATAGCATTATAATTAATTATTTTCGACTTTTTCTGGTAAATTAAAATTTTCAGGCTCTTGTAAACTCGGAATTTTACTTCGTTCGCCAGACGTATAAAACACTAACAAATTGTGAAGTTCAAAGTATACTACTTTAGGAATATTTAAGTGTTTTCTTCGCGTGGCGCATGAAGTAGACTCGAGTTTAGAATGGCCAGCAAATTTGGATGGGCTGGAAAAAAAATCGAAAATAATTAATTATAATGCTATAAATCATAAATGTACATACCTATGTAATCAGCATACTTTTAACTTTGCAATAAAGTAAAATTTCGAGTTTAGAAAAACCTGAACATTTCCAGGCTCGTAATTTTCTTTTATGCTTAATCAAGGATTGTAAACACTAGTTGGAAGCTATACATTGAATGATTTATATAAACAACGAATGCCTGATATGTATACGTATAAAAAAATCCTGTACATATTAATGGCATTCAAGACTTAAATAGAAAGGTTTACATTTACAATTTTTAGCGTTTAATTTGAAAAATATGCTAAATGAACAAAAAGATAATGCTTTTGTGTACATGTAATGTTACCTAATTATTTATTTATTTATCGGTAATATTTCTGTGTACTTTGTAAACAGTTTATATATTTAACGGATAAACTTTTAGAATTTTAGAAAATTATAATACTTCTAGACAAATAATAATAGAAAGATTCTCAAAACAATAAATTTTCAGTTATTTAATCAAAAAAAAGAACTTGCGAACTTACATTAGCATCATGTAATGTAGATATAAGTAATTATTATCAATTATTATTATAATAGGATTTTAATAATGAAGTAATATAAAAATACGGAATGAATGGAAACAGTGGAAACGGCTGAGAATGGAATTTATCGACAAAGGGATCCAAATATGAATATAAAAAAGTTGATATTTCCCGGCAATCGTAAGTTCGCAAGCGTAATAATAGGCCGGTATGTTAAGGACCTTAACATGGGGTATGTATACATCATTATAAAGTCCCTCGATGCGAAAGGGTTAATATAGACAGTGGGGTGGGAAACTCCGCCATATTTGATCAATAATTCAGTTAAACAACTGGCAAACGATAGCTTATACGTAATATTCATCATTTAAAATCTCCCAAGATTATTATATTATTCACTGCTAATTATCGATTTCAAAATATGTTTATATTTAAATTATAGTTATCCAATAATTATTTTTAATGTATCAATATCATATATAAATATTTTAATATGTACGATTTTTAATATAATGTTCTACCAATATATTCTATATTACAGAATGAATACGAAAGTCGACAAAAATCTTTATATAGAATGTTAAGATAACTAATTTGAAGCTTTTCAGCGAGCATCTACTCACATGTTGTATTGTTCTTTTATATATTTTTATATTTATTTTGCATTGTATAATTTTTTGATTAATTTATATACTTATTATATTTCTATGATTGATGTGTAGTAGCACACTTAGCAAGAGGCGTCTTATCCAAATCGGCCGCATATGAGTAGAATAACACGACATATAACCTTAAAATCAAGCTTTACATTTATAATAAGTGAAGAGGAAAAACAAAGCAAACAATTATTATTAATAATGAAAATCGTTAATAACAGATAGAATGTTTTATTCCGTGTTATTCTATTTGAAGATGCAATTATGTGATTTTGAACTTCATAGTGGTTCAGTGTTTTATACGCGTGGCGCATGAAGTAAAATTTCGGGTTTGGAAAAGCCTGAACATTTTTAGGCTTTTCTAAACTCAAATTTTTTTTTCATGCGCCACGCGCATAAAACGGTGATTTACTTTGAAAACATTAGCTTCACACATCGAGTAATATTACGATTGTCAACTGTCATAATAATCTGAATATAAATAACATTATAAACTAAATGCGACATTATAGACTAACTGTCATTATCGACAATTGTTAATATCGTCAGTTGTCTAAGTATCTGAATATCAATGTCCACTTGTCTGAAAAACGTAAAAAAATACAAAAAATGTGTTATAAAAACAATATATTCCCTTATGTATTCATTTCATACGGCAAAAAATAAAAACAATGCATCCATCTTGATGGATTAATGCGGAGGAAGTGATGAATCAAAAACCATTAAAAAATCCAAGTCAAGTCACCTTGGCAGGTTCTAATGCAATTTCAGTGTGACCGCTTGAAATATTGTTATTTTCATTTATGTTACGTCGCCATCACGAATTTAATTAAATGGCCACAATTTCAGACCATTATATTATAGGAGTATTGTTTAATAAGCATCCTTCAGACGCGGCGGTTGCGTAATCTAATTGCTGTTGCCTAATAACGAAAAATATAATTAATTTAGGTGTAGCACCTGTGCAATCTTTGATGACATTTCAATGGAACGGATTATAGTCTTTTCCGATTGATAACGTTGAATTAATATTTGTGATTTGCCAACCATGCGTCTCTTTAATTAATATCTATTATACGAACCATTAAACAAAAGCATACAAGTTCCGTGTGAGAACTAAAAATCTGCTGGGGCTAACTCAGGCACCGACCACACATTAAAATGTCATAAGTGAGAGATTAATTGAAGATATAAAATGTCATAAGATTAGTTCTATCACTTATTATCAATGCTTATAGCAATACATTTAAAAATAACGTTTGTTTTTAAATTTTTGAGTTAAAGTCAAAATTATCCATAAATCTTCATAAATTATCCAAAATTATCTATAATTATCCATAAAATTATCCATAGATATAGATTAGGTATTTTCACTTTTTCCGATATTTGAAAAGAAATGTTGCATCCGAAATGTCATAAAATCCATTCACAATTTTGTGTTATGATTTATTGAGACTTTCGAAACTTTGCCTTCGTCTTAAGTATACAGGGGGATTTATGCAACATTTATTTTAAACTTTAATAAACAAAAGAATTGCAAAACACAGTTCACACGCGGATCAATAGGTAGCGATGTTAATGGCCTAGCTAAAGGGAATGAAATGTACATCTAGCAAAATAAAAATTATTGTGGAGAAAGCGTTAGTGTTTTCATTCCTAGTTAAATGGAATGAGTTTTACTTGCAAATCTTAAGAGCATTATTTATGATTTACAAGTAAATCGGTAAAACGGTATTACAATAACCAAAAACTTATGTTGGGGAAACAGGACATGATTGTTTATTCTTTTTATGTGAATGCAAGTGAGCTTTAAGTATGAATGCAAGTGAGAAATCTATGAAAGAAACTCTTTGTTTGTAGCGAAATTCATTGATATTTTTTGTACGTGGAAATAAGACCAAAACAAGACCACCTAAACGGGCTTTAGTCGCGCATATGAAATCCAATTTGCCATCCTTTGTCTGTTCGAATTTTATGTGTCCTCGGTCGGTATTAGAAGACGGCAAGTTTTGTTTTGTTTTGATTACTTTTCATTCGAATAATAAGAAGTTAAAATTCTCATAGAGCAAATGTCTGCAAACTTCACGACTCCCTTGCTGCATAAATATTCTTCCAACACCTCCGCTCCCGCTCCCTAAGTCACAATATAGCAATCAATTACACTTTTCAAGTGTAATTAGGAAGTAATATAAAGCATCGAATAGGAAGCAGACATTTTGTAATATCTCACGGCACCCCCGAAAAGACGCCATGGTTCCCCGAGGAGATCCGCCGCACACTTTGGGAATCACTGTCCTAGACGATATAAGGGATATTGTCGTAGAAAATAACGACCACACTCGTATTTATTACGACTTGTATGAGCAAACAGATGCATTTGTTTTTAATCTTTTAAGCTTGCAGGCATTTACTACGGACCGTGTCTATAACATAACCGGTCTGAATATGACTAAAGGCAATATTTATGATTTTTTTATACAGCTTAATTAATGATTAGGGACATCACTGAATAATATAAATACGTAAATACACTAATTAAATAATTTTTAATCATTACTATTAGAATAAAATTATTTGGCATGACAAATACAGGAAATGTTTCTTTTAAGTATACATATCCTAATGTAAACTTTCAGGAATTTGTTTTTTTTAAATCGTTTAATTTTTAACTGCAACGAGTGTTTCCACTTCTTGAATAAGCATGAAGTAAACTTTTGAGTTTAGAAAAGCCTAAACGTTTGGATTTGGACGCATAGCGTCCAAGGTAAATTCACGATTTTCCAAACTCGAAATTTGACTTCATGCGCCTCGCGTATAAAACCCTGAAAAATTGTGAAATTAAAACTGTACTGGTAAATCAGTATTAAGTGTATACAGCTTAAGTAGGATTAATAATAGTCTGCTATACAAAAGTATTTTGAATTTCACAATATTTCAGTGTTTTATACGCGTGGCGCATGAAGTAAAATTTCGAGTTTAAAGAACCAAATTTTAAGGCTTTTCTAAACTCGAAATTTTACATCATGCTTAGTCTGGGAGTGAAAACACTCGTTGAAAGCTTCAAATTGACCGCTTCTAAAAAACGACGAATGCAACGAATGCTTCGCGGAGCAACCAAACCAAATTTGAAAGCTTCAAATTGACCGCTTTTAAAAAACAACGAATGCTTAGCGGAGCAACCAAACGAAATTTTCAGGCTTTTCTAAACTCGAAATATTACTTCATGCTTAATCAACGATTGGAAACACTCGTTAGTGGCTTCAAATTGAACTTATTAAAAAAACAATGAATGCCTTAAAATGCATACGCTGAATCGGGATATGTATATTTCAAAGAAAAAGTCCCTGTATGTTTATGTCTGTAGACCCACCAATAAAAATTCTTACGAGCCGTTGATTTAATTGCTACTTCTCTTAAAAATACGTTTGTCGTAAATACATCATTATAAATTTAATACCAGAAGCGCTTTATAATTGATAAATAATAGAATTAACTGTAATAATAAAGAAATGTCTTAAATTTTATCTATAAACGGAAATATTATTATAACATTATTATACACATTACATTATTTTATGAAAATTGTGTTTTTTAAGAGAAGCAAATACGAATAACTTTATTCTTATATTTTTTATTTACTGTTACACCGAGGATTGTAGGCAAACTTTCATAGATATGCATATTTTAACTGTACCTTGTCTGTATCTCTATAAATGCCTGTTATACGTCAAGAACAATTTGGAATCGTACAGTGCCTACCCAAGTACCAATACTTGCTACACTAGACAACATTTGAGAGTTTACCAGCAGTTTATAAAACTTTCCAGATCCCAAACAGGCGTAAGATTTCACGCAATTAAATTCTATAACGTACTACCTCAAAAAATTAGGGACTTGACCATTACAAAATTTCGGAAAGCCCTTAAGGAGTTTTTAATTAGAAAGCATTCTACAGTTGGGATGAATACCTAAATTTTAATTTTATAAATTTTTAATGTGTGTGTTAATGTATTATATATTAGTGATAATTTATTGTTTTATGTATTTAATTTATTATTCAATTATTCATTTTCATTAATTTTTATTTATTAATCTATTTATTGAATTATTTGTTTGTTTGATTATTTATTTATTTATTTATTCAATAAATTAAGTTTAGACTTTTACTTTTTAACGTACCATTTGGCTTTTACTTGTGTCTACTTGGACAGACGATTTTTCATTGTTTTTAAATTATTATTCAACACACTCGTAAATAACTAAAGCGTAATTCCAGCAATTTTATTAATGAATAGGTATGTGTCCCATTTGTGTCATATATGTGTTGTAAATCTAATATTAGTTAACTATTAATTAACTTTTTGTATTGACAATTGCAAAGCTTTCTGCTGATAACACAATATATAAAAAAAAATACTTTATTTTTATTACGAATAACTTTATTTCTATAAATGAATAATAACAAGGTGTATATTATCCGGGCAGTAATTCAGGGACACACTGTATATACAAGAGCAGCTTTTATTACTCTCAACCACGTACGTTTACAATGGCCGATGTTTGTTTAGCATCATTATTTTTGAGGAGCCCTATAGAATATTCGAATCTACCCCTCTGTAAAATGTCAAGCCAACCCTCCTCCCATTTATGTAACCCTTTTAAATATCATATTGGCACATGTACATTCTTACATCTATTTAATTTGAAAAAAGAAAAACACGCCCACTTATAATCTGAGAACCGTTCCCCAGCCACCCCTTTTATTCCAACTGTAGTATGGTAGCCATAATTAGTCATGTTATTGGCACTATAAGCATAATATAATTGCGAGTATCATACAATGTCTGCATTATTATTCTAGATGAGAGAGGGTTGAATTACATACCCTAGTTGAACACCAGGCCAATAATATATAAACACAAATGGAAAATGAAACCCACAAATGGCTAATACTTGACATATACAGGCAGTTTTTCTTTCATTGTACATATTACAATTACAGCGTATATGCTGTAAATCTTCAGATATATGACCAAATATAAACTTTCAACTCCCATACCGGGAATTTTTCTTTTAAGTATACATGTGCATACATTGTAAATTTACCGACATTCGTTGTTTTCTACAAGAGTTCAATTTAAATTAAAAGAGTGTTTTCTACTACAGATGGGCGAAATGGCTCTTTTCGGTGGGCTGGTTCACAAAATCTGACTCACTTTAAAGAGTTGGTTCAGTGAGCCGGCTCAAAAAAATTACATGACTCTGTTACGAGCTAGCAATCCGCTAAGAGTTCTAACTCTTAGAGATCCAGCTGATTCGCCAACTCATTGAATTGAGCGACGCACAGTGGTCTGAAACCGTAGAAAACGCGACAAAGCACCACGGTTTTTTTCATTTTGTGAGATATCAATTTGAAATTTGGTATGCTTATACTAAACACAAATTCAGTTTACAGATCTTCCATACAAATCTTTCATAAACCTTATACAGATCTTCCATAAACCTTTCAGATCTTCCATAAACCTTATTTGCACTTCCGGTTTCACCAGAAAAGACATCAATTTTAAAAATGGTGATGTGTCCATCATAGCACGTTCCCTGTTAATGATGATTTAAATATCAACAATATTGAAAACTTGCTCAAACTCAATTTATTTTACTTTTATTATTATTCCAAACTTTTCACAAAAAAGTAATTTTTGCATTTTTTTGATACATCTAGGTAAATATTGATCATCATCACATCTAAGCGTTATATATTTTTAACTTTACTGTAAATCAGTGTTTTATACGTGTGGCGCATGAAGTAAAATTTCGAGTTTAGAAAAGCCCCGTGAAAATTTGTCTCGGGTCGCTGCGCGACCCTCGACAAATTTTCTACGGGCTTTTCTAAACTCGAAATTTTACTTCATGCTTAGTCTGGGATTGGAAACACTCGTTCAAACTTTAAATTGAACTCTTTTATAAAATCAACGAATGCCCGCAAATGTACAGAGTATACGAATACATAAGGATATGATATATAAAAATGGTAAATTATTATGTCATACATTAATGACTTTTTTGATTTTGATTTTGTTGCGTGTTAATTTCTTTCCTCAAAAACACAAATTAAATAATTTTACAATATATAAATTTATAAATAAATTTTTTATAATAATTACAATAATAATTAGAATATTAATAATAATACGAACAAATAATATTGAAAATGTGTAAATATAGGTTTCGAGCAAACCAAATTTTCAGGCTTTTCTAAACTCGAAATGTTACTTCACGCGCCACGCATATAAAACACTGTAATATTGTAAAATTTGCAATATACTTACAACTAAACCAAATTATCGGGCTTTTCTAAACTCAAAATTGTACCTCATGCTTAATCAAGGAGTGAAATCACTCGTTCGGAACTTTAAATTGATCGCTTATAAAACAGCAATGCATAACTAAAATTTTACAGCGCATGCATTGTTAAAAGAATTAAAAGAAAAATACCATGTAGGTATAAATAATTTAAATAGGTACCATCTATTTCTACACAAAATATATTACTAAAAGGAAATAAACTAGAATACCTACGTCTTAAATATTTATCTTTTAAATTTAATTGGGAGTGAATGTAGGAGTAAATGGAAATAATTATATTTACAAAAAAAACATAGTTTTCGATTTAATAAAGGTAGGACCTTTTTAGCGTTAATAAAAAAAATCCCTGTTTGGAGCCAGTTGCGATGGTAGGTGTCTCTGACATTAAAATAAACAACGCGCGGTTGATATATGTAAATAAATTCATTCATCTAAAACACCTACGAATACTTTATTAAAGTAAAATAAACTCAACGTACTATATTTTAGGTAGCACTTCATAACAAACAATAGATACCTTCTGTGCGATGTTTAATACTACTCACTTCAGAGTTATACCGAGCTCTCCTTTATTATGCATGCTCTTTAAAATCATTGTATTTAAATTTATAACAAATATACGATCCTTGTCTTGCAATTCACTTTTAATTTTACGATCAGAGCTCGATGAGTCGTGAGAACGATTGTGATGGAATGTGATTCCATATTTTACACCGCAAAATAGTCCATTGATCTCCTCTCCTCAAATAAATACGCAACGTTTAATTTAATATTCAATTACAAAGTAGGTTTGTTTTAACACCGCGCAAATGAAGGTCATGCACATGCGCTGTAGCTATAGCAGGGTATTTAGGAGCATTTTATTTATAAATTAATGAATATTAATGTGGGTGTTCCAACAAACTCACTATTTTGTAACAAAAATAATGCCCAATAAAGGGTGATTTTTTGATATTTTGTCATTTATTTATAAGCCGATAAATTATGTGAAAAATGTTAAATAATGATAAATAACTGTTTAATTTATGTGTATGCAAAATATTGTATCATCAGTATTAAAAATATAAAAATGAGAACAATCAAACCACTGAGCAAAAAACAAACAAATAACGTTATATATCATCATTGTAGCAATATTAAACGTTGTAATAATGTTGATGAAACATTACTTGAATGTGTTTGCTCAGTGGGAAATCTTTGTATTGATCATAACTTGTCATTGATATGATCAATACAGGTACCACACAGTAAACCGATAAATCGTTAAAAAAATGTTTCACAAATTTGCCTGCAATTCGCCGATTTTTACCGGAATTTAGGTAACAATTTTTTTTTATACAAAATCATATACCTAGTATAAACATTTTTTAATATTCTGAAAAATGTGCAATTTTATTATATTTTTTTTTTGTTTTATTTGTTTGATTTTTTATGAAGATGAACAGGTAAAATAAAATAAAATATAATTGGTACATTTATTATACCATAATACAACAAAAATGTTAAATTTAACGTACATGGAAAACTTTTTTTTAAAACGGGCCAGCCAAAATGTTGACATTATAAGGCGGGAGGCACATAAAATGCGTATTAATAGTTTAAACACAAATTAAATATGATTTGAAAACGAAAACACTTGGTTAAATTTCACTAATATTTTGGTTTTTTATTCTAACTAGTTTCGACGTCATCTCAACTATCGAGAAGGACTGGAAATCCAGAATGCAATAAAACAGGAAAAACCAATAGTTAATGACATCGAAAATCTGTGACAGCATGACAGCCCTTATTGCCTAACCATAAAATTTAAATTAACCTCTCTTCTTGTATATAATGTAATATCCTTAACTCCTTGAGAATGACCTACGATCGAAACTAGTTGGAGTAAAAATCAAAATCAGTGAAACAAACCAAGTTTTTTAATCAAAATTCTATTATTAATTAAATATGTTGCACCATGGGTTAAGTAAGAAATTAATTCATCATATATCCTTGAGAATGACTCAAAGTCGAAACTAGTTGGAATAAAAAAACAAAATATTAGTGAAATTTAACCAAGTGTTTTCTTTTTTAAATCATGGTTAAATATGTTTCACCACGTGAAAGATGAGAAACTTGTTCAAGACACAAATTACATGTTTACTAAACCTTTAACAATACATGTATACTATAGAAAGCTAAGACAATATAACATATATAAAAAACATAAAGCTAATTTAAATGCGAAATGCTCCCTCCAGCTGTACGAAACGGCGCAGAGGGCCGCATGCGGCCCGCGGGTTGCTCAACCCTGGTATATAGTATTTTTTAACTTCAGCTTCTAAGCTGGATTTAGTATTTGTTA
The DNA here is from genome assembly GCA_932526585.2 of Philonthus cognatus. Lineage (NCBI taxonomy): Eukaryota > Metazoa > Arthropoda > Insecta > Coleoptera > Staphylinidae > Philonthus > Philonthus cognatus. The sequence continues at coordinate 87,040,249 of OW052243.1, forward strand.
TGTATACAAAAAATCCTGCTGGATAACGATCATGATATTTTTAACGTTTAAACAATATTCTTTTCAAACTTACTGAGTCTGCTCTAGTATAAGTTTACATTTTAGTTCTAAAGCCCATATGAAATGAGACTAATTCTTTAGACAAAAATTTGGTATCAAAAAATGTTATGAAATGACATGTGGTAGTGTAATCAGTGTTTTAATAATAAATACGGTTACTTTGCGAAACAAATAGCGATGTAAAAGAAATAAACTGATGAATGTATTTATTAAAAACGTAAATACAACGAAATATAATAAATATAAAAAATTAATGAATGGTAACGAAATCGTTAATCGCATAGAATTGGTTGGTTCAGTTGTTTACTTATAGCGCTATTAGATGGTAGCAACGTCGAGGCCTTCCATTATAAACTTTTTGTTACAATAACCAGTTGCTGCACAAATGGCAATTTAAATAAGTGCGGAATGCTTTTAAAGTCAAAGATTTAAACGCTTTGAAAACGCAAACGACAAGAAATTAAATTTATAATTCTGCCGTTGAGGTTATGTTTCTATACAAACTTACGTGAATCAAAGTGCGCACGCCTTCATGCTAAAATATGACGAAAATAGAACATTTCGTACAAGAAGTTAGTATTAACACATTTTCTATATTACACGATGTTAAAAAATTGGATCCAATTTTTTTGTCTCAAGAATTACTATCGTATCATATGGCTTTAGCAATGAATTTGCTTTTCAAACTACATGGAATATTTTTTTGACATTTTAATGGTAACCCGTTATTAACTTTTAAAATTCAAGGTAAAATCTGTTAATTTCTGCGAAATTCAAAATTTTAATGTATTTTTTTGTATGTTAATTATTGCACTTAGATATATTCTAAATGACTAGGTGTTTACGACAAAACCAATTACACAGTTTTGCCGTAAACACCTACTATATTGATTTTCATACTCTGGAGATGATTTCCAGCATTAAATTGAAAAAAGAAAGAAAAAAAACTCTAATATAATTATTTAATGCTTAAGACCCGTAACGATACGTTGCGGTATAGTTAATTACTGCCAATTTAGTTAGAAATAATGACGAATAAATTTGCTTTGATGACAATTAAAGATGGAAGCGTAATGTAATAAAACGCTGGAACCAACACAATGCCACGAATTTACATACAAACTACTTGCTTAACAACATCGCAGAGAAAAAGCTGATGTTAAATGAAATAATTGCATTCGTCTGGATTGTGCATAATTTCGATGATTAGCGCGTAGGCTAGGAAATTTTTCCATGTGGCTTGGACCTTATTAATGCTATTATCAGAAATTGCCGTTTAATGCAAATGAACCGTGACGGTGATAATGCTTATAAAAATCGACAATAAACACAAGCGGCACTACAGAGGAACCAAATTAGATAATGTTGTCAATGTCACATGTCACATTTTGCAAGGTTAGGAGATAAACTGTCCACTGAAAAAAGAAGCACTTGCGCAACGGCAAATGCTGAAAGCGTTATTTTAAAAATAGTTCTATGTATTAGATTTATCACGACTTTTTTGTCATAATAAAAAATCTAATCGCCATTATTACTAGAAGTTAGTGGATAATTCCAAAACTTGTGTATACTTTTAAAGTATCGATAAACCAGAGCATATTATTAATAATAATTATTATAATTGATTTTAAAACTTTTGTATGCTACAAATACAGCATTTAATCAAATTTGAAAGTATTGATAAACTAGAGCATATTAAGATCTAGTAGTAGACAGATTAAGGGACTTCATAAAGGTCTATCCTTATTAGAGCATTTTGAAGCTTTCTGTTAACGTCTATTAATACGGGTATATTTTTTTTACTATTGACGATTAACAAACATCTTTTATTATTAATAATTTTCTACTTGATTAGCTACGTGTGCAATCTATTTTGAGATGATAAGCAGTGTACAGTGGCGTGGCCAGGAAGGGGTTACGGGGGGTTAGGTCCCCCCCTAGTCGCTGTTATCAATTTTATTTTTTCATTTTAAAATCGCCGCGTATTTAAAATCATTGAAAAATTCTGCATTACTAAGCATGTGCACGCACCCTGATTTAACGCAAAATTATATTATAAATAGATGTTTTTTATGCAAATTATATTTTTCTGTCTAAACTGTTTTTATTTCTGGAACCCCCCCATGTAATAATCCTGGCTACGCCACTGGTAGTGCATCTACATTTTTCAAATTCTAGGTGTCGGTTAATGTAAATTTATTTAAATAATAGAATTATTGAACTCTTGAAAAATACTCGAATATTAACATTTAAGTATCCAATTTAAATTAATTTAGGTGAGTTTCGAAGGAGTATAATAATATACAGGAATTTGTTTCTTTTATATAAATTATCCCAATTTACGCTATAAATTTTTAGGCACTAGTTTTTTCAAGAGTTCAGTTTGAAGCTTCTAACGAGTGTTTCTACTCCCAGATTAAGCATGAAGTAAAATTTGGAGTATAGAAAAGCCTGAACGTGAAATTATCGGTAAAGCGGTTGTTATTCACTAATTGTTTAGCCATTCGATGTTTTTAAAAATCGTTCAATTTAATGTTTCTAACGAGTGTTTTCCACTCCCAGATTAAGCATGAAGTAAAATTTCGATTTTAGAAAAGTGTGAACGTTTGGATTTGGATTTGGATACGCGTAGCGCATGAAATAAAATTTCGAGTTTAGAAAAGCCTGAATTTGGATTTGGACGCTACGCGTCCAAATCCAAACGTTCAGGCTTTTATAAACTCAAAATTTTACTTCATGCTTAATCTGGAAGTGGAAAACACTCGTTAGAAACATTAAATTGAACGATTTTTAAAAACATCGAATGTCTGATTTTTTAAGTTAGTGAATAAAAACCGGTTTACCGATAATTTCAAGTGAAATAACGAAGGTTTAATTTACCGAGATTAAAGTTGTCAACTTAGCGTTAACTAATATCTACTATTGTGTTAGGAATGTAAATATAATGCAAAATTCAGGATTCTGAGGAAGTTGCGTCATCTTGCGTCTAAGGGCAGGAAGAGTGTTCATTATATATTATAATTGAATGCAGATAGGCATGCGTTTCCTTGCGCTATAAACACATTCATCAAACACATGAAAAGTGACACAGTGTAAAGCTACCTTAGCAGTAATCCTTGTTATGAGGAAGGAAATAAGTGGAATAATTAATTACACGCTCTATTGTGATAATGTGACAACAGCAATGCGTTAAAAATAATGTAATAAAACGCGCGTTTCATAATTGATTAATTACTTGCATAAAAGAAATCACATTCTTTATTTATTTTCAATGCTATAAATACAGGCAACACAATCAACTTGATTTTGCTGTCTTGCAGAGAACTGAATGAACCTGAAAAATTATGTAAATGATATTTTCATGAAACAATTTTGGTTAGTTTGCTGTTGTTTAATTTTTGCTTCGTGGAAATATCACCATTTTGAAAAAAGTTATGTTCAATTGTTCCAGTGATATTTTTTATGGAAGTTGATACACATTAGCTTAACCCTTTCCGCCCTGGAGTTTTTCTGGTGCCCAAAAAAATGCTTTGTACACTGCATATTATTTATTCCTATCTCAGATATGCAGAGAGTTGTTTTAAGTATACATAACTTAATATACTGTATACGCTATAAATCTTTAGACATTCGTTGTTTTTACAAATATTTCAAATTGAACTTTCAATCGAGTGTTTTCCACTCCCAAATTAAGCATGAAGCAAAATTTCGAGTTTAGAAACGCCTGAAAATTTGGTTTGGTCGCGTAGCGCGAAGCGCGGAGCGACCAAACCAAATTTTCAGGCTTTTCTAAACTCGAAATTTTACTTCATGCGCCACGCGTACCAAACACTAATGTGGTATGATGTTTAGAATACACGTTTTTAGCATACTGCTTTAGTTTTATACGCGTGGCGCATGAAGTAAAATTTCGAGTTTAGAAAAGCCTGAAAATTTGGTTTGATCGCTTAGCGCTACGCGCTACGGGACCAAACCAAATTTTCAGGCTTTTCTAAACTCAAAATTTCACTTCATACCTAATCTGGGAGTGGAAAACACTTGTTTAAGACTTAAAAGTAACAAACGAATATTAGAAAAGTTACAGCTCATGCATACAATGTGTGTATATTTAAAAGAAAAATTCCTAGTATGTTTACCAAATTTTAGTCGTGGCAAATGCAAAAGTTATGATCACTTGTTTCAGGAACAAATTGTTATGGAAGTTAATATACAAAACAGAAAACTGGAGACTTAAGCTTACGATTAATTCTTTGATTTAAGTTTAAAAACAACTGAAAGTTCCATAATTTCGCTGTTGTTTAATTTTTGTTTCGTGGAAATAGGACCATTTTGAAAAAAGTTATAATCAATTGTTTCAGCGGCATGATTTTATGTATTTCAGTTTTTTAACTTTATTAACACAAAGTGTATGTGGAACTTCACTTTAAATTAGTATTTAATACGCGTGGCGCATGAAGTAAAATTTCGAGTTTAGAAAGCCTGAAAATTTGGATTTGCCGGGGCGCGACTCACTTCAAAGCTTTATTCTTTACCTATTGTTTTATTTTTGTTTTATGAATATATCACTATTTGAAAAAAGTTCTGATTAATTTTGCCAACGGCCAATTTTTTTTAAGTTAAAAATATAAAACGGGAATTTCATTTTATAAAAAGAAAATCATTTAACAAATAGTGAAATATATTGATACAAAACTGACATGTGGGATATTCGTTTGATAACAAGGAAATTTCATTTGTTACATGGTGAAAATCAAACGAAAAATCCTGTATTCAAATTACTTATAAACATAGTTATGTAAAATTTCAAAATAAAATGTCGGTATAATTTAAAATGCATTATTGTTGACATTTTTTAAGATATTTTTATTTTTTCATTTTATTGATTTCGAAATTTCTTAATTACTCTTTATTAATACTAACGCTTTGTCTGCACTCAATTCGATTTGTTTATTTTAACGGATTTCATCTTTTTACAACAACATATTAATATAAAATTATATTAAATATATTTTTATATTAATATGTTGTTGTAAAAAGGTAAAATGCGTTAAAATAAATATATAAATTTCTGTTAAATAGAGAATTATAATAAATTATTTATTATAATTCTTTATTTTACAGAAATCTCCATTTAACAGCATATTTAGCAACATCAAAACAGTAAACAAATTGAAAAAATATAGAAAAAGGTACTGATCAACATTCTTGATAATAAAAACAAAAAAAAAGAAAATACATTATAATTAACTAATGACAGATAGATTTATAAGGGCTAAATGACCTTTAAAAATAATATATATATATATTACAAAAAATATAAGCATATAATAAATAAACTAAATTATATGCAAATATAATATTACATTATTACATTACATTATTACATTATAAAAATGTAAAATTTTTTGCAAATGTTGATGATAGCAGTCAATAAGATTAGCTTAAAAAACAATTGACACTCTGGTTACGTTAGACGACGGATTGATATGTTGGGTAAACGGTCTTGATTTTAATATTTTTAATTTTCTAACCAGTGTTTTCTACTCCTTGATTAAGTATAAAGTAAATACTTCGAGTTTAGAAAAGCCTGCAAATTTGGATTGGTGGCTCCGCAACAGATTTTAGCTTTTTACAACATATTAATATAAAAATATATTTAATATAATTTTATATTAATATGTTGTTGTAAAAAGATGAAACCCGTTGAAATAAATAAATCGAATTGAGTGCAGACAAAGCGTTAACATTAATAAAGAGTAGTAAAGAAATTTCGAAATCAATAAAATGTAAAATAAATATCTTTAAAAATGACAACAATCATACATTTTAAATTGTAACGATATTTTATTTTGAAAATTTAAAAATAAAATATAGTTATAATTTAAAATGTATGATTGGTGTCTTTTTTAAGATATTTTTTAACTATATTTGTAAGTATTTTAAATACATAATTTTTTGTTTGATTTCACCATGTAACAAATGAAATTCCCCTTTTATCAAATGAAAATCCCATATGTCAGTTTTGTATCATAATATTTAACTATTTGTAAAATGATTTTCCCTTTGATGAAATAAATTCCCGTTTTATTTCTTTAACTTAAATAAAATTTGGTCATTTGCAAAATTAATCAGAACTTTTTTCCTAATTGTGATATATTTATAAAATAAAAATAAAACAATAGGTAAAGAATGAAGCTTTGAAGTGATGTATTTTCAATTGTTGTTAAACTTGAATTGAAGCTTAAATCTAAAGCCATGTCATACATTTTTTTTTAATTTCAAAAAATGTTTTGATATAATTTATAACCTCTAAAGTACATTTTACAAAACTTGAAGCTTCTAACGAGTGTTTTCCACTCCCAGGTTAAGCATAAAGTAAAATTTCGAGTTTAAAAAAGCCTGAAAATTTGCATTTGCCGCGGCGCGCGAGCGAAGCGAGCCCGCCGCGGTAAATCCAAATTTTCAGGCTTTTCTAAACTCGAAATTTTACTTCATGCTTAGTCTGGGAGTAGAGACACTCGTTAGAAGTAAATTTCAATCTAATAATTTATCAGAACATAAAACAAACAGTGTAATATACCTTCTAAATTACTTGATTACAATAAAGTTAGAACACATGAAAAACTAACTCATAGCTTAGTTTAACTAATTTGAGATAATAAAAAAGCGATTTAAACAAATTTTACGTTTAAAATATGTTTTAAACGAATTTAACATTTAAAACATGTTTAAAACAAAACCGTTTAAAACACGGCGGCTGTTTTTAAACATGTTTGAAACACTGTTTTAAAACAGAATATTTTAAATATAACAGCCCAGCCAAAACAACGAATTCCTGCAAATTAATCAAACGCTGAAATTATCGGTTTATTTATACATGTATACTTAAAAGAAACATTTCCTGTGTGATATTATTGAAGAAATACATGGATATGGGTTTTATTTGAATGAATTCCAAGTTCAAGGTGTGTAAAAGTAGTAAGTAGACGGATATGGCATGTTGATTAATTACATGTAAAAAATATAAACATTTATAAGTTGTGTAAATGTTGTCGTGGTAATTCGAAATCACCTGTTAATTATATTGATGCGATTTCATCGAAAAAATGTATTATTTTTCCTGGCGGTATCTGTTCAGCATATTTTAATTATTATTTATGCTGTGAGGCTGTTCGGCGAAGCCATTAATCATTTGTTTGGAGAAAAATGGGAACATTTAAAAGTCTAAACATCAAATATTTAAAACATGTATAACTCATAACTGATCAAAACACAGGGTACATTCATTATGAGATCTTCGCAGGTATATAAAGGTTGGGATGAACCAGTGTTCTATATCTCTCCGCGCTTCAAATAATTTATTACAAGGCTGTACTTATTATACAATATGGCCTGGCGAGATCCCGCACCTGGCCATTGGATACCAACTTGTCTATCGAGGCGAGGGCCCATATAAACCAAACAGCTTTTATATAAACTTGTACTAATCTCGATCTTATATTTTGAATTAACGATCGCACCACTATTATCATTGTATTATTAACATAAACATATTATAGTCGAACTACACTTAGATTTATATTAATTGCCATTTAAAGATATAACAACATATTATAATTGTATTTTTAAATTCATTAGTTAAAAGATATAAAGTATCTATGTAACGGTCTCAAAAGCGCACATTACAGGAAACAAATAGAGCTTCGACAAAACATTAAAACATAAATCAGCTTATTTGCATTTCCACATTGTGTGAAGCATATTATATATTTACAATTATTTTATACAAATAATGACAATCAATTGACAAACATAAATTGACAGATTATCAAAACTATGGAAATACATCACATTTTACAGCAAATTTGCGCTGTTGCCATATCTACCGTTCGCATCTTTTGCATGTGAACATTACAATAATTGTGTGATTTCAAATAAGCCACCCATCGCAATTTTTTTAACTAGTGTGCGAATTTTAGCATTCGCAAATTTTCCAGGTATAGAACCGATTAGGTTATACATAGCAATTTCACATATAAAACTATATTTATAGATTTTCCGAAGTAGCATTTTTCATTTTAGAGAAAGAAATATAAGAGCAAAAAGTAATAAGAATACAATTCTGGATGTCAAGGTTCAAATCTGACGTCGTTTACTATTTTTTAGTGATTTTTTAAAATTCCGAAAATTAAAATAAATTTCTTATTTGTACCAAAAAATACCTCATTCATCATTATTTCTCGGAATTTTTCCTTTTAGGTATACATATCAAAATTATACGCTATAAATGTTCAAGCATTCGTTATTTTTTAAAAGCGTTCAATTTAAAGATACTAACCCGAGTACGTCGATGGGCGTAACACATATGAAGGTATGACAGAATTGGATCTTTCCATGTATTCCCCTACCCCTTTCCCTGCAGGCCCTAGTTCGTGCGAGAGAACAATGACGTTGTATTTGGTTACGTTTTTGGGCCTATCATAACCTCTCTTTACGGTTTCGCTGTAGTTTCATAGATACATTTTTTAATATTTTGTGTTAAAAATAACTGTTATTAAAATTGGACTTTGTGTTAGTGTTAAGTGTAATTAAAATAATAGTTTGTGCTACGAGTAATTAAATTAAAAAAATATGTTGACGTTGATTAGGTTATAATAAAAACATATTTGATATGTATTAACATTATACAGGGAGTTTTTCTTTAAAGTATACGTGCTCCAAAGTCAGCCTATTTTCTATAAATCTAGATATTCCCTGTTTTTTTAAGTTCAATTTGAAGCTTTAATTAAGTGTTTTCCACTCCCAGACTAAGCATGAAGTAAAATTTCGAGTTTAGAAAAGCCCCGTGAAAATTTGTCTCGGGTCGCGCAGCGACCCGAGACAAATTTTCTGGGCTTTTCTAAACTCGAAATTTTACTTCATGCGCCACGCGTATAAAACACTAAAATATTGTGAAATTGATGTATATTCGAGCTTCGCTTAAAATCTGTGCTTTATAAGCGTGGCGCATGAAGTAAAATTTCGAGTTTAGAAAAGCCCAGAAAATTTGTCTCGGGTCGCTGCGCGAACCGAGACAAATTTTCACGGGGCTTTTCTAAACTCGAAATTTTACTTCATGCTTAGTCTAGAAGTGGACAACACTCGTTTAAAGCTTCAAATTGAATTCTTTTGAAAAACAACGAATATCACAGAATTTACAGCTTATGCATGTTTACCTAAAATTTACCATCAAGTAACCACATTTTAATTCAGCGTGCATTTGTGACGTAAGCGATCTCTACCCCTACTCCAAAATCTTCAATTCTGTCGATCCTTCTTACCGTCCTTGATACTAACGAGTGTTTCCACTCCTAGATTAAGCATGAAGTAAAATTTCGAGTTTAGAAAAGGCTGAAAATTTAGACTTGCCGGCGCGCGAGCGCAGCGACACTATTAGCTAACATCAATTGTATTTGTAATTTTCAAAGTTATATTAGTTAACATATATTTTGACGCAGTCGCGCACCCAGAAATTTGTCTTAGAGGGGCTCACGCATTTAAACCTATATATATATATGTTACAGACAAACACAAAATTGGACAAAACGTGTTTTGTCTAGACTAAACGTGAAATGTCTACTAAGTGTCATAAAAATGTCAAATTTGTAAAGTTGTAATAGCAGAAGCTCAACTTTAATCGAAATTATTGAACATATAAGAACAAGGTGCTTTATTTTGACGCTCGCCAAATAACAGAAATAAAAACAAATAAACAATTTGTAAGGAAATATTAATTTCTTTGTTTTTATGTAAAAACACAACAACGACAAAATTAAGCCGATTAAGCTAGATGAGCTAAATGTTAGGACTAAATTATGAAAAATACGAGACATTCTCCTGTTTTTCTCCGAAATTATAAAATAATTGGACCAAACAAAACAAAACAAAAAAGTACTGCAAAACATCACTGGCTCAAGCCCGCGAGCCACCCCCCTGAGTGCGCCCCTGTTGTGACGACACAACACATTCATATACACCTATGGAATCCGGGAAGAATACTTGTCGTTAGAAAACTTAGCTGCTCCGGGCGAGACTGGAACTAGTATAATCGCAGTGACATTTGCAATGATCATACGATATTGTTATGTTTTACTTATGTAAAAATATCAAATTTGAAGTCACAGTGATTTCCCACTTGTTTACCGCACGAGCGCGTAAAAAATAAGTCATTGCTCACAGATTTAGGCTCGCTTTTACAATCGTTAGTCAAAGCAAAGGTAACGCTTTTCACGGCTAAGTATTCGGTAGAGTTTTTACCAGGGTTGTTATGTTTAAAACACTGTGTTTTAAACATGTTTAAAAACAGCCGTCGTGTTCTAAACGGAATTGTTTTAAACATGTTTTAAATCTTAAATTTGTTTAAAACATGTTTTAAACGTTATCTTTGTTTGAACCGTTTTTTTATTATCTTTTGCTAGATTATATTTTATACTACTTCACTAAGATTTTTTGTTTACATTTTTAAATTTTAACTAAATTGTTACAGATATTTCTAATTACATTATTAAACTTAACATTTTATTACAATAAAATATCACAACTGTGTGTGCATTAATGGGATTTCTAAATACAGGAAATGTTTCTTTTAGGTATACGTATGCACACACTGTAAATTTTACGACATTCGTTGCTTTTTTAAAAGATTTCAATTTGAATCTTTAAACGATGGTTATCCACTCCCAGACTAAGCATGAAGTAAAATTTCGAGTTAAGAAAAGCCTGAAAATTTGGATTTTCCGCGTAGCGAAGCGGAGCGGCTAATCCAAATTAGGCTTTTCTAAACTCGAAATTTTACTTTATGCGCCACACGTACAAAACACTGAAATATCGCATAGTTTTAAATATACAGCTTTAGCAATCTAATATGTAGATGTGAATAAAACGTAAGTCAAATTTTTCGCTGAACAAATTGTTTAAAACGGTGATTATAGGCAACCCAATAACTCTAACGTATATTAGGTTGCCTATAATTTTTGTTGTATGTGTGTGTTTTTGAACTTCACTGTAAATCAGTATTTTTAAGCGTGGCGCATGAAGTAAAATTTCGAGTTTAGAAAAGCCTAATTTGGATTGGCGCTACGCGGCCAATCCAAATTCTTAGGCTTTTCTAAACTCGAAATTTTACTTCATGCTTAGTCTGGGAGTGGTTCAAAACAGTGGTGAAACATTTTTGAATATAATACTGGATATTTAATTAAAACACTTGGTTTGTTTCACTAATTAGTGGAACAAACCAAGTGTTTTAATTAAATATCCAGTATTATAAAATATCAAAGTTCAAAATATTCCGATAAGGTTTATACACTTATGATTTACTGCATTATTAAAAAAAATCTAAATAACCCTAGTTTGTTATGACAATTGAGGTTATGTAAAAGACATAAACTAGGGCTATTAAATTATTAGTTGTAAACTTACAATAGTAATCTACTAAAACGTTTTAATAATCCGAAAATGTTAATATCATCCTTAAAACTGTGTGCTAACGTCTAATAATAAGGCTGATTATGTTTTAAACACGTTTTAAACATGTTTTTAATTGTTAATGTTTTAAACATTGTTTTAGTAAAAAAAAACACGTTTTGTAAAAAAAGCTATTTTAATTAACAACCATGTGTTTTGATAAAAGCGGTAAATTTAAAGCTTCTAACGTGTTTTTCCAGTCCTTGATTTAGCATAGGCTGAAATTTTGAATTTAGAAAAGCCTAACAATTTGGCTGGTCGCCTAGCGACTAATCCAAAGTTTACACAATTTATGAATTGTGTAAAACTGTTTAATAAAAAAAAGTATTTTGGTTTTTGAAAAAAATCCTGAATCAAACATAGAAATTAATATAGTCTAGTTCACGAGTCTTGTTATATTTGAGTTCAAATTAAAATAACTACAACAATATCTTCTAGATAAGAAAGTTTAGCATGAGTTGCAATTGAGCACAAAAAAGTAGAAGAATTGAAAATACCTAAAAGAACAATTGTACCATACATTTCAAATCTGTAATCATAGGACACCTCTGGTGAATTCTACTCTACATCGAAAAGCTCTAATAAACATTATCCGTTTTCTTTCTTCATTAATAAGCAGCAATAATACTGTTAATTCTAATTAGGCCTCATTTATATTAATTAATTAATAGTTAGGAAGGATTTATGTATGCTTATGAATGGAATTAAATTTCATTATGTCTTCGTATTTAAATAAAACTTTCAGTCTATCCTTTAGCGGAGAAAACTTAATGTGGCTGGTGGCATAACGAAAACAGAACTTCTAATGAAAACAGTGAGAAAGAATAGTGTACAACAGACATTATAATGAAGAAGGGACAAATCACTTACTTTTTTTAAAATTTACTACGCTAAATTTGTCTCGTTATACTGAGTCCACAGTAACGTCTAATGTAGCCCTAGAATTATACTAATAGCAGGGTTGTTATGTTTAAAACACTTTGTTTTAAAAGACTGTTTAAATATATTTAAAAACAGCCATCGTGTTTTAAACGGTTTTGTTTTAAACATGTTTAAAATCTTAGATTTTTTGTTTACGTTTTTAAATGTTAGCTAAATTGTTGAAGATATTTCAAATTATTACATTACTAAACATAACATTTTATTACAAGAAAATATCACAACTGTGTGTGCATAAATGTGATTTGTAAATTATGCATACACTGTAAATATTACATTCCTTGTTTTTTTTTTAAAGATTTCAATTTGAATCTTTAAACGAGTGTTTTCCACTCCCAAATTTGGATTGGCCGCGTAGCGAAGCGGAGCGACCAATCCAAATTAGGCTTTTCTAAACTCGAAATTTTACTTCATGGGCCACACGTATAAGACACTGAAATATCGTAAAGTTTAAAATGTACGGCTTTAGCAATCTAATATGTAGTTACGAATGAAACGTAAGTCAAATTTTTCGCTCAACAAATTGTTTGAAACAGTGATTTTAGGCAACCCAATAACTATAACGTATATTAGGTTGCCCATAATCGTTGTTGTATGTGTGTGTTCTTTTAACTTCACTGCAAATCAGTGTTTTTAAGCGTGGCGCATGAAGGTAAATGTCGAGTTTAGAAAAGCCTGATTTGGATTGGCCGCCCCGCTTCGCTACGCGGCCAATCCAAATTCTTAGGCTTTTCTAAACTCGAAATTTTACTTCATGGGCTACACGTATAAAACACTGAAATATCGTAAAGTTTAAAATGTACGGCTTTAGCAATCTAATATGTAGATATGAATGAAACGTAAGTCAAATTTTGCGCTCTACAAATTGTTTGAAACAGTGATTTTAGGCAACCCAATAACTATAACGTATATTAGGTTGCCTATAATCGTTGTTGTATGTGTGTGTTCTTTTAACTTCACTGCAAATCAGTGTTTTTAAGCGTGGCGCATGAAGGTAAATGTCGAGTTTAGAAAAGCCTAATTTGGATTGGCCGCCCCGCTTCGCTACGCGGCCAATCCAAATTCTTAGGCTTTTCTAAACTCGAAATTTTACTTCATGGGCCACACGTATAAAACACTGAAATATCGTAAAGTTTAAAATGTACGGCTTTAGCAATCTAATATGTAGATATGAATGAAACGTAAGTCAAATTTTGCGCTCAACAAATTGTTTGAAACAGTGATTTTAGGCAACCCAATAACTATAACGTATATTAAGTTTCCTATAATCGTTGTTGTATGTGTGTGTTCTTTTAACTTCACTGCAAATCAGTGTTTTTAAGTGTGGCGCATGAAGGTAAATGTCGAGTTTAGAAAAGCCTAATTTGGATTGGCCGCCCCGCTTCGCTACGCGGCCAATCCAAATTCTGAGGCTTTTCTAAACTCGAAATTTTACTTCATGCTTAGTTTGGGAGTGGAAAACACTCCTTAAAATTCTTAAATTAACAGCTTTGAAACAACGAACTTCCGCAAATTTAAAAAACCTAGTAATTATCGGGATATGTATACTCAAAAGAAAAATGCCCTGTATATTCTGTTTCAAACACGTTTTAAACGTGTTTTAAACATGTTTTTAATTTTTATTGTTTTAAATGCTGCTTCAATGAAAAAAACACGTTTTGTAAAAAAACTGTTTGTTTTATTTATAATTAAAAAAACGTTTTTTTTAAACCCTGACTAATATACAGGGAGTTTTATTTCAAGTATACATATCACCATGTATATACTGATAATGTTTAGGCATTCCTTGTTTTGAAAATTCATTAAGTGTTTTACAACCAACATTTAATAACATTATTGCTTTTTAAATTTGTCATTTTTTAATGTATTCAGGCTAAATTTAGTAACAATAACATTAAATATTTTTATTTCGAGTGCGAATAATATTCGATTGTTCATAATAAATTTCGAAAATACGTTTACCAAAAAATAAACGAATTTTCGCTAAATCAAATACGAATGCCGAAATTCGGAACAGTAATAGAGATGTTTTGAATATCGGTATTCATATTCGATACTTGATATATAGTCCAGTTCACGAGAGGTGCCTTGTGACTGTTAAGTTCCAATTAAAAAAATTATGATAAATTGAATCCAATATTAAGAGAGTCAGTTTAGCATAAGTCGCAACTGAGCACACAAAAGTAGAAGAAACAAGGCTTAAATGAAAATACCCGAGAGAAAAGTTGTAGCATAGCTTTCAAATCTGCAATCATAGGACACCTCTCGGGAATTGTACTATACATACTTTTGTCCTTAAAAAAACGATAATGTGATATACCGGTAATTTAAATTACCTGTAAACCGGTTATGATTGGCTGAATTACCGTTATTTGAAAAATCCCTAGTTTACAAACCAGTTTTTACACATTATATTATGCAATTTGTAAGGGTGAAATTTCAAGAAACATGTTGATAGAATTTTATCAGAATGCATTTTATTATTATTTACCTCTATAATTTAAGCGCTCGCGAAGCGAAGCGGAATGGTCGGCAAATCTAAAATCGGTTACTGGGATTACAATCGCTAAGTATAATAAATCTTAAATAGTGTTCGACAAAATAACTCAAAACATCTTGTTTAGAACTGTAAATCACATAAAAAAAACCCGCAAAAATATACTTGACTGTACGTATAATGTGAATAAAATTCAAAACTAGTTTCGATTATTGGATTAACAAAATCATGTACATGGAATTTTTCTATGAAGTTTACATCTCCTGGTAATTACAAAGTTTGGTGAATTTGCAGGAATTCGTTGTTTATAAAATAATTTAAAGCTTCTAACGAGTGTTTCCACTCCCAGACTAAGCATGAAGTAAAATTTCGAGTTTAGAAAAGCCTGAATGTTTGGATTTAGACTAAATTCTAAATTCAGGCTTCTCTAAACTCGAAATTTTACTTTATGGGCCACGCATATAAAACACTGATTTCAAGTGAAGTTTAAAATATAGTGCTCAAGTGTGATAAATTTTAGAAATATTTATTTCGTCTAATAATATCTTGCACTTTCAAAACTCGAGCATTTTTTTGTGGGGTGATTGATTGTTAAGATTTAACTTGAGCAGTGTATATTTTGAACATCACTTTAAATTCATATTCAAATTCAAATTCAAATTCCTTTATTAATGGCAATAAACCTTTTTACATCAGAATATAAACATTATAAATAACAATTAACATATTATACTGCTACTAAAGCAACAGAGACTAATTATAAATATTGGCGTAAGATAAAATGCAAGTAAAAGTAATAAAAAACAGAAATGTAGTTTTGACATAAATTGAGAATGGGATTGTGAGAACAAATCAAAATTGGGATCAAGAGACAGTGAGTTTGAAATACGCATGCATCTGGAGAGTCGATTGTTGTAGGCGTAGCTAGACCTATGCATGGGAATGCGTGTTCTATGCGCGTGGCGCATGAAGTAAAATTTCGAGTTTAGAAAAGCCTGAAGACCAAACCAAATTTTCAGGCTTATGTAAACTCGAAATTTTACTTCATGCCTAATCTGTGATTGAAAACACTTGTTAGAGGCTTTAAATTTCCAACAAAATAAATTATCTCAACGTATTTCGGACGCGTAGCGTCCAAATCCAAACGTTCGTGCTTTTCTAAACTCGAAATTTAACTTCATGCTTAGTCTGGGAGTGGAAACACTCGTTTGAAGCTTTACATTATTTTATAAACAACGAATTCCTGCCTTTTATCAAAGTAAAACAGCTCTTTAAATCAGTGTTTTGTACTCGTGGCGCATGAAGTAAAATGTCGAGTTTAGAAAAGCCTAAATTTGGATTTCCATCAAGTCCAAATCCAAACGTTCAAGCTTTTCTAAATTCGATATTTTACTTCATGCTTAATCAAGGATTGGAAACACTCGCTAGAAGCTTCAAATTGAAAATAAACGTGTATCTTAGAATTTGCAGCGGGGATTTGTATACTTACAAAAAGAAAACATTTACTGTATATAAATTTGTTTAAATGCGAAAGAAAACGTGAATCGAAGTTATGGAATTGGATTGTCCCGAATGGAAAATCTTATTTCTCATTATCATTACCTGTCTGAAATGCAAAAACAAATGTTACTTTTCTTTTTCTAAGAAATGTCACTTAGGTTTTGATGTTTCTGACGTGAGAATGGGATATGAAATCATTTTTAATGCTACAATAGCTTATTAGCAATTTTTTTCTGCTATTTCTCACGAACGAAAAAAAAACAGTTATAACTCCGAATAATAAGATTTATTGTTATTTCGATTAACTGATTGATATTTACATTTTGCTGACTATATGCAAAGTGTAAGTATCAATCATTTAACCCATTAATGGTCCAGCAATTATAGAGTTAACTCTAAAAGTTGATTTGAGGTTAAATTCTGTACTTCTTTTTATGATTTTTATGAATGACTTATTATATTACACACTGAGAATATCTCTTTTAAATATACATAATGTATACGCTGTAAATTTTCAGGAATTC
Organism: Philonthus cognatus; assembly: GCA_932526585.2. NCBI lineage: Eukaryota > Metazoa > Arthropoda > Insecta > Coleoptera > Staphylinidae > Philonthus > Philonthus cognatus. The sequence continues at coordinate 87,057,271 of OW052243.1, forward strand.
GTGTATTTTATAAAAGCTTTGAACTAGAAGTTTGGAACGAGTGTTTCCACTCCCAAACTAAGCATAAAGTAAAATTTCGAGTTTAGAAAAGCCTTAACGTTTGGATTTGGACGTAAAGCGTCCAAATTCAAATTCAGGCTTTTCTATTCGAAATTTTACTCCATTTTACTCCAAACGCGTATAAAACATTGAAATGTTTTGAAGTTAGAAATACACTAAAAACATTTTTTTTGAGGAGCTATAATCTAATAATTTAAATAACAAAATATTAACATTTTTCTTCGCACATTCTCAAGTCAGGTCAAATAATACAACGTATCAAATTAATTTATTCAGTATTTTTATTAATTAAAATACTGAATAAGTTTATTTGATACGTTGTATTATTTGACCTGACTTGAGAATGTGTGAAGAAAAATGTTAATATTTTGTTATTTAAATAATTAGATTATACTAATATCATGTTGCATTAATAGCGTTTAATAGGTTAATAGTAGTTGATGTTTTATTACTTTTCTTAAATATGTTGTTTAATAAGTAATATAAATTTAATTTGGTTCTCATTATTCCTTGACAATGACTATAAGTCGAAACTAGTTCGAGAAATAAATATATAAGTGAAACAAACTAAGTACCTGTAACCAGTTTTTTTTTTCGGTGTTCCAAAAATGTTCCAGCACTAGTTTTTCCCCGAATTATAATTAAAACGTGTGATCGCTTGAGTTTGTTTGCGTTATGCACTTATTAAAAATAATAATTAAGGAAAAAGCGGGTTCATTTAAATTCAATATTAATACATAAAACACTTTTTTGCTTTGTTTCACCACTGTTGCACTTAATTCTGTGACTATAGTTTCGACTCTCTAGTAGTCATTCTCAAACAAAAATCATTTTTGGTTTGAGAATGACTACTAGATAGTCGAAACTATAGTCACAGAATTAAGTGACTTGAATATACAGTGGCTAAACAAAGTAAAACGTGTATTATTTACAAGTGTATATTTAAGAAGTACCACAAAGTGAACGCCTACAGCACAAAATAGTTAATAAATAATGTTGTTATTTGTTTTTTCACTTATGCGACAAGGTTACGTTTATGCTCTAAAAACGTACCTGTTATTATAAAAATTGAGGAATGCAAGCATATTCATAAAAGATAAGCATCATTAATTTTCTATGCAAGTTTGACACGTGCCACATCTAAACAAAATACGTGTCTCCCGAATGAATTGGGTACCCATAAATAGATCGATCAACGATTGTTATTTGCGCTGTTGAAAAGCATAATTTGGTAACAGCGGCGTGTAATTTGCGTTCAAATACAACATATGACAGCCGGGCATGAAATTGATCTTGATTGGCTAACGAGATGCGGAGCAACCACAAAATATTGAGGGTCGGCGGAAAAGTATTGTCTGTGGTCGTCCGGACACATGTCCTCCGAGCAATTAGTAGGTAGAGGTTTCGTGACAAGTGGAATAAAGTTGCTTCTCGTGCGCTCAGCTGTTTTAAGTAGCCAGTGAAAAAAAAGTCAAAAGGGACTATCGAACAAATACAATTGCCGAGCATAACAAACCTCAAGAGTAACATATGGTGTGATATGTTGACAAGCAGGCGATTCCAATTTTTAAATAATTCCGAGAAATTGACATGCTATGGATGGTATGGCGTGCTAGAGTTATTTGATAGACATAAAAACCTTTGTCTCGATTCGATTCTCGAAGACATTCAGAATAGCGTGAACGATAACATTATTTCCCAAGATAACGAAGTAGATACAGATATGTAATCATCACAAATCACTTCGTCAAATAAATACCAGCACAATACCCAATAGGTGAAAACAAAGCGCCTTCTCGCTCCTGCTCATTTCTTGGTCAATATTATCCCTTTCTTATAATTTCTATGTCGCATGAATGCCAATGTTGTTTTTGCGCGGCGTATCTATTTTAGGTAAATAAATTACACTCTCTTCAAGATTTAACGATGTGTGATAATCACCAATTTCAACGGCAATAAATTGGCATTAAAAGCACCTAAATAATGCTTGATTAAATAGGGCCTGCTAATAAATCATCGATATAAGTTACGCTTAATATATGCAAGGAAGCCAGAAGCGCCGCAAGACGCTAAACTACACCGGACACAACCATTAAACCCTCCGTACAATCTGCAGTGTAATTCTATTGTGTGTAAAAATGTATACTTTTAATATACGAGTATGAAGACGTTCTGTTTCAAACACCCATAATTAATTAAATGAAAATATAATAATTATATTGGCAATTTAATTCATACTCATACAGGGTGTCCCGTGATACGATGCGCATAGCTTGAAAACGCATTTCTTTGGCAGTTTTTAGTCGAAACTGCTTTATGCACTTTTGTCCAAAATTTAATAGTTAAAGAGTTATGGGCAATATTAAATTAACCCATTACTTATTATATTACATACTGGGAAGTTTTGTTTTAAACATACATAATCTATACCCTATACATTTTCAGGCATTCGTCGATTTTGTAAAAGCATTAATAGGCACAATTTTAATATTTGGACGGGTAGCGTCTAAATCCAAGCTCAGGCTTTTCTAAACTCGAAATTTTACTTCATGCGCCACGCGTGTGAAACACTGAAATATTGTGAAGTTAGTAATACACTTAAAAAAACTTTTTTATAAATTAGTAATAGTCAAAATATTTACATATTTCGTCACACATTCTCAAGTCAGGTCAAATAATACAATGTATCAAATTAACTTATTTAGTGATTTAATAAGCAAACAAATAGTAATGTTGCGTTGCTAGGCGCTTAGTAGGTTGATAGGCTAAGAAAGCAAAGAACACGCAAAATAAAGTAATATTTTATTAATTACCATTTTGTTAATTTGTCTTATTACAAACACAAATTTAATCTAAGTTTTTGTTCAAAATGACCCCCGCTGCCTCACAACACAGTTTTGCTCTGGTTTATAGTTTATTTGAATAAATTAAACTTTTCATGTGTCCTCAAATATATTAGTATAGAAGAGTTAGGTCTGGTAACCTCGGAGGTCAGAGAACTTTACCTCCAATCCAGCGGTTAGCAAATTTGTTATTTAAATATGTTCTTACATATATACCGTAATGAGGAGGTGCACCACCATGCTGAAACCACATGTTAACTCTGTTCTGAAGTCGAACATTCTGCATAAAATCTGGCAACTTGTTTTGTAAAAAAAAAAAATAGATAAGTCTCGGATGTAAAAATATTAAAATCAGTTATCAAACTTGCTCCAACTGTCAAAATAATTCATCAATAGTGGCAAGTTTGTTTTGCAAGATGGACGTACTGTGAAAATTGCAATCGATTCCTTTGTCATAAAAAGAAAATTTGCAATAAGAAAATAGAACGTTCAAGTGAAATGAACTCAAAAAAACTATGAATGAAGTGTTCTATTGTAGACTCAGTTCTAAATAAATCTGGCTCGTTTTGCTTTGGCTGTCAAAATCAACTAACTGCTACTCAATACTCCTCAACGTTGACAGTTTACGCGGTTCTGATTAAAAAATGCTAACTACACTTAATTGAACGCAAACTTCGTGTGAAAAGTTTTGCTTCAACTGTCAAAATAAGTAGACTATCGCAACTAGAATTCATAAGTCATTTTTTGCGTTTGTCGGTGTAAAAATATACTATGAATTTTCGCAAGGAATTGATTGCAAGTATCAGAATTAAAAATCAGTTTACATACGAGCTACAATTTCTTTCCAGTGACAATTGGCACAATTTTAATATTTTTCGTTGAATTCTAATTTTATTTGTCATCATCTCTAGCTTTACCTTCAGCTAACTGCGACTTAATACTCCTCAACGTTGACAACGTTTACCCGATTCTGATTAAACAAATGCCAACTACACTAAATTGGACGCAAACTTCGTGTGACAAGTTTTGCTTCAATTGTCAAAACAAGTAAGATATCGCAACTAAAATTCTTAAGTCTTATTATGCGTTTGTCGGTAAAGAAATATACTATGAATTTTTGCAGGGAATTGATTGCAATTATCAGAATTGAAAATTTGTCTAAATACTAGCGGACATTTCTTTCCATGGACAGTTGGCACAATTTTAATATTTTTCGTTGAATTCTAATCCCGATTTTATTTGTCATCATCTCTGGCTTCACCTTCAACAATTTCTTTACATTTTTCTGACAATTTCCGACATAAAACTCCCATACTGTAATTAATATTTTTCAGAAATTTCAAATATGTTCAACTTTTTTGACATTATTCTTAATTTTGACACATAGTGATGAACTTACATTCTTATTTATTTAATTTGTGAATTGTTCTTGTTAATTGTTCTTGTATTCAACATTGATATGTTATATTAAAACAATTATTTTTAATAATGACTATCTATTATTATCTATTGCGGCTCTTTGTTGATTTAAATATTTTATAAAAAAAATAAATTTGAATATTTTATAAAAATTAGCTCTTAGCACTAAAAAGATTGCCAACCCGTGTTCTAGACCAATAACTCTTTAACTATTAGGATTTTTTTTTGATTTAAATATTTTATAAACAAATTTTATTTGAATATTTTATAAAAAATAGCTCTTAGCACTAAAAAGATTGCTACCCCCGTTCTAGACCAATAACTCTTTAACTATTAGGTTTTAGTACAGTAGTGTTATACAAGACATTTTCGACTAAAAATTGCCCAAGGAATACGCTTTTAAGCTATGGGCATCCTGTCACGGGAAACCCTGTATATAATTTAATGGTTGTAAAAAATGGCCTATTCCGTTAAATATAATAATAAGTTCGTGGGTATACCTATCAATAAATAAATCATATAACTTCGCATTTACCCTTCGCTGTCGCATAAATATTATTTTTCACAAATTATTGTTTCATAAAAATAATTATAGATTAATATCGGTGGAGTGTGTGTTGTATGTTGTCGACGCCTATAAATTACTAACGTGTCTTTTTATTATTACAAGTAAATAAAACTAATGTGTCACTATCATAACAATCTTGAAAAAGATATGATATGTATAGCAGAAAACACGTAAAAGATTGCCGTTAATTAAACACTAAACAAAACTTCATGTAGGTAATTACAAAAAGTAATTTTCAATATGCACGATCAGAACTACCTTCGTAATGGGCCAGCCACGTTTGTTCGATGACCACAAACTTGAATAAGCAAATATCATGGAAACATCATTTGTAGGTAAAAATGCACCGTACTACGTTTTTAAATATTAACGCTGGACATACAGGGAATTTTTCATTTAAATATACATATCCTAATGATCACAGCGTTTTGTAAGTTTTTTGAAATTCGTTGTTTATATAAAAGGGTTCCAATTGAAGCTTTTAGAGAGGGTTTCCACTCCCACGCGAAGCATAAAGTATAATTTCGAGTTTAGAAAAGACTTAAAATTTGGATTGGTCGCTTAGCGCGTAGCGCTACGCGACCAAACCAAATTTTCAGGCTTTTCTAAACTCTAAATTTTACTTCATGCGCCACGAGTATAAAACAGTGAAGTATTGTGAAATTAAAAATATTCAGTTAAATCAGTATTACAGAACAGCATACTTTTAAAATACTGATTTAACAATTTATCTTTAATTTTACAATATTTCCGTGTTTTATACATACATATTAGAAGCAGGATTAAAAATATACTGTTAAATAAGAACATTTTAAATTTCACAAACTTTGCAGGCTTTTCCAAACTCGAAATTTTACTTCATGCGCCACGCGTATAAACGTTCAAAATATATTGCTTAAATTTGATCTCACGTTAATAGGGTTACTACAAAAGAAATAGACACTTTCAATGTTTTATTATTCCAAAAACTAATAATCTTATTGTGAATCCGTTTACACTGATTAAAAGAGTGATTCTTAAAGTTTACTTTGGGAACTTACAGGAAATTTTGCTTTTAAGTATACAAATGCATACGCTGTACATTTCACGACATTCGTTGTTTTTTTAAGGGGTAAATTTGAGTCTTTAAACGAATGTTTTCTACTCCCATTTTAAGCATGAAGTAAAATTTCGAGTTTAGAAAAGTCTGAACGTTTGGATTTGGACGCGTAGATAGACAGACAGACAAACTGACAGACAAACATTTTTCTGAAATAGTCTTAATCAGCTCAGAGGACTTTAAAATGAATATATCAACTCAAATTTTTGATTTAAAATCCCTTTTTATTACATTAAACGATTACATTTAAACTGTAGTCATGCATGTGTCGTAATTTTTAATTGTTTTTTATATTTATAGCTTTAATTATGTTTTAATGTGTAATTTTATATTTTTAGTTGTACTATATTATGTATTTTTTAAATTACCTTCTTTGGCTGAATAAATAAATAAATATGGGAGAGAGTAAAAATGTTGTAATTACTCGAACATCGTTTGTTTTGACAGTTAGAGTGAAACTTTGACAGTTCAAGCGATGAAATTTGTATAGATTTTAGTCTAGTTTTCATTTGTTTAAACTGAATTTAGCCAATTGCCACACAAATGTCAAAATTGAAAAAGTTGTCAAAACAAAAATATAGCACTCGAAATCGTTGTTTTGATAACTCCCTCAATTTCGACATTTGCGTGCAAGTTGGCTAAATTCCTTGTCTGTTTTAGCAAAAAACTTAAGTAGATGCATCCCCCAAATGTACTCGTGGTCAGTTTGCGGTCTAAAAATGCGTCGAGTACAAGTACTTGGAAAATAAAGCACTCGTGGACTGAGTATTGGGTGCATGTAATCAGAGTGCATTTACTCAGAGTACGAATTTTAAGTAGTTGTACTCGAATACTGCCCAGCTCTGTAACATATACGTTCCGAGTACATAAAAAGTACTCAGAGTGCGAATTTTGAGTACTTGTATATACGTTAAATTTAATATTTTGTTTACTAAAACAAGAGCAATATTATTTCTAGGTAGAGTTTGCAGCCATCTTGCTTGCGCAGTACTACCAACTGAATTATCGAAACTTCTACAGTTTCTTAACCCAAAAACCCAAAACGCATGTCGATATAACAAATAACTTTTGTTTTATACAACACTGAGGGTGTTTATTTTTTTTTGTGCTAACCCTGTACATTACGCAAATAATTATTGCGTCTTAGCAAATCATACGCTTTCAAAATTCAAGCAATTTCACTTCATGCTTAGTCTGGGAGTGGAAAACACTCGTTTGAAGCTTTAATTTGAACTCTTTTATAAAAACAACGGACTGCTGTAAATCTACTGAACGCCGGTTTACTGAATCGGTATAGGTAGGTATAGCTAATTTCATTTAACTAGGCGAAATTCACATTTGCTCAATACAGGGAATTTTTCTTTTAAGTATACATATGCATACTTTGTAAATTTTACAAGATTCGTGGTTTTTGAAAAGAGGTTAATTTGAATTTTTAAACAAGTGTTTTTCACTCTTAGACTAAGCAAGTAGTGAAATTTCGAGTTTAGAAAAACCTGAACGTTTGGATTTAGACGCGTAGCGTCAAAATCTAAATTCAGGCTTTTTGAAACTCGAAATTTTACTTCATCCGCCACGCGTATAAAACACTGACTTGATGTGATGTTCAGAATGTACTTCTCTTTAGCAAACTGCTTAACTAGTGCATTTCAAACTTCACTTGAAATCAGTGTTTTGTACGCTTGGCGCATGAAGTAAAGGCTTTTATAAACTCGAAATTTTACTTTATGCTTAATCTGGGAGTGAAAAACACCCAGCTTTATAATTTGAACGCTTTTATGAAAAACAACGAATTGCAAAAAATGTACTTAACGCTGCACATGGGTGCTAAAACCGGTACAATTGAAAACAACTCATAAAGTTTAAATAAATTGTTTTAAACATTTCTTTGCGCTTTTGGGATCTTAGAACTCCTGTTTACTATGAATATATAGGTACTTAGAAATCTTTTAGAATGTTGGTTTTAGTAAATAAATAGTGAAAATTTCAGCTGGAAGCAAAAGATGTCAAATTTTTGTTTGATTTTACAGTAGGTTAGATTTATAACTTGTTTTATGGGTTATGTGAGTGTAGGTCTAAAAAGAAGAAGTTATATTTCGAGATATTCATACAAATAAAACACAAAATAAATAAACAAATGCAGTTTCACTTCATGTAGTTAAACTTTTATAACTTCCAAGGTTGTATATTTGTATATCTGTGGATAAACTGAACAGATATATTACCGGTGCAATTAATAAAGTGATTTTCATTAAAGAAATGCCTTTTCGTTAGCATAATTCACTTTCGATAAGTAAAACAAATCACATCTTATGACTTTTAGTGTTATGAGCACAAATTTGTTCTAATATCTCATCTGGTTAAATGAAATAAGCATTATGGATCTAAAGTTACAATTAAAACAGTTGTCAAGTGTTTTTTAATGAAAATTTATATTAAAAGGATTTTTTTGTATCGAGTACAATTTGTATACCTTTCTTCAATTAGTAGAAAAACACTGAAAATTAAACTCGCGGTATTTTTCGAATTTACTTTAAATCAGTGTTTTATACGTTACGTTTATACGTTTTATAATAAACCAAATTTTAAGGCTTTTCTAAACTGGAAATGTTACTTCATGCTTAATCTGGGAATGGAAAACAATCGCTTGAAGCTTTACTTTGAACGCTTTTATAAAAACAACGAATTGCTGAAAATGTACTAAGCATCAGAATATGTATACTTAAAAGAAAAAATGCCGGTTTAGATAGGTATAGCTCATTTCATTTAACTAGGTGCTGTACATTTTGCGAAATTCGTGGTTTTTTAAAAGAGGTTAATTTGAATCTGTGTGAGTGTTTTTCACTCCCAGACTAAGCATGAAGTAACATTTCGAGTTTAGAAAAGCCTGAACGTTTGGATTTGGATTTAGGTATAGCTAATTTCATTCAACTAGGCGGAATTAACAGGTGCTCAATACAGGGAATTTTTCTTTTAAGTATACATACGCATACGCAGTAAATTTTACGGCATTCGTGGCTCTGTAAATGAGGTTAATTTGAATCTCTAAACGAGTGTTTTCCATTCCCAGACTAAGCATGAAGTCAAATTTCGAGTTTAGAAAAGCCTGAATATTTACGCGTAGCGTCCAAATCCAAATTCAGGCTTTTCTAAACTCGAAATTTTACTCCATGCGCCACGCTACAAAACATTAACTTGATGTGATGATCAGAATGTAGGTCTTTGCTTTACTAGTGTATTTCGAACTTCAATTGAAACCAGTGTTTTATACGCGTGGCGCATTAAGTAAAATTTCGAGTTTAGAAAAGCCTGAAAAATTTTTTAGTCGCGTAGCGCTACGCGATCAAACCAAATTTTAAGGCTTTTCTAAACTCGAAATGATACTTCATGCTTAATCTGGGATTGAAAAACACTCATTTGAAGCTTCAATTTGAACGCTTTTATAAAAACAACGAATTCCAAAAGTGGGATATGTATGCCTAAAAGAAAAAAATGCCTGTATAGGATTTTATTTAACTAAGCGAAAAATTTAAAGGAATGCGAACATATTTATATCTCTGTACAGTTTATCTGTGCAATTATTACATAGATTTACCCAAAAATAATGACTTTTCGTTACCATAATTCACTTTTAATAAGTTAAACAAACCACATCTTATGACTTTGGGTGTTATGAGCACAAATTTGTTCTAATATCTCTCCTAGTCAAATGAAATGAGCATTATGCTACAATTAAAACATTTGTGTGAAGTGTATTTTAATGAAAATTGGTATTAAAAGGATTTTTTTGTAGCAAGTCCAATTTGTATACCTTTCATCAATTAGTAGAAAAACACTAAAAGCGAGATTTCCGGTGTTTAAGATGAATGTCATATTTTCGGGAAGATAATTGATTCTGTGAAGAAAAAGTGTAATGTTTATGGCGGGATCATTTGTGTCGTCACGCGATACACTTAAATCCCTTGATTAAATGACAACTAAATTGTTAGCAGGGTGTGTAATTTAAAAGTACGGGGACCGGTTCTTTCCCGACGTTGTTTATTTGGCCTGGATGCAACCCTTCATTTATAATCGGCAATTAGGCCGATGTTATCGTGTATTTTAATTATGACGGCAATCGAGGGTTCGGTGAGAAATCTTGATATACATTATTAGTTAGTTACGGTTATTTTCATTTACATTTACAACAGGAACAGTTTAGAAGGTGATAATGCGCTGCGCTGCGGTTGGGGTGACATTGTCAGTGCGTTAAATGCTTGTTATCATGTTACGCGGAGTGAGTTTTGGAACTTACGTTTAAGGGAGACCTGTGTGAATGTGTAGATAACATTGAGGCTGGAGAAAAAATGTGCCGATCTAATTCCGACATGGTGTGTCTTGGAGGGTGTTCTCTGGACGAACTACCACTAGTATTAGACATTAGAAGCATTGATAATTAGATCAAAGGAGCGCATAGGCCACAACACTAATTCGCGGCATTTATTTCTGTCACTTCCCCCTCATATTTACATAAACATTCACAATAAAAATTAAAAATTACGCACTCGATGTTCACACGCACTTTGTGTTGGTAATGCGCGGGTTAGTTAGTTTCTCGCAAAACGTCTTTTGTCACGTCGATATATCGTTCGTGAGGCTTTTATAATAATAGCGCAAACAAACAGCGAGTTGTCAATAAGTAAATTCCATGCCCGACAAAACACATGTTCTATAATCAAATGATTGATTCGTGCACGGTTCGAACGCGCGTTGTTGCACCCGCCACAGTGGTAAGTTGAAGTACTAACCAATTGCTTCCCCCCTACCTCCATAGTTTCACGGCTCGGCCGCATCCGAACGCGAGCGGCAAAAAACGAAATTCTTCATAAACATAATTAATTCTATCTATTGTGAAATATATAAACATGCCAGATGGAATTGTTTCAGCGCATGAAATACGACTTACACTAATCAATGTTCAAACCGCATTTACTTTTCTAATATTTCACTAGAAATTACGCTTCAACGTGAAAACGTCTAATATTGTGATGGTCAGGACTTGCCATACGTAAATCGTAGAGGGAGTGAAATTTAAAAACGAATGGGAGGGTCTGTGCAGTGTAAGCGGACCCAGTCGTGGGAATGAATAAAAGCGGTGCGTGAATTATCAGCATCTAATACACAAAAACTGATTGGATCACGGAATCACTAAGTGTTTCGAAAAACTAAAACTTACCACTTCCATCAAGCTCGAAGTTGTCGCATGATGTCGGTCAGTAAGTGGTAGAGTCCCTGATTGCATTTCATAGGATCTATCTTTTTGGTGGTTTGGGGCCACAGGACTACGACTGTCTCCCTCACCTGAAAGAACACTATCACTTACTCTCCCCCTTTTTAAATTATGGCACATCCAAGTATAATATAAATTTAAAATGCGTTTTTTTTTTCTGTAATAACGTTAGCTTCTTTGATTTATTTAGGATGGTGATAATTGTTAGCTCTACTTATTTAATTTAATAATTAGATAATTTATTTTTTAAATGTTTATCCTGCGAACAAGAGCAAACAATGATAATGTTTTGGGTCACTTATAAAATCGTTCTTTAAGTGCAATTTAAAGGTCGAAGGTTAGTGCATATCTGGTATTATTGCTTAATAATAATTAGTTGTATGTAATTTATTTGAACAAAAAGAAAAATCTTGTGAGTTATGATTGAGGTTATAAATTGGTGGTCGTGTTATCACAACACTCACCATTTTTAATAAAACTTCCTGACGTAAAGAACTGCATTTAGGTGAGATCATATGAGTTGTCACACATTAACATGTCTTATAACGTGTCTCAGATTGCTAGTGGTGTATAGCGGTCCGGTCGACGTGACTTCTAGGGCACAGTCTGTTGGACACTGAGGGGTCAAAGGTCGTGTGGACGCCGGGCGTGTCACAGCGTCGCGACGGCCTATGGTCCCCTGGCTGGCACGCATGCGCAACCATGGGGACAAGTGACAGTCGTTCCTGCAGTGACAATTCCTGCGGGCTCCGCCTCTGCGCGACTAAAGTGCGCTGCTTCAACAGCGTCCACGGTCGTCACACGACCCCGCGTATCAATCCACCTTTTTCGAGCTCCCCGGACATTTCCCTCCTTAGGCAGAGTGTGTTATGCTTTCGTACACTTTTCATTAAAGATTAAAAAAATCACATACGTCCTGCACAGTGTTTTTATGTTTATTAGTAGGAGTATAAGGAAAGAACGTGTTATTAACTTATTCCGTAGCATATCACAGGAAGATTGCCATTGCCATATTTTCTTCTGATATAATCCGTGAAGCGAAGTAATATGTAAAATTATGAAAGACAAGGTCCCCTCCAGGTAGCAGATGGAGTGGGTACAGAGGCGTACCGGCAGGTGATAGAGCGTCCCGCCTCGCGCAAGCGCTCTCATTTCGGTGACATATCCCCACTTTCCGGTGACATCGCGACAGGCCTACCCACCTGTTCTATTGGTCCCTATATTACCCAATACTGTCACCTGATGACATTTCTACAGACATAAACCCGGCACGGCATAACCGCACAATAATAACTCCGCGTATAAAACCAACTTAATATTTCTCAGCGTATTATAAAACTCCAATGAAATCCAATGAACGAACGAACAAACGAGAATAACACCACACGCAGGAAATCCCGTGAACTAACAATGTTTGCTTATCTCCGCGCCGTGGCAGCACCCAGCACCCACCACCTAAGTGATCGAACTTTGACCTTTCAGTAGTCCTAAAACTCTGGATACGTCTTCCAAGCTATTTATGAAATATTCATTTTACATCGCACTAACCCAATATTAGATTACTTCCAACCTGTACACCGATATAATTTACAACTTGTCGTGCGGCACATACAAATACCGTGCATTACCCAATTTCCATTCATGAAAACATACCAATTCAAATCATTCATATTCCAACACGTCCGCTGTAAATCAATAATTTGCAATATCGAAATTCATTCCAATCATACTATATATGCATTTACACTTCTTACACTTACATAAAAGGAGATAATTTAATGAATTCATTTCATTTTAAGTGACAAGTTTCAACACAAAGTGACAAACGCTTGTTTTATTTTTTATTCATTTACATTCACTCTAACAATTCATTGTATTGGAATTTTTAATTGGTTGTGATAGTGCCGTAACACCGAATTGAACACAGAAGTGCGCGCTTCCAGTGGGATCGATACGATCATACATTTTCGTAAAACCTTGCTTCCTCCCTCCCACGAGACCGTCTTTTGTTTCCTATTCTCACCTTTCCCTATCTCCACGAATTCGGTATACTTATGTTTAATTTGTCACTTCCTTTAATTTTTTTTTTTTAAGAAAACACGATTCTAATGTTATCGTTGGGATTCATTTGTATTTAATCATAAACAGGATAATGTATCATCCGTGGAAGTAAAATGTTGAAACATGTGAAGATTTTTTTTAGTGTGTCAAACTTTATGCTTGTCAGTTAATTGGCATTTGATGTGTCAATGATAAAAATCCCTTTCTTTTAATTTCGATAATTCCTTTCATTTATATATTTTAACTGTCACTTCATATTATAACCTTTCTTCAAGAAACCTGAATTAACCGGTTTAAATTTGGTGATGTTTGACATTATCCAATTGTTCCAACATTTTATGTCCACTGTCCACCCATGGTACACAGCGCTCCAAGGGATGCTTATTTTTTTTGTCTTTAGGTGTAAGTTAAGTGTTTTATATGTTTCTGTTATATTTTAGAGAATTATTGTCTTTAAAATACCTACTGAAATTCACTAAAGTCAATTATTGTAATTAGTGATGTTAGTGGTAATTTACCTCGCTAATTACCATTGGTGATTTACCGTAAATTACGGTATATTACCCTGATGTTTCGAAAATATTAATACACTCGAAATGTTACTTCGTGCTTGACCTGGGAATGGAAAACACTCGTTTAAAGCTCTTCTTTTATCAGACATTCGGTGTTTTTATGAAAATTCGTTGTTTTCATAAACATTTTCAATTTGAAGCTTTTAGCAAGTCATTCCACTTCTTGATTAAGCATAAAATACAATTAATATTGTTTAACCCATTAACGGCCAAGCAATTATAGAGCAAAAGCTAGTTTTATATACAATTCTGTACTTCTTTTTATTTATTTTGATTTTTATGAATGACTTATATGACAAACAAGAATAATTCCAATTCAAAAATATTTGAATTCGAGAAAATACGCTTTAGTTGTTAGTTGGTTTAAAAAAAGTTGACCTAAATGTTACACATACTTTGATAAAGCGGTGTAACAAATCAATTAAAATACGATTTTAAATATTTCATTGTATAATTCAATATCCGGAGGTGATTTGCAGGGGAAGTAGTTGTTTCAATGGATATTTATTATCTTAGGTTGTCTTATTAATTAAGATACATTGTTTGCATTTTACACGAAAAACATTTTCGTAATTTTAAATATTACTTATTATATTACATACTGGGAAGTTTTCTTTTAAACATATATAACCTATACGCTGAAATTTTTATGCATTCGTCAATTTTACAAAAGCGTTCAATTTGAAGCTTCGAACGAGTTTTTCCACTCCCAGACTAAGCATGAAGTAAAATTTCGAGTTTAGAAAATCCTGAAAATTTGGTTTGGTCGCTCCGCGGAAATTTTCAGGATTTTCTAAACTCGAAATTTTACTTCATGCGCCAAGCATACAAAACACTGAAATATTGTGAAGTTAGAAATACACTTACAAATACTTTTATAAAATAAGCAATAATCAAAATATTTAAAAAACAAAACATATACATTTTTCTTTAAACATTCTCAAGTCAGGTTAAATAATGCAATGTATCAAATTAATATATTTTGTAATTTAATAAGCACAAAATTAATAATGTTGCATTATTGCATCAATGGCCCTTATGGGTTAATGGCTAACCTTTAACGAGTGTTTTCCACTCCCAGATTAATCATGAAGTAAAATTTCGAGTTTAGAAAAGCCTAAACGTTTGGATTGGGTCCAAATCCAAATTCAGGCTTTTCTAAACTCGAAATTTTACTTCATGCGCCACGCATATAAAACACTGATCTGAAGTGAAGTTCACAATATACTTTTTAAATTTAATCTCGCGTTAATACATTTTACAGACTTTTATATCGTCTAACCAAATCTTGCGCTTTCAAAATTTGGGATATGCAAATTTAAGTAGTATATTTTGAACTTTACTTGAAATCAAAATTTCGAGTTTAGTAAAGCCTGAACGTTGAGGCTTTTCTAAACTGGAAATTTTACTTCATGCTTAATCTAGGAGTGAAAAACACTCGTTAAAGGTTGGCCCTTAAACGATATTAATTGCTATGTATACAATGATTTTTAAAGACATGTTTTTGTTAAATTTCTGAGATCGCAGTGTCTTTTTTAGGGGTGACCCTGACCCTGTTTATAATAATAATAATAATAGCGTTTATTGTCTTAGCGAAAAAAGTACAATAAAAAATCAAAACAAACTAGAATATACATATATAAAAAGCAACATAAACAATTATATGTATATATAAATGAAAAATCAGAATTCCAAGCGGGGGAATAGGGGCGTCCATGAGGAGTATATTACCCAATTTTAAATTACCGGTAATTTTAGATTACTAATTGTAACAATTACTTCTGTGTATAAACAGGCTTTCATTGGTATCAATTTATTTATAGTTTTATTTTTATATTTTTTGTTATAATTATATCTAATTTTGTTAAATAGGCGATGTTCGTAAATAAATAAATTAAACAAAATTTTTTAAAACAAAAACAAATCATCAATGTATGTTTTTGAGTTTCGTGAAGAGTATAATCATTAATTAATTAACAATACAACAGTGTTTTTCATACTTTATAATAGTTTATTAAAGTGCGAAAAAAGGATACAACAGTGGTAATTAATTAATACCTAATCAATTTTTACCCAACTATAACTCTATTTTATTTCAAGAGATAAAAATAAATTCGTGTATTCATTTGTTCATTAAAATGTATCAATTATCGACAATATACTATTAGCCTTGTTAATAAAATTGCCAATAATATTATTATAGTTCTATGCTAGCTAATTTTTACTAGACCCGATACTAACATTTCGTGCTAAGAGAACAAAATCTATAAACTATTAGTTAGTTTTAATCTATTGATAAAATTAACGTGGCAACATTGCATTTTTATGTGTTCTAACTTCACTCTAATTAAATTTGCACAAAATTAGAGGTTAGGTTTCATTCTTTTTGTTTATCTTCTTAAACTCGTATATAGGCACTATGTGTCTGTTTCTTTAAGTTTCTCATCAGTCCTTGGTCTCTTGTGATTTGGATGTGCAGGAGTCTGCCCATCTTTTTGGTGGTCTTCCAGTGGGTCTCGTATTGTTGCGTTTTTGTGTCATGGCCCAGTTGAAGATCCGATGGGTGCCACACCGGATCGATGAATTCCACATGATCCCGCCAGTTTCTTCGGCTATTGTCCATCGCACGACATCCTGTATTTGTAGGTCCGCTGTGATCGTGGAGCTCCTGACCTGATCTTTAAACGTGACTCCTTCTATCGCTCTTAGGGTGAGCATTTCGGTCGTTCTCAGGACTTGTTTGGTGACTGATATGTCGGATCTTGTTTCAGCCGCATATGGGAGGATTGGTCTAATTGCGGTCTTATATATTCGGATTTTACCTTCTGTAAATATGTGCTTGTTTCTTTAGATTGTATTGTTTATAGCTCCGGACAGTCGATGAGTTTTGTTGGTGGCTGCTCAAGCCTCCAGTTTTCTATCGCTCGATATCTCTGCTCCAAGATAGGTTAAGCTCATCACTTGTTCTATTACTTTGTTGTCGAGTTCTAGTTTGAAACTAATTGCTACTCGGCTGGCTACTATGCGTTTGGTTTTTTGATGGGAAACGTCCAGGTTGTAACTTTTCGCTGTTTTGGAGAATGTTTGTAGGAGGACGCTTTCATTATCTGTTATTAGCATAGCGTGGTCGTCCGCGTAGCAGAGTATGTTAAAGGTCTGGTTTTCTAATCGGTATCCCGGTAAATCTTTTTGTTTATGTTTGTGAAAATGTGATTTTTTTCTGCTTAATTATTTAATTTGAATAGTTAGTAAGAAAAAACTGAAACTTGGATTTGTCACAATAATTGAATTAGATCTTTATTTAATCGGTTATTCATTAAAAAGTGTTTTTAACAATCAATCAAATAAACTGAAAAATCATCTACTACTATCTTCTTAATTTTTTGGTAAACTCTGTTATTGTCAAAGAATATTATTTAAAAAGATTGGTTTCCTGATTTTAAATGTTAAGGTCTTTACATTCAAATTTAATAGCGAGTATCGCCATCTATCGCACGCTGCCATAGCTAATAAGCAGACTAGCTAATAAATTTTACATAAAGTGAAATTGAGTTTGCCAATTGTTATCAGAATATTCGTAAAATGTCAAAACAAATTAATATTGACTTTCTGCAAAAATTCAGTCTCTTTGAGACTTCTCCAAATAGCCTCAACAGTTGTTTTAATGAATTTTCAGAAAAGTCTAAACGAGACTAAAGTTTTGCAGAAAGTCCATATTAATTTAAATTCGTTTTTATATTTTCTGAATACTCTGCAAACAATTGGGGAAAGTCGATATCAAGTTTAATTTAACTTTGTTGAAATACTAGAAACAATAACAAGGATAACAAATAAAAACACTCGGTTTGTTTCACAAATCTTCTTCTATTTATAGTTTTGCTTTTTACAGGACTATCAAGAGAGAAAACTATCGCTATTAATAATATTAATAATCGACTAAACATTAGTTACATTTGTAATATTTAGCTGGTTGTTTAAAGAAATGATTTTAATTAAAATATTTCAAAAATATTACTGGTTTCTAGTCACCTATTTATTATTTTAATATCCTCGCAAGCCTTAATAAAGAACTATACAACATTTTTTCTTTGGATTTTCTACTCAAAATTAATTAGTTGTATATTTACTTTATCAGTGTATTTTATCAATAAATAAAATTTAATTCATTTTAAATAATTTCTGATCCAATAAGTTTCTGGTTAAATGTCTAACGAGTGTGTCCACTCCCAGACTAAGCATAAAGTAAAATGTTGAGTTTAGAAAAGCCAGAAAATTTAGATTTGAGGGGCGCGCGAGCGAAGCGAGTCGCGCCATGGCAAATCCAAATTTTCTGGCTTTTCTAAACTCGAAATTTTACTTCATGCACCACGCATATAAAAAACTGATTTCAAGTGAAGTTTAAACTATATTGTACTGGATTTTATGTTTAATTTCACATTGATTCATTTTACATATGTTTATTGCGTCTAACCAAATCTTAAGCTTTCAAAATTTCGACAATTTGGTTTAGGATGTGTAGGTGTACCTAAAATAAAATTCACTGTATAAAATCTAGCCAAAGTTGATATTTCGTTTAAAATCGTTGGATGTTAAACATTTGTGTGAAATATTTGAACATTTGTGTGAAATGTATAAACTTTTATGTGAAATGTATAAACTTTTCAATTATTTTGCACAGATTTTATTTGAAAATAATTAAACCTAATTTCGCTAAAGGCAAAGCAGAAATATTACTACTAGTTTATCTGTAAAATTAGGCTTGAGTATTATTATTAAGAAAGAAAAAAAAAAACAGTTCAGTAAATAGAAGAAGATTTGCAAAACAAACCAGGTGTTTTTATTTGTTATCCTTATAATTTTTAAAATGTTTTACCAAGTGATAAGTGAGTAACTTATTCAAAAAATGCTGAAAACATATTAGATGTTGGAGTCTTTAGGTTTGTTCGCTACGTTTAGATTAGATTTTAGATTTAATTTTCATTGATTCTTCACTGACTATGAATGTGCTTCTTGACCAATCTTCATTATCTCTAGTGCCTACTGATATTCATCATCCAGCCCTGGATTTTACATTTTGTTTACCTTTAACACCAGTAAATTGCTGGATGGATGACAGTGACTTTATTTATAATTTCAAGAAGGCTGATTATTTGTCGCTAAATAACGTATTTATAAATACTCATTGGGACACAATATTCAATAACTATGATATTGATTCCGCATGTGAAATATTTTACTCAACTGTTTATGCTGCAGTTGGCTAAAATAAAACCATTCGGTCAAAAGGGTAAAATGTTTCCGAAATGGTTTGATAATGAATTGAAAAACGTAATAATTGAAAAGAAGAAATTACATAAAAAATATATTATTTTTCAATTGAATTCTGACTATAATCAATTCAGTTCGGTAAGTGAAAAGTGTAAATTGCTGTCGAAGTTATGGTATGAGAAGTACATTCATACGATGGAAGTTGGTATTAAGTGTAACCCTAAATCTTTTTGGACCTATGTCAAAACCAAACGAGGCTGTTTTCAATTACCATCTATATTCATGGATGGACTCAATGCAGTGACCGAAAAAAGCCATATTGTTGAGTTATTTGCACAACATTTTGAATCAGTTTATTGTTTATCGTCTGCCTTTCACAATACGATACCATCATCTAATGCACTATCTTCTGTTACAAATACCCCTCATCCACCAAAGTTAAAGATTACTGAGATTTTAAACTCTCTCTGCTCACTGAAAATAAATCATAGCCCAGGTCCCGATGGTTTACCAGCCTCTTTTTTGAAACAATGTGCCTTTTCTATGTCTAGACCTTTATGGTAATTATTTAATAAATCCCTATCCAGTGATATGTTTTCTGCATGTTGGAAGATTGCAAATATTGTTCCAATTTTTAAGAGCGGTAATAATAAAAGATTTCAAAACTATCGACCTATATCGGTCTCATTAGCTATTCCAAAGATAATTGAAAAGCTGTTAACATCATTTTTAACCGACGCTTTACATTCCACAATATCTTTTAATCAACACGGGCTTCGTGTTGATTGGGAGAGCGGGTGTCAAGTTGATTCTGTGTATTCCGACTTCTCTAAGGCACTCGATAGTGTGGATCATGGTATTTTAATGAACAAGTTGGCACATGTCGGAATTTCTGGAATTCGACTATCTTGGGTAGAATCTTATATTACCTGTCGTACACAGTTTATTAAAATAGGTCAATCGACGTCACGATTTATAAGCGTCACATCAGGGGTACCTCAAGGTTCCCACCTTGGACCCCTCTTATTTAACTTATTCATTAATGATCTTGTTAACTGTTTTTCATATGCCGAAACTCAGGGCTTCAAAACTATTATAATTTTTAACTATACAGTAAAATACATTATTGTTTTCAACCACACTCTGTTATTATTTTTTTAGGTCTCCAAATACAATTTGCCTAGGGGTTCTAACTATCCTTAATCCGCTACTAACTATAAGGTTTAATCCGGCTTCGATAACTATCATCAACCTGTATAATTAAGACAATCGCAGCAAGTGATTACTACAATTAAACATTGTGGCTTATTAAGAAGTAGGCATTACTCTATTTAATTTTTCGATGGTTGCATAATTTTTGCATGGTTTTGTTATTTATTGTTCTAATCGCACGACCGAAGAATACGAAATCATTTCAAAAGACAATTAATCACATTTAAATATGAATGGAAACTCCCGTCGGCCTCATTATATATTTATAAGAAACCCTTTGTAAATATATGATACGCGCCCCGTATTATTTAGGGCATTTACATTTGGTTTGTTGGCTGTAAGTTTTAGCAAGCTGAAAATTACGTCAGTGACCCGGTTTCATAACAATATATAACTTATGAGGGATATTCCGTTACGCATAAAACAAATACCATTCCACGTGCATACAATTTTAAACGCATTTTTTGAATAAATGAATATCTATGACCAGGCAAATGATATACAGGGATTTTTTAAGTATACATATCCCAGTTGTATACTGTATATCTTTAGATATTTGGTGTTGTTTTTTAAAAGAGTTTACTTCAAAGCTTAAAACAAGTGTTTTCACTCCACGGTTAAGCATAAGGTAAAATTTCGAGTTTAACAAAGCCTAAGCTAAGCGACCAAAATAAATTTGCAGGTTCTTCTAAACAAAAAAAATTTAACAAGATAAATTCAAATTCAAAACTATTTGAATTCGAGAAAATAAGCTTACGCTTCTTATAGTTTGCACACTTTAAACATAATATATAAAATTACGAAAAAACTATTCGTGAAAATGCAAACAGTGTCTTAATTAATAAGACAATTTAAGACGATAAATATCCATTGAAACAACTACTTCCCGTGCAAATACACCTCCGGATATTGAATTATACAATGAAATATTTAATATCTTATTTAATTTGATTTGTTACAACGCTCTATTAAAGTATATGTAACGTTTAGGTCAAATTCTCTTCAAACCAACTAACTAAGTTGGTTTGAAGAGAATTTGACCTAAACGTTACATATACTTTAATAGAGCGTTGTAACAAATCAAATTATATAAGATTTTAAATATTTCTTGTATAATTCAATATCCGGAGGTGTATTTGCACGGGAAGTAGTTGTTTCAATGGATATTTATCATCTTAAATTGTCTTATTAATTAAGACACTGTTTGCATTTTCACGAATAGTTTTTTCGTAATTTTATGTATTATAAAAAAAATTTACTTCATGCACCACGCGTATACAGTGATTAAGAGTATTCAAACTTGAAATAAATAAACATTGGAACGAAACTACCAACTGAGCAAAAAACAAAGAAATAACGTTATATCAACATTGTAACAACATTAAACGTTGTATTAACGTTGATAAAACATTACTTTGATGTGTTTGCTCAGTGGGTATGTTGCAAAATATTAACAGAACATATTCATATTTTGTTAATATTTGCATAAATTTATTTATAATTGTTAATCATTTATAAATTGGTTGGACAAAAATATATACACATAACCAAAATCATAACATATATATTATAACAGAGGTTCTCAATAATTTTTTGCATTTTTTGATAAATCTTTTTTCACCTACAAAAAAGCCCGAATAGGAAACAAAGATGGATTCGTTCTTTTTTAAGAATTCGTGTCAGGTGAATATTTTTGATAATATTATTGGTAACGTTTTTGTGAAAACCGGCAGTATTCAAAAATGTTAGGTCTAAGTTAAACCAGAACTTCATTTTATTATGATGCCAATATTTTCTTTCTTCGGGGCAAAAAGTCTTGTCGTCAGACATTTTTTGTAAAAAAGATAACATAATTAAAAAAGATATAAAAAAATATTATACCCAAACAAAAAATATTCAGTAGCGTTAATTTTACAATTTTTAAAAAATATTATTTATTCCAAACAAAAATACATACAATAGCGTTAGTTTTTCAATTTTCAAAAACTATTATTTATTTGCCAAGTTTTTACATGTCTGTATTTTGACACATTTCCAGAAACGTGAGTATTTTCCTATTTGTTTTGGTATAATATTTTTTCAAAAATATTTTTTAATTATCTTTCTACAACAAAAAATATGATTGTATTAAATTATTTTAGATTTTCTGTAGTGCAGAACATAAATCATAATAACATAAAGTTCTTTAAAACTGGCGAATATTTTAAGAAGTTTATTACGAATAATTTGACAACTTGAAGGAACAAATTTTATTTTAAAAATTACTAACAGGATTATGAATAAATGCAAATGCTTAATCATTTGTTTTTAGATTTGAATTATTGTTTTTCGTGTTTATTTATGTTTAAATTTTGCATTGATTTTGTATTAAATTCTACATAAGTATGTGTATATTATTGTAAAAAGTAAATCTGTTGATAAATATATATTGTTTTGTGTTGCATTAAGATGTATAACGAAGTAGAAGCCTCCACCGTTCATAATTTATTAGTGCTAAATAATAAGTTTACACAGGTTAGAAATACATATATAAGTAATAAAATAAAATAAGACAATAAAGCCTATAGGACAATAATAAATCCAAGTACAACATAAAATAAAAAAAAGTACGAGTACCAATATTTAGTATTATGAGATAATAATAATTAAAATTAATATTTATAAATGGTTTATATACAAAGAATTTTTCTTTTAGGTATACATATGCATACGCTTTTTTTAAGAGTTCAATTTAAAGCTTTAAACGAGTGTTTTCACTCCCAGGTTAAGCATGAAGTAAAATTTCGAGTTTAGAAAAGCCTGAAAATTTGGTTTGGTCGCGTAGCGCAAAGCGCGGAGCGACCAAACCAAATTTTCGGGCTTTTCTAAACTGGAAATTTTACTTAATGCGCCACGCGTATAAAACACTGATTTAAAGTGAAGTTCAAAATATACTTTGACTTAGGTTTAATCACGTGTTGATTAAATTCACAAATGTTTATGTGCAATTTGTAAAGGTATACTTAAAAGAAAAAATCTCTGTATGTCAATATTTAACAAAAATCACAAATTTTAAATGATTATTACTATTTTGAATAAAATCATCAAAACCAACACACATTATAAAATTTAAATAAAATTTTAAAACTGTGAAAATTAGGTTGAAAAATAAATTGATTGAGCTATGAGAAGATCAAATTAAATTGACGAATAAGCACAAATAACTGTTCTGTGTCCGAAATGTACATTTGGTAATTCAAATAAAAGTGTGATTAGTGCTTTATTCGTCAATTTAGGTTAAATTGATAAAAATGTAAAAATTTACCAAATCAACAAAAATGTAAAATTCCAAACGAATAATTGATTAGTGAAATTTAACCTAAATTTGAAAATTGTCTTTGATAGATAATTGCCCCGCTTTACATTATAAATGTAATTACATTATCTGATAGTGACGAACATAATTTCTAATTATATTTTATCGAGATTTGAAGGTCGTGGGAACTTATTGAATTTCATTCAACTGATTTAATTCGTCGAATGGAGAAGTGAGTGTAAATGTAATACGCGTACAATAAGTCTTATTTATAATTACTATATATAGACATAATTACCCGTAAGGTAAATTATATACATACGTAAGTACCAATATGATTTTTTTCTATTTTCTATTCGTCTTAATTTTTTTTATTGAAGTATGTATGCAGAAAGTGTAATTATTACACTCAAGTCAAGTTAAGTTTAGGATGCCCATTAAACAGTTGTTCCCAAAAAAAACGCATTCAATCAAATACAATTATGTAATCGTTATTGAATTTAATAGCAACAATCGCCATCGATTGTTCATTAGCAAAGACAATGTAAATTTGTTTTTAGTAATGATATTAGTGGCAATCGCGTAAATTACATGTATGAAATAAAGAAGGTTTTATTTTTATTATTACAGCATAATCTGCATCAACTTTAGTGTAATATTAAATAAACAGTATCTTTGAAAGAGACAACAAAAACATAAAAATACCCAATCGTCACATTTTAATTTATTTTAGTTTTTAATTTGATTTATTCTTCTTTAAAATTAAAAATTAAAATATACATTTAGAAATGTAATGATAGATTCTCGAAAAATGTCATGTAAATCTATTACCACATTTATAGTTTGAGTTATTATATTTTTTAAGTATAATTTGTTTAACCTCATCGAAGAAAAGAATAAAAAAACAGGTTTTTATTTAGTTTTGTGTGTAGGTCAGGTAAACTGTTCTGTTTCAATCTCAACCATTTTTTTTTTAAATAATGTTGGTCAATTTATAAAAAAAATCTGATGGTTTCGGTTTTACGAATACGAAATCTGGCATCCCTAGATACTACTTATCTTCACTGGAAGTCAAGGTGTCGTAAATTTTCGACTGTTAGAACAAATCAATTTCATAAGTTTTTGTCTCTCTTAAGAATTAGTCAAAAATAAAATGAAATGGCGTAAATGTGTTACGGGAAACGTAGAACATTGGTAAATGTGTATATTTCCCAATTCGCATGGTTATTTATACATATATTAGTAAATGTATAAATGGTTATAAAATATGTTAATATATATGTAAACAAATTGAAAAAATGGTAAGAATTTACTATACACCCCGGGGGTATTATAGATAAAAATGATATTATTCGAAAGTTCTCGACGAGTAATATCTAGATATGCAATTAATTTCGACCGAAAATGTTAAATAAATAAAAAAAAATAGTTTGAAAATTTTGAAAATATTGAGTCCTCGCAGTATGTAAAATAATCATTGTGCGCAATGAGATTTACAATTCATTCTATTGCAAACCTTTCTCCTAACCTAACCTAACCTAGAAGTATGTGGAATATTCAATAAAAAAATGTAGTTTAAAAATGTTGAGAATATAGAGTCATTTTATCAAATGATGTAGTTTTATCATAGGGAAATTTCATACATTTCAATATTTGCTCAAATGGATCTAAAATATTTCTTTTACAATGTACACGCCAAAGATATTCACATAAATGCATTGCAAAATGCTTCCTAGGAACCTAACGTTTACAAAAATATGCTTTAGCGGGACGCCAATTAGACTCAATCCGTTGAGTATGGAAACCTTCGGGACTAACGAATCTGAATCTATCGTCCGAATCATTCACTCTCTCATGAACATAGCCATGTGTAGAAAGCCCTAAATATCCGCGCTAAAAAACAGTCCAAATGATTGATCCAGGATCCACATGCTGGACAATGATGGATTCGAGTGTTGATCTATCACGCTTGTTGTTCGGAACTATCACCATTCTGACTTTGTCTGTCTCATCCACCATTCCACGTAAACAATGACCTTCAATCTTCCTGCCTTTATTGTATTTGCGCTGCCCAGATGGTTCTTGATGAAAGCACAGTTCCAGGATTATGTCTATTTTGATCCAGAAGCAGATTCTCTCTGGCGCAGTCGGCGTAGCTGTCGTTGAAAGCAAAGCTATAGGCGATTCCAAGTACTTGCTGTGATTTCAGATGCGCCTTGTAGAAGAAAAGCAGACTTTCCACGGCCACGGCACGGCAATTGCTTTTTGCACTTGGTTTTGATGCATCGAAACGATCCCAAAATGTATCCTTTCCGGTCAGGGCAGAGAATCATCAGGTCCTTGCATTTTGGGCATTTCCGCTCCTTTGGAACCAAACCAATTGATGTGGCGAATGAAATTGCGTCTCCTTTGGTCCCTGTGGCTTGAATGAGACGGCGGTTCCACATCACTGGCATCTTCGGCTGGTCGGGTCCTTCCTGGTCTCCAGAATCCTCGTCGGCTGATGATTCGTCCGATTGGATGTCCCTTGTCCGTTAGGTGGCCATTGTCACTACTTGTCCTGATGATGATGATTATAGTTTTATAAGTTTCTAGTCAACATTTCAAAGTTGAGAAAAGTGAACTTTTATCATTTCTGTAGTGAATTTATTGATTTTAATTGGTGATATATGTCAACACAGTGTGAATCTATATTATAATGCATGTTATTCCACGGGGTATAAAGTAAAGTTGAGCCGAAAAAATGTTTTTTTACAAACATTTTGTTTCATTGAGAGTTTTCCAAATATAGAAAAATAAAATACATATAAGTAGTGAATTTAATTTAGAAAACCAATATATTTTAAAACTTTTACATTTGGAGAAAAAGATCTATATTTTTACTTGTAAGTTAGTAACTAACAGACAATTACTTGTGGCGCGACGAAATTGCCATAATAATATCGCATAAGTTCCCCTTAACTGCTCAACTCGGGTTTATGTGTTAATTTAGTGTCAAATGAAAACTAATTTCCTCTTTGTGTATCCATTAATGGCCAACCAATTATGTATAATTGACTCAATCTAATAAAATTAATTTTATATAACGTGGAATTTATGGTAGTACTTCCGGTATTTAAAATAAAAAGCATATCAAACGGTTTGAAAAAAATAAGGATTTTCATAACTTCCGTGTTTTTATACCACAAATAATTAGTAAGAAAATATCCTCGAAAACTGATTTTGTTTGTACAGTAGTAGTGGATATCTTTATTACCATAATTAATCATAGAAGAGCTTAAATTAATACATTTAATTAATTATATAAAATAAATACACATTTCTGGTAAATTGTTATCGGCCTGTAGACTTTCTCCTAATGATAATAACTACGATAGGTAATGAAGTGATCGTGAAATACAGGGACTTTTTCTTTTAAGTATACGCTTAAAATTTTCCGGCATTCGTTGTTTTTTCAAAAGAGTTCAATTGTAAGCTTTAAACGAGTGTTTTCCACTTCCAGACTAAGCATGAAGTAAAATTTCGAGTTTAGAAAAGCCCCGTGAAATTTCTTCTTTTTACTTCATGCACCACGCGTATAAAACACTGATTTCAAGTGAGGTTCAAATATACATAAATTCACAATATTATTGTTTTGTACGCGTTGCGCATGAAGTAAAATTTCAATTTTAGGAAAGCCCAGAAAATTAGTCTCGGGTCGCTACGCGACCCTCGACAAATTTTCACGGGGCTTTTCTAAACTCGAAATTTTACTTCATGCTTAGTCTGGGAGTGGAAAACACTCGTTTATAGCTTTAAATTGAACTCTTCTAAATAAAAAACGACGTAAACATTTTCTTTTAGGTAAACATATGCATAAGCTGTACATTTTCCGACATCTGTTGTTTTTCAAAAGAGCTTAATTTGAAACTTTTAACGAGTGTTTTTCACTCCCAGGCTTAGCATGAAGTAAAATTTCGAGTTTAGAAAAGCTCCGTGAAAATTTGTCGAGGGTCGCCCTCGACATTTTCTGGGCTTTTCTAAACTCGAAATTATACTTCATGCGCCACGCATATAAAACACTGAAATATTATAAAGTTACAAATACACTGAAAACTTTTTTTTTCAATGACCAATAATAACAAAATATATACATTTTTCTTTACACATTTTCTAGTCAGGTCAAATAATAGAATGTATCAAATTAACTTATTCATTAATTTAAAAAAAAAGTTGCGGTATTGCATCAACGGCGCTTAATGGGTTAATATACCTTGATTCGGGCCTTTCAAATGCCTCCTTAGTCAGAAGAATAGTTTAAGGTTAATTTAAATATAGTTAGATTAGGTAAGACAATATAATCTTAAATTAGAAATACGGGTTTTACAAATACACTATACGTTCAGACAGTTTTAAAACAATTCCAATGTGAAAAGCGTGCATTCCATCTAAGTAACCGTAAATAATAATGACTATTAATCAGTGTTAAATAAGGCAAGTTTACCTGAATTTAAACAAGTCTACTTGTGATAATAAGCAAAATCCCCATGCTGAGAAAAAATCTTCCCATTCCATTAGTCGTCTACACAACAAACGCCTTCAATTCAATCTTCTCACTTCGGGTAATCCATCGGTGATGATTATGAAGTAGGCGTTTCACTTTAGATGAGACGCGCTTTATCATTCGTTTGTGCTACACCAGAATGCATGGTTATTGACTCTAACTCAATGTAAAGCCGTGTATATTAAGACAGAGCTAATATGAGGAACAAAATGAGAATAGATAAAATATAAATCACGGAGGCGTTTCCTAATTACATTACGATACGTTGCTCACTTGTCTCGAATGTTAATTAGCCATTCTTTGTTGTTATACAATTGCATAAAGTAAAGACATTATAATATTATCACCTGTCTGTTTTCTTGCAAATATGTGCTTATAATTTGTTATTTTAATTCAATTTATTTTCCCGTTAGGTGCTTATAAAGCTTGTTTTCATATTATTGTGTGAGTTGATGAACCGTTCATTTAATTTCTCAAAATAAATCTACGTTTTGAATTATTTTAATTAATATCAACAGGGACGGCTCAAACTTTTGCTAGACCGTATTAAAACGTTGGATGCGAGTCTACTAATATAATTTCGAAACAAAACTGAATTTTTGCAAATACACACACACACAAATACACATATTTAAAAAAAACCCTTTTTGCAATTTATTTTATCAAATTTCCAAAATGTGAATTGTATATACAATACTATGAAATATTAAATTGTCTTCTAATTTTTGTAAAAAATAAGTAAATATCTAAAGAGAACATTACTCTAGCCACTCGTATTTAAAAGCCATAAAGTTAGTTTAGGCGAAATAAACTTTCATCAAATCAAAATTAAATAAGATTTTAAATATTTCATTGTATAATTCAATATCCGGAGGTGTATTTGCACGGGAAGTAGTTGTTTCAATGGATATTTATCGTCTTAAATTGTCTTATTAATTAAGACACTGTTTGCATTTTCACGAATAGTTTTTTCGTAATTTTATATATTATGAAATAAACTTTGTTGGTAAAACTCGAAATTATACTTCATCCTTAATCAAGGAGAGGAAACACAATTCTGGATATTCGTATGTGTGTTTGTATTCGCCAAATTTATTGCGAATACTCTAATATTATTCGTATAATAACATTTATTAAATTTAATCACTCACATTTTGTTTTTCGACTATAATGTAAGGCTGAGTAGTGATGTAAAATTACCAGTAATTTTAAGTTAGGTAACATTACTGGTAACATGACCGGTAACATAACCGGTAACATAGGGTAACAGTTAGAAATAAAACTTGATGCACACCGCACCACGGAGGCTGAACGCATCAACACGCATGTTCGCCAGTGGATCCTAGGCACATCAGCGACGGCTCGCAGCCTAACTTCAGGGTAGGCCACAGCGCCAAGGCACACAAAATTTGAGGTTGGAATCGCGCTTTACAAATACAAGGAATTGTACAACAAAGTCACCTTTCAATAACGGATACATATTACCTTGGGTCTCTGGCCTACCCTGAAGTTAGGCTGCGAGCCGCCGCTGAGGCACATACACCCTGAGGATGATAAAAACGAAACAATCTTTTGATTAAGCAAAACTGGACAATATACGCACCCCAAAAGCCACTGAGTAAACAATGTTTTATTAACATTACAATAACATAATTACGCTGTTGATCAAACATTACATTAATATCCTTACTCAGTGGGAAATAAGATTTCAATAATTTTTAGCGTTACCGACTGTTCTCATTTGTAAATAATTATTTTAACTATTTCAAATTAAAAGACGAATTGTTGCTAATTTTAAGTTGTTGTAACTTTCGGATTCGGTTAGAATTTGATTTTTGGCAGATAATGTATATTTGGTTGCCTACAAACACAGGTTTATATAAAATAATCAATTTATTCAAAGGGTCTGGCTTTTAGTAATAGACTAACCGAAACACTGAAATAAGATGAAGACTTTTTATCTTATGGTAAAAAAGTACCTAAACTAAGAATGTTATTATTATTGCGTTATTAGTTAAAAAAAATGTTCCTTGGTGTACCGAAATAATACGTGTATTAATTAGAGATGGGCGAAATGGCTCTTTTCAGTAAGCTGGTTCACAAGATCTGGCTCACTTTAGAGTTGGTTCAGTTACGAGCTAGCGATCCGCTGAGAGTCCTAACTCTTAGAGATCCATCTGATCCGTCAACTGATTGAATTGAGCGATGCGGTGATTTATTATTTTGATTATACTCGTACAATGCTTTCAATAATTTAATCATAATTCGTATAAAAACGTAAAAGTGAATATTTAATCAAAATTATAGTAAAAGCGTATTTATTTTGTGCGATTACACTTCAAGTGTGTTTAAATATTTAATACGTGTGCGCGCCTATGAAAACACACATACATTCAGCACGGAAACATCGTGATCCAACTCCGAACCTCGGAGTTGGATCTCGATGAGTGAGCTAGGTCAGTCGGATTTAAGAGTCCGCAAAACGATTTGGTTCAGTTGGATTCGAGAGCCGACGTGAATCATCACAATCCAATTCCGAACCGCGGAGTACGATCCCGATGAGTGAGCTAGCTCAGTCGGATTCATGAGCCGCCGTGACTCTTTTAGGGTCGATTCGCCAACTCAATGGGGTTATTTGACTCCATTCATACGCGTCGTATATATAATATGATAGAAATATAACGATAGCTATTTTAATACTACAATAAAAACACTTCTTATTAAATTTACAATTTTGGTTGCAAAGGAAAATTACACTTGTAATGTTTACTAGATAAAGGGTGTCTCAAAATGATCTGACATTTTAAATTGCGCGCCATTTTTTTTGTGACAAATATAAAGTACTAATCTTTGACAACTGGCATAAGGAAGTATTGAGGTTTAGTCATGAATTAGACGATCGAGCAACGCCTAGAACGAACGACGAATCAAAATGAGTCATAGCATATATCAAATCAAAAAGAGCTGCATATATCGAACTGAGTCACTTGGCTCACCAGCTTACTTCACTCAGTCACCTCGCTCAGGAGTTACCCATCTCGAGTATAAATAAATAAATGTGAACTGAATAATTTGGAATGAAAAATTGTCAAAATCCAAATTCACATTTATTTATTTATGAAATAACAAGATATTGTTTTTCTTTAAAAACAGTGTAACATGTTTTGCTGTCAACCAATAATACAAATGATACAATATAAATATAATATAAATCAATACAAAATTTATGGAAAACAGAATATTAAAAATATAATGCAGAATTAAGTTTACATTAAATTAATTTGAGTGATGATAATAACTTAAAATAAAACACTTTTGTGAAGAAAGGTTACAAGTGTTTTAGTTTAAATTAAGTTTACATTATTTCAATCCCTAAGCCAGACGTTATCAACCTTTTTTAGCTTGCGTACCCCTTGTTAGTTTATCATCCTAAATTTTACCCTTATACTAGAAAAATGTTTATAATTCAAATATTCGTAGTTGTTTTAATTTCAAACTTGTTCTAACACTAAATAAATAGCAATTATGTGTGAAGGGTACGGCCAGAATGTTTATTGATGAAAACTAAAAGATTTTTTATAGATTCATAATTTTTTTTAATAAAAAAAACATTATAATAAATATAAACTATCATAAACATAAAGTATTGAGTGAGATCCTTGCTTTAAGGCACATAGATTTTTACATCATGTTTGAATATTTTATTTATAAATAGTGAGCGCTAAAACATTTTTTTGTTCACTGTTTGCCACCGCTCTGAAACTGAACGGAGACGAGAGGAGAATAGTTATATTTTTAACATCCGCCATTAATTTTTTTTGCGTATCCCTAAACATTCACACGCGTACCCCTAGGGGTTGAGAATCGCTGCCCTAGGCTATCGCAACTTTTAAATATTAAATCTAGATGGCGCTGCAAGGAAATAAAAATACTTTTCAAGGGAAAACTGCAATAAGTTCGTGATGTAAACAATTTAATAAAATAAAAAGAATAAAAACCTCCAAAGACTTCTCTAATAAAAAAAGAAACAATGGCATAAAAAAATTGTTGAGGGGTCCCAAAAACAATCTATGTTTCTTTTAGAGCACTAAAAAGCTTTAAATATTTAATTGATGTGGATGAAACTCCATAATAACATTTAAAATAAAACAACTGAGTTGGGAGGGTTTCACTGTATTGTTCAGTATTCTGCCTGATGACGCTAATGTATGGCGAAACATGTTGCAGTGCTCAGCAATAAAGTGAATCCAACCCAACTATTTTTTAAATGTGATAAGCACCAAATGTTTAGCATTGACGAATGTATTTGGATTGGATTTGTAGACTTTAAGCCAAAATTCTTTGTGTAGGACTTTAGAGTTTTTAATGTGTTATTATGTGTGTGCTACTTTTTGTATTTTGTATATGTAACGAGTTTTAAATTTTAAATGTTGATATATTATATTTACTTATTCAAATATTTATTTATTAATCTCACTGCATTTTTATTATTATATATTGCATTGATGGACGATTGTAAACCTTTGGTATGACCAAGAAATAAACTTGTGTATCGTCTGTCTATTATATTTGTTTTTAATGTTAATTTATTTATGTATTTATTAAGAACCGTATTATTATCGTTTGCCTTTTATCTTTTACATTGTGCGCGGTGTTTATTAATGTTTGCTTATTAAGTTATTTTAAAATAGTATTTTTAAGTTTCATATCATGTTAATTTATTTATTTATTTATTCAGAACCATATTTGTATCCTTTGAGTTTTATCTTTTACTATTATCTTTTGACTTTTATCTTTTACATTGTGTGCGGTGTTTATTAATGTTTATAAATATTTATTTATTAACTTATTTTAAAACCGTATTTTTAACTTTCATATCATGTGCATCGTCAATTATTCTTATAAATGATAATTTTTTTATTTATTTTAGGGTTGGTGATCTCACATTTCTTTTCAAATTTTATAAAATTTATTTATTTATTAAGACCAGTATTTATATCCTCTCACCTTCACATATAGCTATTTATTATTATTACTATTATATTATTATTTCTATAAGGTTATTATTATTATTACATTATTATTAGATTAATATTATTATTACTAGATTATTGTTATTATTATAACTATATTATATTTATTATTGACGTGTGTAAAACAAAACAACTTAGTCTTGCGCTGTTTTTCAACACAACTTGTTGATACTGGTCAATTTGACAACAAAATTCTGATTAAAAAAAAATCAATTTAAATAAATTACATTTAATGGTAAATAACTCCACATTTAGTTGTGAAACTGTCGTGTAGAAGAATTTTTGCTTAAAATTAAAAGATAAAAATCATTGCATACCTGCCATTCCAAGGTTTTCGTAACCAAAGAGACAAATTTAGCATTGACGGACTTTCAAATGTTTATCAGATCTTTTAATTTCAAGTGTACATTTCTCGATGTATACGCAGTAAATGATCACATATTCGTTGTTTTTATAAAAACGTTCAATTTGAATTTTTCAATTTGTTTTATTTGTTCTCTTCCCGTTGGTGTTATTATTGTTATTATTATTTTTTGTTTACATTATTTAGTAAACAAATACTTTTTTTAATTTAGATCTTTGTTTATTGTATATTGTTTTGTATAAATGTTTTTTAATATTTATTATATACCTACCATATTCACACTGTAGATACTTTTTAGCAGGGATGTAAAAAAGAAATGTTTTTTTTTCATTTTAATTAAAATAAACAGTTTTTTTACATAACGTGTTTTTTTAAATGAAACAGTGTTTAAAACATTAACAATTAAAAACATGTTTGAAACGTGTTTAAAACATGTTTAAAACGTGTTTTAAACATAACCAGCCTTCTTAATAGATATTAGCATACAGCTTTAACACAATTCTAAGGATGACATTGACATTTTCTGATTAATAAAACGTTTTAGTAAATTACTATTGTTAGTTTACAACTAATAATTTAATAGCCCTAGTTTAAGTCTTATTTATAAACTCAACTGTCATAAGAAAATAGGGTTATTTAGAATTTATTTAATAATGCAATAACTCATAAATGTATAAACCTAATCAGTATGTTTTGAACTTCACTTGAAATCAGTGTTTGGTACGCGTGGCGCATGAAGTAGAATTTCGAGTTTAGAAAAGCCCCGTGAAAATTTGTCTCGGGTCGCTGCGCGACCCTCGACAAATTTTCTACGCGGGGCTTTTCTAAACTCGAAATTTTACTTCATGCTTAGTCTGGGAGTGGAGACACTCAATGGAAGTAAATTTTAATCTAATAATATATCAGAAGAAATACATTTTCACAAACATAAAAAAACAATGTAACATACCTTCTAAAGGTAAATGTTGCTAAGTTTATTCTATCATTATTTTATTGTGTGCGGTGTTTATTAATGTTTATAAATATTTATTTATTAACTTATTTTAAAACCGTATTTTTTAACTTTCATATCATGTGCATCGTCAATTATTCTTATAAATGATAATTTTTTTATTTATTTTAGAGTTGGTGATCTCACATTTCTTTTCAAATTTTATAAATTTTATTTATTTATTAAGACCAGTATTTATATCCTCTCACCTTCACATATAGCTATTTATTATTATTACTATTATATTATTATTTCTATTAGGTTATTATTATTATTACATTATTATTAGATTAATATTATTATTACTAGATTATTGTTATTATTATAACTATATTATATTTATTATTGACGTGTGTAAAACAAAACAACTTAGTCTTGCGCTGTTTTTCAACACAACTTGTTGATGCTGGTCAATTTGACAACAAAATTCTGATTAAAAAAAAATCAATTTAAATAAATTACATTTAATGGTAAATAACTCCACATTTAGTTGTGAAACTGTCGTGTAGAAGAATTTTTGCTTAAAATTAAAAGATAAAAATCATTGCATACCTGCCATTCCAAGGTTTTCGTAACCAAAGAGACAAATTTAGCATTGACGGACTTTCAAATGTTTATCAGATCTTTTAATTTCAAGTGTACATTTCTCGATGTATACGCAGTAAATGATCACATATTCGTTGTTTTTATAAAAGCGTTCAATTTGAATTTTTCAATTTGTTTTATTTGTTCTCTTCTCGTTGGTGTTATTATTGTTATTATTATTTTTTGTTTACGTTATCTAGTGAACAAATACTTTTTTAATTTAGATCTTTGTTTATTGTATATTGTTTTGTATAAATGTTTTTTAATATTTATTATATACCTACCATATTCACACTATAGATACTTTTTAGCAGGGATGTTAAAAAAAACGTTTTTTTTTCATTTTAATTAAAATAAACAGCTTTTTACATAACGTGTTTTTTTTAAATGAAACAGTGTTTAAAACATTAACAATTAAAAACATGTTTGAAACGTGTTTAAAACATGTTTAAAACGTGTTTTAAACATAACCAGCCTTCTTAATAGATATTAGCATACAGCTTTAACACAATTCTAAGGATGATATTGACATTTTCTGATTAATAAAACGTTTTAGTAAATTACTATTGTTAGTTTACAACTAATAATTTAATAGCCCTAGTTTAAGTCTTATACATAAACTCAACTGTCATAACAAAATAGGGTTATTTAGAATTTATTTAATAATGCAATAAATCATAAATGTATAAACCTAATCAGTATGTTTTGAACTTCACTTGAAATCAGTGTTTTGTACGCGTGGCGCATGAAGTAAAATTTCGAGTTTAGAAAAGCCCCGTGAAAATTTGTCTCGGGTCGCTGCGCGACCCTCGACAAATTTTCTACGCGGGGCTTTTCTAAACTCGAAATTTTACTTCATGCTTAGTCTGGGAGTGGAGACACTCAATAGAAGTAAATTTTAATCTAATAATATATCAGAAGAAATACATTTTCACAAACATAAAAAAACAATGTAACATACCTTCTAAAGGTAAATGTTGCTAAGTTTATTCTATCATTATTTAAATTTAACCAATAACATGTAAATTTTGCTCTAATAATACGAAATGTTAGTATCGTGTTTGTATGCGTCTAGTAGACATTAATTAACATTAACCTATAATGAACTTAACGGCAATTTCACTAATAAGGCTGAACATGTTTCAAACACGTTTTAAATTACATTTATGCACACATAATTGTGATATTTTATTATGATACCATTTTATTTTTAATAATGTTATTTGAAATATCTTCAACAAATTAACTAACGAAACGAAACGAAAACGTAAACAAAAAATGTTTAATAAAGTAGTATAAAATATAGTTAAACTAATTTAAGACAATAAAAAAAACTCTTTAAACAAAATTGACGTTTAAAACACTGTTTAAAAACAAAGTGTTTTAAACATAACTACCCTGCTTTTTAGGGATTTGTCCCGTATGTATTTTTAGCTTAAATAAATGCATAAATATAACGAGTGTTTCCACTCCTTGTTTAAGCATGAAGTAAAATTTCGTGTTTAGAAAAGCCTGAACGTTTGGATTTGGATCCAAATTCAAGCTTTTCTAAACTCGAAATGTTACTTCATGCGCCACGCGTATAAAACACTGATTCCAAGTAAAGTTCAAAATATACTGCTTATATTTGATAATAATAATAATAATAATAATCTTTATTGTCCAACATATTTACTATAAAAGGACAAATAACATGAAGTACATACAATTCATAAACTAAATATTAATACGTAAATATATATAAAATATTTCCATAAATAAAAATTAAATTTATGAATTTTACAAAAAAGTCATGTCAATGGGTAGGTAAGGAGGCACACGCACCGGGACAGTAGAACTACAGGGTCAAATTTTAATTTCGCCGTTAGCGTATTTTTTTCTACGGGTCGGTATTTAATTAAATTGTATTGTAGCAATAAATATGGATCTAATATGATAAATTAATTTCTCACTTATGGATCTAATATTGTTTTGGATGATTTCATAGCGAAAGTATCCGAAATGAACGACTAAATCACCTCACTTACAATTGCTATTTTATAACTCATATGTATGTCACATATTCTAATTGCTATTTTTATAATCAAATATTGTACATTTGTCAATGTTATGCCTATTTTGGTGATCAACAATACATATATTATTATTATTAAATCTAGTAAATTACATTTTTATATCAAATAAAAAGTAAATATATTTTTTTTGTATTGTGGAGGGCTCTACTTCGTTATACATGTTAATTTATTAATAAAAAACGGTTTAACTTTGTTTGTATAACACAATTTATTTTTATGTGACTGCAGTTTCGGCAAATTTAGCTTGCCATTATCAAACATATAGTTTGATAATGGCAAGCTAAATTTGCCGAAACAGCAGTCACGTAAAAATAAATTGTGTTATACAAACAAAGTTAAACCGTTTTTTATAAATAAAGTAAACATAGTTTACGGAATGATTAATTAATTTGCGTTTAATCGGTTACTTTGATGTCACCGGTTATGTATTGATAGATTCGCCGTTATGTAATGCTTCTTTGCGCTTTCAAGGTCATACCAGTTTTCTAGCCAAACGTCGGGTAATTATCTAATTTTGTAACTGGCATGGGCACGGATTCCGATCCGAATTACGAAACGGAATGATCTAATTGCGAGATACGAAATTGTTGTGTGATTTTTGAGAAATTTCCATTTCAAAAAGTCGAAATGAGCGTTTGTTGTCAAGGTCGCGAAAAGGTGCTGAACGCATCGAATCGCAAGATTGAATACTTGAATAACCACTGGCGTATAAGGAAATCCACCTAATACTAAATTTGGGACAACTATTAAATATCCTCTTTAACATTTAAACCATGTTAATTAATCACACAACATATTTCTTTTATGTGTTAAATTTTACAACAAAGGAAACTGCAAAATAAGTTTCTTATTGATCGTCTTACGAGGGTTTCCACTCTCAGGTTAAGCATGAAGTAAAATTTCGAGTTTAGAAAAGCCTGAAAATTTGGTTTGGTCGCGTAGCGCGTCACGAGTATAAAACACCGACTTCAAGTGAAATCTTCAACCAACTGGGTTAAAGTAAAATAAATGTATGTCATACATAATTGGTAAATTATATTTTGGTCAGAATTTTGCTTTTTACTTCCTTAAAGTTAACACAAAGAAACAATCTAACAATTTTAGAACGTGTATTATTATTTTTTTTTTGATTTGTTTTTGGCATAGGTTTAACCATTCAGCCACTAACGCCTAGTTAATATATATCTCTATCAAAACTTACTATAAATGGGAATATACAAGGGATACTCTTCACGCCAAGGGGTATATCGAGGCGACTTTAACAACAAACAGGTGTACCACAGTTAATGGGTTTATACCACAAAGGAATCACAACATAGGACAACACTTACATTTTTATGATCTATTTGACTTCTTACACGTTAGAAGATGGAGCCAATTCAAAGTTAAGTTTTAATATTTGATTTTATGAGAAAATTAACAATACAGTCATACACAGCCATATTATTTAGACTCAATAAATAATTTGCATTTACTGGATAATCTACATTTAACTGATGGAGTTCCTTGAAAGTTACTAATATTTAATACATTTAGTGAACATTCGAACAGGATGTGATTGATATCTCCATGTTTACCGCACTCACATAGAGGGTCTGGTTTAACTTTAATGTAATTTAAGTGAGAAGGAGACACGCAATGTGTTGTTTTAAGTCGAAACATGGTAGAAGTAAAATACTTAGAACAGGACTTTTCAATATATATTATATTCCTTGGCAGAGAGCGATGGATTATACTATTATGCATTTTAACTTCCCAAAGTCTGTTCCACTCTTTTAATACAGTTCGCCTAAATGATGCCACATAATCAAAATAAGGTAGACTTCTACTATATTCTATACTGTTGTTGTCAATTGCAGATTTAGCTGCTCGATCCACTTCCTCATTTCCACTAATTCCACAATGGGCCTTGGTCCATACAAATTTTACTTGTACTTCCTGTCTCTGCAGGTCCCCAAGAATGTTGAATATTTTAAAAATCAACGGGTTATTACATTTATGTGGATGGAATGAGCGTATTGCATTAAGAACAGATAAGCTATCCGAGCAGATTAATATATCACTATTCGAGTGCTTAATAGTCCACTCAAGAGCTTCTATTATGGCCAGTGCCTCAGCTGAATAAATAGATGCCATTGAAGGTAATCGTTTCATAACTTTAATCTTTTCGGAGAGTATCACAAAAGCAAAACTAGTCCCATCGCATGTTTTGGATCCATCTGTGTAAATTTGCATCATAGTTGACAACTGGCTAACAACATTGTTAATCACACTAATATTTTGGGCAGCTATATTAGAATAACGGGGAAGTATTATATGTGGTATTTGAGTTAGACAACAATAATTTAGATTTTGGCGAATCGATTTGTGATCATTAATAAGATTAATATGCATAGTGTCCAGAAATGATTGATATATAAAATGGTCAGTTCGATTTTTCCAATATCTACTAGTTAGACTGCATATAGCCGTAGAACCAATTGTGTTTAAAAGATGTAACTTGTTATTTGATCTTAGTTTAAGAATATACTTGTAAGCAATTACCTGTCGTCTGTGCTCCAACGGCAATTCGTCAGATTCAGCTAAAAGGGTTTCACATGGTACTGACCTCATAGCACCGATACAAATACGTAAGGCTTTATACTGGATTCTGTCCACTATTTTAAGATGCGTCTTAGCAGCCTGACCATAAAATATGCTACCATAATCCATAATTGATCGAATAAATGCACGATAAAAAAGCAACGAACAACCTAAGTCGCAACCCCATTTGACTCTAGATACCGCTTTCATCACATTCAGACCTATTGAACATTTATTTTGTAAATATACAATGTGAGGCTTCCAAAGTAGTTTCTTATCTAATACTACACCGAGATACTTATACGAATTTACAATGGGAATATGTCCATGCTCAAATTGGATAGATTCCGGTAACGTATCCCTATGTCTACTAAAAACCATCACCGCCGATTTACTCGGAGACAGTTGAAGACCGTTCACATCTCCCCAATTCTTAACCTTCTCTACAACATTGGTCGCTAACTCCATTCCCTCCGCTAAGCTATTACACTCAACATGAAAACAAAAATCATCTGCAAATTGGACACTTTTCACGTCACGTATATCTAATTGATGTAGATCATGAGTATGAATGTTAAACAATATTGGTGCAAGCACGGATCCCTGCATTAGCCCCGTGGAAGTTTCCAAGGGCCCATGCAATTCATTGTTGTTCCTAATATATATTTTCCTATTTAAATATATGTAAACTATATTATTTGCAACTTTCTCTGATAAGCCCATTGCTATAAGCTTATCTCTAAGAATATTCAGATTGATTGAGTCATAAGCTTTGTTAAAATCAGCAAAAAATACAACATGATATTTGTTATTCGAGAAGGAATTTTGAATATTTGCAATCAGATCGGTTAGTGCATCTGTCGTACTTTTACCATTTCTAAAGCCATAAACACCGTTATTCAACTTAGAATTATACTCAAGATACCAATTTAGTCTTAAACGTGTATTATTATTATTATTTTTTAAATATTCTCGAAACCGGCAGTTTTTATTGTTTATTCAACTCGTTCAACATTCACAACATTTACAGTCTATTTGGTTTTGGACAGTTTCATAAGTTTTAATTATTTCAATTATTTTTTTTGCTCAGATTAAATAAATGAAATTACATTTTATTGAATAAAATAGATTATATTTCAAATATACAAATGGAACCTAAATTATTATTGGACGTAGCGTCCAAATCCAAACTTGGGCTTTCCTAAACTCAAAATATTACTTCATGTGCCACGCGTATAAAACACTGATTTTAAGTAAAGTTCAAAATATATTGTTAAAATAGTATGCTAAAGCATTATATTTCAAACTTAATGTTGAATCCGTGTTTAAACATTTTCAGTCTTTTCTAAACCCGAAATTTTGCTTCATGCTTAATTACGGAGTGGAAACACTTGTTCGAAACTTCAAATTAAATACTTATAAACACAACAAATGCGTGAAACTTTACAAAGTGTGTATTTGATATGTATACCTACAAGAAAAATTCACTGAACCATTGATTTAATGTACATTTCAAAATATATACTATACTTATTTTAACGTTTCATAGTTTTATGGATTTAATGTTTGATTTGAGTGATGTTAATTACGCTGATGTTACGCTCCACCTTAACTACTTACGCCCATGTGTTTGTTTGTTATTGATAATGAGCACCTTGTGTCTCGAGATCTACATCTAACGATACAAATAAAAAGTGAAGTAAGGAATAACAGTCTTTTTATGTGTAATCACTTCACGTAAACTCAAAAACATACAGTTGTTGTTGTAATGTTGTTTAAACATTATTTTAATCAAGATTTTTCTGTAGATAAAGCAAATGGAAATAATATGTGTAGTGTTGATATACAATTGTTTTAATCAAGGTTGTTTTGGACAAAGAAGTAAAAGGAATGTTGATAAAAACTTATTTAAATCTAGTTTATTTAATTGTCAAAGCAAGAGAAAATATAAGAAACATAATGAAAATATAATATTAAAAATAGTTTAATGAATAATAATAATTTTGTGAAACATTTCAAAAACAACATGTTTCAGTTCCACATGTTCGTATAAACAGTAGTATATGCAATTACATAAAAATGAGGGTGTATTGAGACGCTGGTTCACAATTTCTTGCCCCTCTCACTATTGTCAGTAGGTCATTGTGGCACCCGACATTCCGGGAATTAGGGCGCGTAGTGAGGAGGATAAACTTTGTTCCACATACCCACAATACGCACAAGGGGCATTGTTTCTTGTTATATTTTACGCACAAATCACTCACATGCGGTATTTATCAGGGTTGTTATGTTTAAAACACTTTGTTTTAAAACAGTGTTTTGACCATGTTTAAAAACAGCCGTCGTGTTTTAAACGATTTTGTTTTAAACGTGTTTTAAATCTTAAGTTTGTTTAAAACATGTTTTAAAGGTTAAATTTGTACAAAACGTTATTTTTATTATCTTAAATTTCTTAATTATATTGTATACTACTTCATTAAGAGTTTTTGTTTTCGTTTTAAAATTTTAGCTAACTTGTTGAAGATATTTCAAATAACATTATTAAACATAACATTTTATTACAATAAAAATTACAACTGTGTGTGAATAAATGTGATTTTTAGATACAGAATATTTCTTTCAGGTATACAGATGCATACACTGTAAATTTTACGACATTCTTAGTTTTTTCAAAAGGTTTCAATTTGAATCTTTAAACGAGGGTTTTCCACTCCCAGACTAAGCATGAAGTAAAATTTCGAGTTTAGAAAAGCCTAAAAATTTGGATTGGCCGCGTAGCGAAGCGGAGCGGCCAATCCAAATTAGGCTTTTCTAAACTCGAAATTTTACTTCATGCGCCACCCGTATAAAACACTAAAATATCGTAAAGTTTAAAATATACGGCTTTAGCAATCTAATATGTAGATGTGAATTAAACGTGAGTCAAATTCGACACTGAACAAATTGTTTAAAACAGTGATTATAGGCAACCCAATAACTCTAACGTATATTAGGTTGCCTATAATCGTTGCTGTATGTGTGTTTTTAAAACTTCACT
The DNA here is from genome assembly GCA_932526585.2 of Philonthus cognatus. Lineage (NCBI taxonomy): Eukaryota > Metazoa > Arthropoda > Insecta > Coleoptera > Staphylinidae > Philonthus > Philonthus cognatus. The sequence continues at coordinate 87,100,148 of OW052243.1, forward strand.
GTAAATCAGCGTTTTTAAGCGTGGCGCATGAAGTAAAATTTCGAGTTTAGAAAAACCTAATTTGGATTGTCCGCTCCGCTTCGCTACGCGGCCAATCCAAATTCTTAGGCTTTTCTAAACTCGAAATTTTACTTCATGCTTAGTCTGGGAGTGGAAAACACTCGTTAAAAGAGTTAAATTAACCGCTTTGAAACAACAAATTCCGGCAAATTTAAAAAACGCTGTAATTATCGAGATTTGTATACTCAGAAGAAAATGCCCTGTATGTTCTGTTTTAAATGTGTTTTAAACATGTTTTAAATACGTTTACCCTGGTATTTATACGTTGTTTTGTTTGTAACACTTTTTATAAATGTAAATACCATAAATTATAAATCGAAATAGCTTAATTAGAATTAATTAATAATTAAATTGCCCCTCATGCAAACCTATAGGTTAATCCGGTTGACGGAAAATTTATTCCATTATCTGAAAATAAAACATGAGTATTTAATACTTAATGAACAGAGACCATTTCATTTAACTAGGCGAGAAATTCGAAGAAATGAGAACATATTTGTATCTCTGTAGAGTTAATCTCTGCAATTAATTAAGTGATTTTCCTAAAAATAATCATATGTCGATATCATAATTCACTTTTTATAAGTTACACTAGTCACATCGTATGACCTTTGGTGTTATGAGCACAAATGTGTTCTAATTTCTCGCCTAGTTAAATGGAACGAGCTATATAATTAAATATTTAGTAGCATGAAATATAGTACTTAATGAATATCATTAAATATTTAGTAGCATGAAAAATAGTAGTACTCTGCGCAATTTCTTTTCAATGGCATCAATAAATTTACAATGGAAGGACATTCGTTTTAAACGGTTTAGCAGCTCATGAAATGCATTTTTAATTATTTAATCATACGAAGTTAATGATTAGTATTTACGCATACGAGCAAAACATTGAGTGTTAATATTTTGTTTTTCGATTTAATCTTTGATGTGACACAATGTTTCCGCGAGTAATTTAACTAGCTCCTAGTGATTAAAGATTATAATTGCACGGATTAATTTACGACCATAGGTGGAAAACTCCCGATGTGTATCTTGTCAGGTTATTTTATTGGGCATAAAATCTCTTGATATTGGTAATGGCAAGAAATCTCGAGTGCTCTTCGGATACTGTATGGGATTAATAAGAAACCTTAATTAAATTTATGGCATTATAATTATTTACGTAGTATATCACTATTTATCCTACTAATTAGTTATTATTCGTTTATAGCTGTGGCATAACCCATAACGTGGTCAGTTAACTGTGTAAGTTGTGAGTGTTTCGCTTCGGAGGGTAACCTCTTTTCAGGGCCGTCGCAAACTTTTGCGAGGCCATCTCCTAAATATCAATGCGAGGATATAGCTTGCTCTATTTAAAAATTTAAAAGTCCTAAACTGCGACTTTTTTAATTTATCAAAACTGAATTACAGCATAGAAATGACAATATTTTTAAGCAAATCACTTAAATGAAATAACAGGGCCCGTTAGATTGAAATTTGAATAAAAACTAAATTTCTGTTCACTGGTAACTTCTACAGAAAATACAAATGTTTGTGTCAACTTGCTTGTTTTCGATTTAGTTATAATTTCGTATTTCTTCATTTCTCATGATCTCTTAATATTCTACAATTTTTTTAAGAAAAACTAAAAATGCGTCTTTCTAACGTTTTGTAACTTTATACTCATGCCGTCAATTTGTTTTAATTTTTAATACCATGAAAGATTGTTCCATTTCTTAATAATATCTGATATTTTCAAAATTCCGCAGTGTTTTGTTAATTTTCTACCAATTTTTGTAAACAATCGCGTTTTTTTTTAATTTTAGTTAATTATTTTTGGTTTGATTCAACTTTGACGTTCCGTAATTTTATTTCTATAATAGCGTCAAACGTGTTTTGATTCATTTCACAAAGTAATGCACAACATTTGTGTTTGCTCTAAATTAAAAAAAATACATAAAACATCAATTTTATGTCATAAATTTAACAATAAAGGAAACTGACACATAAGTTTCTGATTGATCGTCTAACTCCTAGATTAGGCATGAAGTAAAATTTCGAGTTTAGAAAAGCCTAAACATTTGGTTTTGTCGCTCCAAACCATATGTTTAGGCTTTTCTAAACTCGAAATTTTACTTCATGCGCTACGCGTATAAAAAAACTTATTTAAAGTGAAGTTCAAAATATACTGCTCAAGTTTGATCTCATGTTAATAGATATTACATATAATATAATTCAATGTCGAAACGACTATTGCAGTGTTTACCAATTAAATCGTGTGAAACCCAAACCTAAGTCTGTTATTTTGAAGTTTATAATTTATTTAATATAGAAACAATTGTCAAAACCAAGTTTTGGTTTGTAAATATAAATTTACAGTTTTGAAATAACGATTTTTTACTTGAAAGTTTCGTTATCATCTATTAAAATATTTATGGTCTCACGTTCGCTATTGGCATCAAGACTATCAATTCGATTGGCATCAAGACATGCCACCAAGACCATTGCGATTGTCTACTGGCACAACGCCTAGATTCATACCGGCGTGGTTCTGATTCGATTATTAAAATGTTTGTTAAATACATTATAAATCACATTACAACATCGATTAGCGATAAAATTATGATAAAAACAATCGTGATTGTCCGAACTGAATTGAAGGCGTTCTTTGTTACTATCATCACGCAAAAATTAGTCTGCGAACCAATCGCGATCGTGTGTGCTCACCCTGAAAGTTACTAAAATCAAACATAATAATACCAGAGAGCTTTTTCAAATTGCCCATGTTTAAAGAACACTTTAAGGTTAACATTTTGTAGCAATGCTTTTGCTTAGGTAAACTCATTCTTTTAGATCAGAGCTGTCCAACGTGCGGCCCGAAGCGAGTGTGAATATGGCCCAAACGCAAAATGCCGAATTCTTTATGAGAGAAATTTTAGAACAGTCACTTATTGTGAGTGGAAATATATGAACTGTTGTATTGCTTTTTACTCATTGTGGCCCAAGACAAGTCGAACAGTACTGTTTTAGATAATTAGAAGATTCGATTGGATTGGATAATACACATCATCAGAAATACATATCTTTAAATATCTCTATGTTGGGAACTTGCCTGGATCAGTGAGTAGAGTTTCTGCTTTTGGGCTAGAGCAGGAACTTATAGAGAATTTGGCACCAATTAGAACGATGGATGTGTGTGAATGCATTGTGACGTCCCGAATTAGTTATAACAGTTAAAAATAATAATTGGAATAAATTAGAATCAAATAGTGTAGCTGACTGTATGGCCACGAGCCCAGGTCAAATAAAAAAAATCATATCTGCTTTTAGATTGTATTATAGTGCTGAGGACCAACTCAGAATCTCGGTGTTTAGCGTACTTAAGCTGAACCTGAAGGATCTTGAAAATACATTACCCGAAAAGATCCTTACATTCCTTAGGAAGATAGGCTTAAATGGTGAACTATAAGAACACATGATTGGCCTTAATGTGAGCCACAATAGACCCCTGCGGTCACGGAGTAAGGTTGTAAATCGATCCACCACTTTAAAATGAATAAATGGTGACAAATAGTGAAATCCAAATTGATTGATCCATCTCATTAAGACTCTCAAGACAAACATTCCGCAAAGTAGATGTTCTAAACAATCAAAGAAAAGACTATTTCAGATCAATTACTTCGGCAAGTTTGTGGAGCAAAAAGTGTTGTTCTGTTTGATGTCCAAGGAAGTTTTCATAAAATAAAATCATTTTTTAATTGCAGCGGCAACTAATGAAAGTTGCAGGTTTTCGAAAAATAAAATTGTTGCTTTGATCTAGACGAGAAACCATATACAATTTTGTAGAAAGCCCTACAAAATTAGTTGAATCTTGAGTTTCAGGGAAAAATCTTCAGAACTTTCTGACAGAGACATTCTACAGTATAGTTGAATATTACTGGTAGAGTTGGCAGCATTTTTAGAGTCTAATTCAAAGTTTTTGTGTTGTTTTACTCGTAGAGATTTGAAAATATATCAATTTAATATTTTTTTAGGCTTAGTAGCTTAGCGTGAAGCCCTCAAGGCCGAGGATTGCGAGGGGAGAGAATATCCGTTGAAAATGTATCAGCTGAAAATGCGCGAACATGTTTTTTTCACTCTTTACTTATCACTGATGAAAATATGGGAATTCCTTTTATGTTGTTCTTCATGTATAGCCCTGCCAAGAACTACCAACAAGGCTCTTAGACTCAGTAGAAACAACCTTAAAATAGTCACCGAAATGATAGCAGTACCTCAAGGAAACACCTTTATAATATGAAACTGTTTACAGAAGATACAATATGCAGACTATGCTTTGAAGAGGATAAAGACGACTAACATGTACAATTCGAGTGCAAGGCATTTACCTCCTGTAGAGAAGCAAACCTTGTCCAAGGAAATCTAATCCTTGGATTTCCTTGAAAACATACGAACCCATTGGCCCCTTTAGATTTTCGCGGGAAAGGAGGCGAATTTTGACTACGTCATTGTTTAGGCTATGAATTTAAATTACTTCAACTGTAATGATTCTTTATTTCTTAAGTTCCGTTCCTTAATCTGCAGAAACTGGTAACAGCAGATGGACAAATTGTCAGCACTTTCATCATCTCATTGTTGCAAAATATTCAGCCATATTTGATCACTAAAATATTTTGGAGAAGACATTTTCCCAAGGAATGGACAGGCAATTCTATAAATCTACAACTTTGTAGAAAAGCCTTTGTCTTTCATTTTATGAAGGACCTTCTAATTTTGACTTACTAGCGATGCTCAAGGGGCTTAGTGCGGCAGTATCTATAAAGGGATATTTTCTTTTCAGTATACATATCCTGATTTATGAATTTTCAGACATTCTTCTAACAAGAATTTGTTAGAAGCTTCAAATTGAACGCTTTTATGAAAACAACGTAATCCTAAAATATACCAAACGCTGTAATCATCGAGACATGTATACTTAAAACAAGTATTCCCTGTATGTATTCACTTATTTTCTGATGTAATGATATTACATATTCCATTATTATAATAATAATGTATTGACAAGATAAATTCAAATTCAAAACTATTTGAATTCAAGAAAATAAGCTTACGCTTCTTATAGTTTGCACACTTTAAACATAATATATAAAATTAAAAAAAAACTATTCGTGAAAATGCAAACAATGTCTTCATTAATTGTACGATTGTTTATCTTATTTAATTACACATTATCCTATTAATGGTGTCTGTTGGGCAAATGAGATATATATTATTATTATTGTTATAGGATATGCTGTTGGTCCATAGGAATTTTATAGATATATACAGGGCGTAAAAAGGCACGCACCATTAGGGAACATCTCATTAGGAACTATTTGACTAGTCCATAGAACTGATGTTCCTGATGAGATATCTTCTACAGGTGTATGCTATTAGTATAAATTTGACAGTGGCATCTGTCAAAACAATTAAACAATGGCGCATCTTATTCGCCATTGTTTACTTGTTTTGACAGGACACTCTGTCAAACTTACCAAAGTCCAGAAATGAATACATGAGGTAATACCCTAAAAGGCATGTATATGTATCTATATATATATATAATATAATATATAATCATTTATGTTAATATTATGGTTAAAGTTATATATTTGATATATTCTTATCTTATGGACTCACCTATTACTCCCATGGTGCACGTGATCGGTCTTCAGATTCATATAAATAAGTTGTAAGCAGCGAACGCAGTTGATCCTTTCTAAAACAAAAACATATAAACGCAATAAATTATCATTTGTTTAACTTTATCCCGCGTTTTTTAAATCATCAATTTGAAATGAGCGCGTTTCGCAAGAAGAAGACAAGTTTGTATAAGCAACTGATGTGATAATATTTACAAATATGTAGTTCCGGGTATTATTCTGTAAGAGAAGTAGATATGTACCTGGGGAATGATGTGAGTGTTTTTGTTTATCCGTGATGAAATGTCACTTATTTGTTTATAACATTACATTATGTATAGTGTTAGTGTTTTGAGAATGGTACTTTGAGGGCGCCGATTTGATCGGGAAGAGCAGGAGCAGGAGCAAAGGACAACGAACGAGGAGCAACGAGTGGTTTGAACACGCACGACGACAGCCAGTGACAAAGCGTCGCGCATCGCGAGTCGTCGTTTTCGATGTTGTTTGCGCGGCAGGCGAACTACCACTGAGAACCGCAGGATTGTCGCTGTCGCGCTGTCACCGCAGGAACACCACAGATACATAGCCAGAGAAGGCGTGCGTGCTTTCACTGTGTCATTGCGCACACCGGGGCAAATCCTTTTGCGATACGACGTTTTCAATTTTTGCAATAGGTACAATCACCTCTTCCTTATCTAGAGTCTTCGTGTTTACTCATTTACATCCCAAATCACTTACCAACGGTTATTAATTCTTTAAATCAACACATAACATTAAATATACACTCTATTGGTGTTTATAAATTTCACATTATAAAGTGAAATATGAAGATGCAAAATGATGATTGTGTCAGAATTATCGTATCTCATTAAAACATGTAGATATAAAAACAATATCTCATGACAAAATCATACGATTTCATTGAAACTTGTTGATAAAACAAGTATCTCGTGAGCTATTAATTGGAACAGTCAAAATTATGAATTTTCCAGTAATATCCATTATCATATAGATACTTAGCTAGAATAACCGACTATGGCATCAGAAGTGTGAAGAGATAATTGTCTTTACACTTCTGACGCCATAGTTCGGTTATTCTTGCTTAAAATCTAGAACAGTGGCAACGTTTAGGGCCAAAGGTGAAGTCAACAAATTTGAGACCTTCAAGGCCATAGCCAGAAAAAAAACTTTGGGGGAGGGTTAAAGGTAAAAATATTGTTTTTGCTCTTACAGGGGCGCTCTTACATACAAAAATTTACCATTTTGAAAATTTTGAGGGGGTTTGAAACCCTATTTCCCCCCTGGCTATGGCCTTGGAGACCTTTTCCTATGTGGCACCAATGATCTATAACAGTCATTTCAATGCTAATTGATCACGAAACCTAATTGCGTAATAAACTCTAGTTCTGGGGTGATCACAAGGACGATCGTGATCGACCGGTCGATCGGGATTTCAAGTTGATCACAAATACAATTTAACTGCAATGAAATTATTATTTGCCGTTTCTCTGATCCAAGACTGTCGCATTGTATTGTTTGCGGTCCGCGGATATACAAAGTAGGTATACCAATACACTTGATGTTTTTTATGATGAGGCTTTTAAGAGCTGCACCTTAGTCATTTTACGTTAAACAGCTCTGCTCCAGAGGCGTAGCAAAGGGGGTGCGGACCGCCCCGGGTACCATCACTAAGGGGTTGACAAAAAGGCAAATACGTTTTTCTTGCCAAATTGAAAAAATGGTGATGTGTCCACCATAGCACTTTCCCAATAATTTAAACAATTGATAATTGACATACAAAATTTATTTTACTCTTACCAATTGATTGAAGGTTTTAATTGAAGTCAGTGGCTTATAAGCGTGGCGGATGAAGTAAAATTTCGAGTTTAGGAAAGCCTGAATTTGGATTTGGACGCTTTTCTAAACTCAAAATTTTACTTCATACTTAGTCTGGGAGTGAAAACCCTCGGTAGACGATCAATCAGAAACTTATTTTGTAGTTTCCTTCGTTGTAAAATTTATAACATGAAAAGATGGAGTTGATGCTATTTTTTTCTAATTAAAATTTAGAATAAACACAGGCCCCAGGTGCAATCACTGAGGAGGTGACAAAAAGGCAAATACATTTTTTTTGCCAAATTAAAAAATAGTGATGTGCCCATCATAGTACTTTCCCCATAATTTAAACAATTGATAATTAATTGACATACAACATTTATTTTACTCTAACCAAATAGTTGAAGATTTCAATTGTAGTCAGTGGTTTATACGCGTGGCGCATCAACTAAAAGTTCGAGTTTAGAAAAGCGTGAATTAAGATTTTTACGCTACGCGTCCAAATCCAAACGTTCAGGCTGTTCTAAACTCGAAATGTTACTTTATGCACCAGGCGTATAAACTACTAATTTCAAGTGAAATCTTTTGCGGGTTCATTCGTCGTAAAATTTATGACATACAATGAATAGAGTCGATGTTATTTAGAAAAACACAAATTTGTGTGCATTATTTGTTCTTTTAGTAAATTTAGCGTCTGCAATTTTGAAATATAAATCTTGAAATGGTAATGTGTTCATAATAATACTTTTCCCGGCGAAAAATCAATCAAAAATCATTTAAATTTAAATAATCATTTATTTCAAAATCATTTTTTTAAAGAATTTATAAAGTCTTCTAAATCTTCTAAATCTTCAAGTTATTAACATAACAAATTTAACATTCAAATTTCGAGAATGTTTTATTGAACCGTCTCAATATTATTCTCACGAGTATTTTCCATTCCTTTATTAAGCATCAGCGATTTTAAGAGAAAGTTTTCTTTGAAACAGTTGTAAATATAGATTATCAAATCAACATAAAATTTATAGAATCTACACAGAAATTAATGAACTTTAATTGGCTAAAATTGAAATTTAAATATCTTTGCTGGATATCAAATTAAAGTTTAAATTTAATTTGATATATATTTATTTTATCAGCGTATTTTTCTATTAAATTAAATTCCATTTATTTTGAATAATTTTTGATCAAATTATTTAAAACTTCGTTTGATAATGACTAGCTTGTAGTTTCTCAGTGATTGTCTAACGAGGGTTTTCACTTCCAGATTAAGCATGAAGTAAAATGTTGAGTTCAGAAAAGCCTGAAAATTTGAATTTGTCGGGGCGCGCGAGCGAAGTGAGTCGGGCCCTGGCAAATCTAAATTTTCAGGCTTTTATAAACTCGAAATTTGATTTCATACACCATGCGTATAAATCACTGATTCGTCGTGAAGTTCAAAAAATATATTATCTATTGCATTATTGTATAAACTTAAATTTATTTTGATTAAAAACATTAAAAATGTCTTAACTACATAATTTTTAAAGTTAAACTAGTGCTTAAGCGAGTCAGGCTCGGCTCTCTCACTTAGGCATTTTAGCAATAATTCTTTTAATGATTTAAATGTGTGTTTTTTCGAAGAACATTTACTTTGAAACAATTGTAAAAAATCAAAAGATTATCAAATCAACATAAAAGTCATAAAATCTATACAAAAATGAATAAACGTTGATAAGCCATATTTGTAATTTAAATATTTTCGCTGGGTATTCCAAAATATCAAATCACACGCATAAACAAAATTCTCTCTATCAACGCATGGCCGCGCAATGCGCGTTTATCTCCTTCCTCTGGTTTTCCAGAAAATCGATATTTTTCATAAGTGACTTCAACGAGCGATAAGTGCGTAACCTGATACTCAGAATATGGCAATACGGAACTTTAATATTAATTCGATGTTCTTAATTCTTTTCTCAAATAATTCAATTACAAAATTATTAATAAAAATATGCTAGGAATCAATAATAATTGCAAAAACATAATAATCTTTCAAATATATTATTTATTACTGTCTCAGATATACAGAGACTTTTTCTTTTAAGTATACAAATCTAAATATACTGTATGCCTTGTAAATCTCCAGATATTTGTTTTTATAAATATTTCAAATTGAACTTTCAAACGAGTGTTATCCACTCCCAGATTAAGCATGAAGTAAAATTTCGAGTTGAGAAAAGCCTGAAAATTTGGTTTGGTCGCGTAGCGAAGCGGAGCGACCAAACCAAATTTTCAGGCTTTCCTAAACTCGAAATTTTACTTCATGCGCCACGCGTATTAAACACTGATGTGATGTGATGTTCAGAATACACGTTTTTAGCATACTGGTTTAGTAGAATATTTTGAACTTCACCTAAAATCAGTGTTTTATACGCGTGGTGCATGAAGTAAACTTTCGAGTTTAGAAAAGCCTGATAATTTACTTCATGCTTAACTGGGAGTAGAAAGCACTCGTTTAAGACTTCAAATTAAATTATTTTAAAAAACAAACAATTATCGGGAAAGTGACAGCTCATGCATAGATGTATGCATATTTAAAAGAAAGACTCCCAGGGTGTTTACTAAATTTTAGTGGTGGCAAATGTCACCTTCGGGGCCGAAAAGGTTAAAATTTGAATTGACATATCTCATGAAATGAGTCACACTTTAAAATATGTTTTAATTCCATCGCTTTTCTAAGGACTCATTTAAGTTATGTACACTCATTTAAGTTATGTATACATTTCAGTTATGTATGTTAAAGCAATACTTCTTGAACTAAGTTTTAGTAAAAAATATTAAAAATATTATTTATTCATACTCATTAGTCTTCATATTAGTTAGATTTAGATTTATATAATACATACGTTAATTGTTTTTTTTTTGTTTTTTTTGTTTGATTGTTTTATGCCAGTAAACAATCAAACAAAAAAAAAACAATTACGTATGTATTATACAAATCTAAATTTAACCATTCAGCCACTAACGCACCGTTAATTGTTTATTATATCATATTACATTGTCTTGTCATTTTAAAATTTCCTGTTGGGCAATAAATACCTATTATTATAATTAGTATTTATAATTTTCTGGTATCCCTTATGGTCTTTTTATTACGCTATGTGATTTTTCAATGAGTGCAAGTACAAAAATGTTTATGTAAATATATGAAGAACTTGGTGAACTAATAAAATACGTACACAATATTTTAACTTATTAAATTAATTTATACTATTGCTACTCATAGAAATAAGTTAATATTTATTGAGAATGAATACTGTTCTTGCGTGCAGTGTTATACAATATTAATTGCATAATATCAAATTTAATGACTTTGTCTGACGTTCGAATCTTTAATATATTATCGTGCGCATTTACATATGTACATACTATTTGTCAGCGGGTATACTAATCAAAATTATAAATTATTTATTAATCTATTAAAGGTGTAAATTTATATACTATTACATAAATGAAGATTGAGTGGGTAGGTTAACCTGACCTAGTGTAATAAATTCCATGTGAACCATATAAATCAATTGCTACACGAGCTTATCTCATTATTCGATATTCCAATGTACAACCAGGCTGTTTGTCTACATTATTTTTTTTTAATAAATTTTTTGCTCTAATTTACGTTTCACTCACATTTTAAGTGATTGTTGCGATTATATGTACAATTTATTAATGCCAGGAATTTTTCTTTTAACATAATAAAAATTTATTTATTTCCAAGAAGAATTTTACTTTCGTGGGTGGATCAACATGTTTTTGATTAGTTTAACCTAACAATAGCAATAATATGACAGTAGATATATGTGGAATAAAATAATATAAATATAGTATAATAAAACTTATAATTATTTAAACAGATTAAAATGTTTGTAAAGATAAAAACAATATAAGTACTATATAACTCACAGTTTAAAAGATGTAAAACTTAAAACTACATGATACACATTTAATATTTTTATTAATAGAGAAAAATAGAGTAAATATGGTGAGTAATCATTTAATTTTAAGTATTTATTTTATTCATATAAAAACACCATAGACAATGTGTCAAATTACAGGGTTTAAAATATAAAAGAAAAATTTGGTATATTTGGTGTCTCTACAAAATACAATGTAAATAAATTATATCAGTTTCTTAAATGGTTCATAGTGCCGCTTTTATAACTACAAATTTGAGACGAAAATATTTCAACAATATGTGAATAGCTATTATATAAACGAGATAATCTTATTACAGGAGAATTCAAATACGGGCCTAACAAGTTGTCTGCATTTATATAGGTTAGGATAAAAATGCCAAACACTCCGTCTTCTCGGATATGACGTTAAATGTAGGACCCGTGTACTGCCTGGATGGATTCAAAATTCCCGGATAGCTATAGACCTAATCTACGGCGTCATGATAGGCCATAGCAGCGGAAATAGATGACGTAAAACCCAAAACAACAAAAAACAAAAAATAGTTTACACGTGTTAAAAACAAAATTCTCACAACTTCTTGTAGCAAACATAGACATTTTAAAATTAAACATGCTCAAAATGCTCTGATCATCGGTCATGTGGTGAATCAGTTTATACAAACAAGAGTAGATGTGTCTATCTTGAACAGAAATAAAGTCAAATTCATATAATAAATTAGAGTATCAATGTACATTTCACAATTATAATCTATAATGGAAATAATAAGTGTTAGTGACATTATTATTTCATAATAATTATATTTCTATTTTTCAAGTAAGTTCAAGAAATGAAAAGAAATAAATCAATTCAATTCAATTCAATTTATTTATTTCCAAATAGAATAATGATACATTCATGCGTGGGTTAAATTTGGGATAGTATGTGCAATGTCTAGCAAAATATTAAAATAGTAAAATATAAAAATTATAATAAACATAATCACACGCGTACAATATAGACAAACTAGAAATATACACCAAAAAAAATTTGCGGTTAAAATTAATGTAAAAAGTAAAATTATTAGAGGGGTAAAATATAACTAAGACTAGGTATAAATATAATAAATACATGTTAAAACATATACACTTCTACAGTAAGCAAGACAAGTAAGGATTAGCTAAAAATTATTCCGTTGTACAATTTTATCACAGTAATCTATATATTCCTCGACTATTTAGAATGAATTGTTGTAGTATAGATTTTTTTTTTTTTTTGGTTAATGCTTTGATAGGTAGATTTTTTTTGTAGTCTGGTAGTTTGTTAAAATGTTTCGCAGATTGAATTGTACATGTATTATGGTAAAAACTGTGACTATGCATTGGCAGTTTCGAGTGTTGTAACCATGTTCTGTTATATGAGTATTAAAGAAATGTAGGTTCATTTTAACGAATTTAAATGACTCATATAAATATAAACAGATAACGGGCATAATATTTAGTGTTTTAAAGAGGTTACGGCAACTTGTATTTGGCTTTTGATTAGCTATTGCGCGTATTAACCTATTTTTGTACGATGAATACTTTGTGGAGATTTGCTTTGGTTGTACAGGCCCAGAAAATTGACCATAGGCCATGTAAATAGTACGATGACCTTGGTTATTAATGTCACTTCGTGTAGCATAAATGAGGTATGAGTACTAAGCGAGTTTGGAACAAATGTTGCTTATGTGCGTATCCCATTTTAGGTCATTTTATATGACAACACCTAAAAATCTGACATCCTCTGTTTCTTTAATCATTTTATTATTTATTGATATATTTATTAACAACCGACGTGTTAGTGATATTCATTAGTAAATTGATCATTGTCAGCCATGAACTTAATTCAGGATAATTTCAAGCATTATCTACTCACAGATTGCTGTATGTCTATTCCTCTCGTAACCACAGTTTAAAACTAAGGCGATAGTTTGCAATTGTCTTTACAAAGTGCAAATCAATTATTAATAAATTATTTTTTAAGAATTTTGTGAGTATTTTTGTTAATATTAAATGTATTCAGTGTTTGTTTTGAGTTATGTGAATAATCAATCACTAATAAAACACCATTTGATTTTCTTTCTTCACTAATTTATTTGTTGCTGTTAGAAGTAGTAGATTCAGTTATTGAAAAAGAGTACATGGTACTCATATGTACATCTAACAGTGAAAAATAAATTAGCGAAGAAAGGAAATTAAACCGTGTTTTATTATTCCAAGATGCTCGGAGTACTGTTAGATATGATTTAATATGTCTTCTACTAATTATGTTCTCAGTGTATTTGATGCGAGTTATCATTATTTAGCTACACGGGTGTTTAGTTAAAATTAAATGCCTTAGTTGATATACATATCTTGCTTAGATCTATACATTACGTAATAATATGAATACTAGGATGAATAAAACCAAATCTATATATTGTATAGAACACACCTGATGTTTAATTGGGTTTTCTGTTCATATAGATCTATGCAAAATCTATTGTATTCACTGAAATACGAAATTAAAATACGAATGGATAAGGAGCTTTAAGTACCATTCCCGGCACCTCCAACATAAGCATAGACAAATTGTAAATTATTACTTTTGTTACAATGATCAACACTGCTTAATTTTAGGTCAACAAATGGCAACCTTTTTAATATCTATCTGTGTTTATTCGCCTATCTGTCGTAATTTTAACATAAAGAATGAATGAAACCGCCAATACTTGGTTGTAGAATATTTCAATTAAATTAAAAATGCGATTTTTTTCTCAATCTACAACTCTTTTGTCTTAAAAAGATACATTCTATGAAACAAGTACTTTTCGGTCTAATATCCCGGCGGATATCAGATTATTCAAAGAAGTCTTTGTCTTTACATACAATAACATACTACATAATGTAACAATTCCAATCAAATTATTTAGGTGTAATTTTTGAAAGCAGTAGTCACAATTTAAAATAAATTATCTGATACTAAAACGTTGATATTAATAATATTTATTCTTCCAAGACAGGACAAAATAAAAACAATATAGTTGCATGAAAAAATAAATACATAAAATACAATACAATAATCTATCATTATCACGTCTTTCGTTCTATAAAATGAAAACAAATGCTTTGTTGACTATGCATATTTGCAGGGTCAGCGGTAAAATAACATTTTAAAAATAATCAGATTTTATACAAGGAATTTTCTTTTAAGTATACCCACATATCCCAAACCAAATTGCTCATATTTTGAAAGCTTAAAATATGGTTAGACGCAATAAACATTTGTAAAATTAATTAATGTAAGATTATTAATAATAATATCTTTATTTACGGATCACCATTCTACAATAATAATATAAAATATAGTTTATAAAAATAAATTATGAAATAAATACAATAAAATAGACATAAACGCATTCACAAGCGAAACAATACTACATGTAAACAATCAGGGAAAGTGAGAATACTCACAATAACACATTAAAATAATACAATTTTAAAGTATGGTCAATATAAATAAAAAGGTGCCAACACAGTAGCAATATATTAAAAATCATTTAATTCTAAAGTTTACTACGGAGCTGTCCTAAAGTAACATTAAATAAATCCACATCTACAACATTAGAATTATGAAGCAGACGCGAGGTTGCAAAATGTTTCGCATATTCTGTTTTTTTAATTGGTATGAAAAAATTGTAATTGCTTCTAAGAGACCTAGATGGTACGTGAATATTAATGTTGTTTAATAAGAATGGTGAATTAATATGACTATTCAATAGTTTATACACAAACATTATATCATTATTAAAACGTCTTTGTTCCAATGTATGTAAACGGAATTTACTTAATAAATTAAATAAATTTAACAAATTTACGCTGAACCCTTTCAAGCGCATTAATTTCAGTGGCAGTGTGGGGGCACCAAAACAAATGGGGACTAACCAATGCCACATACAGTTTAATGTGTGTATAGGGATTCTGAAACTCAGCGCAATTTCTTTTCACAAATCCAAGCATTTGATATGCTTTTGATGTTATAGTGCTAATATGAGTATTTCCAATTACTGGTGAGGATCACACCTAGGTCCTTAACTGAGTCTAAAGGAGTGAGGTGCCTATTGTTAATTAAATAATCGTGAGATATATTTATCTAGATTTAATTGCATTTTATTTAATGCACACCAATTATTAAATCTATTCAAGTCATCTTGAAATGGTTTAGATGTATTGTTTTTCTCTACAGTATAAAAAATTTTCATATCGTCGGCAAATAAAAGACACTGTGCATATTGGAAACATGCGGTGACATCGTTTATAAAGATATTAAAGAGAAGCGGAACTAGTTGTGAACCTTGGGGGACACCAGAAGATACAGATATAGATGTTAAAACGAACAAGCCTACGCGAAATCTTTGTGATTTGTCGCTAAGATATGATTTTATCCAGTTAAAAAGTGATCCGTGTATACCTAGTTTCAGTAATTTTGTTAATATAATGCCATGGTCGACTGTATAAAACGCCTTGGCAAAGTCGGTATATACTGAGTCATCCTGGTGGCCCTTTTCCAAGGCGTCTGTAACGTAAGTCCCGTACACAAGAAGGTTCGTAGTTGTAGAGAGCCCTCGTCTGAAACCATGCTGCTCCTCTACTATAAGTGGGTCTACGATTGGCGATATTTGTAGTGTCACTAACTTTTCAAATATTTTTGGTATGTGCGATATAATCGAAATCGGCCTGTAGTTTTTTACTGAATTTTTAGACCCACTTTTATGGATAGGCGTAATAAGTGAGTCTTTCCAGAAAGAAGGAAATACGCCAGCTTCTAATGAGTTATTAAAAATAAGCCACAGAGGTCGACTGAGAGAAAATGAACAATGTTTCAGAAATACTGCAGGTAAACCATCTGAGCCCATAGAGTAGTTTTCTTTTAGTTTCCATTAAACCTAAAATCAAGTTAAATATATTTTAAACTTTACTTGAAATCAGTGTTTGATACGCGTGGCGCATGAAGTAAAAGCCTCCAAATTTAAATTTGCCGGGGGGCCCCGGCAAATCCAAATTTTTTAGCTTGGGAGTGGAAACCCTCGTTAGACAATCAAGCAGAAACTTATTTGACCAAAAATTATTCAATTTGATATAAAGAGAACACTTAACTTTTTTTTACCACTTTTATTTCACTTTTGTGACTAGTTTTAATTACAGGGCAACTGTGATTTGATAATTTGTAATACCCATCTAGGATATTTCAATTTCAATTATGGTCAATCAAAGCTTATTCATTTCTATGAATTTTATATTGATTTGATAATTTGTTGATTTTATTGCATAATTTCAACTCTGGCTCAATATTTGAAGAAGATGCGAAGCGGAACGGCCAAACCAAATTTTCGGGCTTTTCTAAACTCGAAATTTTACTTCATGTGCCACGCGTATAAGACACGAATTTCAAGTGAAGTTCACTTGTTCGCAATATTTCAGTGTTTTTGGTGTTTCGAGTTCTTTTCAATTAAACATCAGAAATTGCAAATATTTCCTAATTTCATTTAAATATTTTTTTTAAATTCTATATTAATCAATTTTTCAGATATCTTTATAGAATTTCGTGTAGATATTTAATAGACATTGCTTTTACATAATATGTGAAGATCTAAAAATACCCCTTCGCTAGTCGTTGAGTTATTTGCACCTTAACATCGAAGCAGAGTGATTTTGCCTTAAATTTTGGACCGCAAAACTGTAATATTTTATTTACATTTCTTTTTTTAGATTTCGTTATGAAATTTTATTGTGCATGCAGATAAAATATAAGGCTTTCAGAATATGCAAAAGTTGGAAAATACCCCGCTAATAGTTTTCGGGTTATTTTCAAATTAACGTCAGATATTAGAAATATTTCCTAATTTCAGTGAAATTAAAATGTAAAAAATTCGAACTTATTAATTGTACCGATATCTTCATGAATTTTGTTTATATATTCAGTAGACATTGGTATTTCATAATATGTAAAATCTAAAAATACCCCATTAACAGTTTTTGAGGTATTTTCATTTTTACGTCAGCAATTGCAAGTATTTATTAGTTCCAGTGAAATTAAAATTTAAAAAAATCTAACTTAATAAATTTTACAGATTTCTTCACAATATTTTGTGTAAATATTCTGTGGACATTGCTCTTTTATAATATGTAAAAACCTATAAATACTCCATTAATAGTTTTCGAGTTATTTTCAATTTAACGCCAGAAATTGCAAATATTTCCTAATTTCAGTGAAATTAAAGTTTAATAAAATTCTAACTTGATAAATATTAGTGATATATTTTTAAAAGTTTATGTAGTTATTCCATAGATATTGCTCTTTTATAATATGTGAAAATCTAAAAATACCGAATTAATAGTTTTTGAGCTATTTTCAGTTTAACGTCAGAAACTACAGATGTTTCCTAATTTTAGCGAAATTAAAATTAAAAATAATTCTAACTTGATAAACTTTAAGGATATCTTTTCAAAATTTAATATAGATATTAAATAGACATTGCTTTTTTATTATATGTGAAAATATAAAAAAAAATATAAAATTTGGTTTGAGTTACGTGAAGAGATGTAGATAATTAAACATAATAAAACAATAACACTTTCTTCACTAAAAACATTTATTTATTCTAAATGTACATTTAGCATAAATAAATGTTTTTAGTGAAGAAAGTGTTGTTGTTTTATTAAGTTTAATTATACGAGGTATGCTAAAGTTTAATATTCCGTCTAAAACAAGACATATCAAAATATTTAACGAGGATGTTTATCGTACAAACTATACCAGGTACTACTCCATTAATCGAATGACAAGAACATTTAATTTAGTTTGTTCTTCCCCTTATTTTTTACTATTTGATGCATCATTGAATAAATTTAAGTTTTATTTAAAATTAATAGATTTGTTGGCTCTTATTGCTGATTTTTTATAAGCGTATCTACAAAATCTATATTTGTTAATTAGTAAATGTTAATATATACTTGTAGAATTAATTACTTTATTTTTACATATGTTCGACAGCGTATACGCCATCTAATGCCCATCAGCTTAAGTAGCATCGTCATCGGTGAATGAACACAAATTCATATTCTTGATATTTGTACTTTATTTTTATGTTATTGGCTTTACTTTCTTTGTATGTTATTGGCTTTACTTTCTTTGTTATGATTCTTGTGCCTTTTTTGCATTGCCGTAAATAAATATTATTATTATTATACTTGAATAGAATGTAACATGTATCGTTATTTTATTTTAATTTTGTGGTGAATTAATAATTACCAAGTATGTTTATGGATTTGCGCCAATTGTTAATTTGTACTCATATTTTAGCATACAAAAATGTATATAAAATATTCACAAAGAAATATTGATTATAATTAAAATTATCAAAACAGTAAATTGCACAAAAAATAAATAATTATTAATTCTTCCGTGTTCTAGCGCCCCTTAGATCAGGTACCCTTAGGCAGTCGCCTACGTTCGCCTAATGCAACTAAATAAGGTCTGAAAACTAGCAGCTGTCAAAAAATGGAACCAATAACAATCCGTATAAACTATTTGTCAATATAATTAATTTAAAGAATGTGTAAACCCTGCTACAGCTGTATGAAATGTTATTAAAAGCAAAATTTATTCAGCAGTAAAGGTCGGTGATATAACTGGCATTAATTTGCTTCCTCATTCACTAACGCCAAGGCGCGACGACCTAAGTTCTTAATATGATTGCCTATAGCTATTTAGATCAGTACTGAAAAGATACTTTATTGTTTATATTTTAACCAAACATAAAACTAAGAAGAAATAAATAACACTTAAAGATATTAAAAAACTATGTTGTTTTTTGCGAGTGCGAAGTTATAGATGGCGTCCGCAACAGAAATTTGGACAATCTCTGCAGATCGCCAATGTAAATGAAAATTCGATCGCTAATTTGATGTCTTACGAAAAGCAAATATATGATAAGATGTTTTTAAAATATTTGTTTGTTTTTTATAGTGTAAAAAAATAATGAGAGCGCAAACACTTAACTAAGGCAGGGGTCTTTCATGCACGGTCCGCTTGTTATTTAATAATAAATTATACTGTACAAAATTTTTGTAATATAGAAAACGGAAATTATTTTTTAAAAATCACATTTTTACTTTTATCGATTCTGTCTGACAAACAAAGTCATTAATTAACTAATATAACGTAAATTTAAATATATACAGCGAAGTTTTTTTTAAGTATACATATCCTGATAATTACTAAGTTTGATACATTTGTAGGAATTAACTAGAAGCAGTTTCAAGCTTCTAACACGTGTTTTCCTCTCCCAGGTTAAGCATGAAGTAAAATTTCGAGTTTAGAAAAGCCTAAATGTTTGGATTTGGTCCAAATCTAAATTCATCTAAACTCGAAATTTTACCTTATGCGCCACGCGTACAAAGTATTAAAATATCGCAAAGTTCAAAATATACTGCTTAAGCAATATTCTAAAGCAGTATATTTTAAACTTCACTTAAAACCGCTTCGCGTCCAAATCCAAACATTCAGGCTTTTCTAAACTCAAAATTTTACTTCACGCTTAATCTGGGAGTGGAAATACTCGTTAGTAGCTTTAAATTGAACGCTTTTCAAGAACATCGAATGTTTGAAAATTTACAAATCGAGATATCTATACCTACTTAAAAAGAACATTTTCCTGCATTTAGAAAAGATTCGCTCCTATAATGTATGTGGTTAATCAATTAAAAATTAAATATTGTTTTAAATTCGAAATAATGTAGTTAATAATTTAAAATATGAAAATATTAGTTAAGTTTTCTAACACACAATGCACACGAATTTGTGTTTGTTCTAAATTTGTACATAAAAACGACATCAACTCTATTTATTTCATATCATAAATTTTACGATAAATCAACCTGTAAAATACGTTTCTGATTGATCATCTAACAAGGGTTTCGACTCTTAGACTAAGCATGAAGTAAAATTTCGAGTTTAGAAAAGGCTGAAAATTTGAATACTTCATGCGCCAGGCGTATAAAACCCTGAATGGAATTGTTAAATGTATTAACGTGATAATTAATTAACAATTAAACAGTGAACATATCAAATAATTAGAGTTATGTTTAGATGTTACATATTAATTTTTATAATGTGTTATCAATGCTTGTGTCACTGTAATTTGTAGAGACAAATGAATGATAAATGAAATATAGATGATGTTTGCTGAAATATAATTTGCTGCGTAAAATTAATAGCTTCGTACCCTTTGGCGCTGGAGCAAAAGTAATTTATTTGATGTAAATAATTTTGAGTAAATCACTTTATATGCGTACTTAAATATACTGTGTACCATTAAGTCTCTGTACCTTTAAAGGCACACACGGGCATCTAATATATGACTCGAATTTTATGGCATATCATTTACTTAAACTGGTATTTTTTATTGGGAATGTGTCTTCAAAAGGATCGCTCGAATTATTGCGACAGGGCCATTTCGCATGCACGACTCTTAGGAATGTTGGTATGGCTGCCGAGTAGGTACATTGGTTATTACTTACTGTGCGTATTAAATTAGTCGAAAAACTGAATAAATGAAGAATAGCACTTAACACTTATCAATTTTATAACATTTAGAAAGCTTCCCAAAAGTTATCATTTAGCGCTTGGAATTCTTTATCTAGCTTTTAATTAGCAAGTATCCAAACATGAAATTCAGTGAATATTTGAATGAATTTATGATTTTTTATATCAATTATTTGTCATGTTTCATGATATTCAAATACTATATGCCTTTTAAGTTAATATTATTATATAGGTTTTTAATTGAATTTACTTGGTTTGTTTTACTAATAAATCAAACTAAATCAAGTAAGTTCAATTAAAAACCTATATATTAGTAGACATTTTTGCCAAGTGATCAATAAGAAACAAGTTAATGATATGTTAATATTATATTACTCAATTAATAGTTTCGCTGCACAATTAAAACGTGCAGCCTCCGCGTGGTTTTCCTTATTCTTAAACATCCTTTTCATTATTGCTTTTCCTAAATTCCTTTCTATTGAACATTATCTATTTAGAGGGTCAATTTTTGCTGGTTGTGTGTTCTGGGATACGAGATGGCGTAGAAACAGCAAAATTGCAGGAAGTAGTTTTGACTATATATTAGTTTATAGTGCCTGCCGAATTTTTTCACAATGAATAATAAAAATGATGAGTGCGAAGCGCGTTGTTTGTTTGTTTACATAGCGCCGTGGGAGTAAATGAAAGGGTATTGAATATTGAATTACAGAAGACACAAGTAAACTGGATAAATATTCACGATTTTAATTTCCATCGACATACATACAACTGTATAACGAAACAGATGCCGTTTTAGTTTGATATTCCATTCGAGTATATACAGGGAGTTTTTCTTTAAAGTATACGTATTCTAAATTCAGATTATTTTCTTTAAATATTTAGATATTGGTTGTTTTTTTTAAGAGTTCAATTTGAAATTTTAAACGAGTGTTTTCCACTCCAAGACTAAGCATGAAGTAAAATTTCGAGTTTAGAAAAGCCCAGTGAACATTTTCTGGGCTTTTCTAAACTCGAAATTTTACTTCATGCGCCACGCGTGTTAAACACTAAAATACTGTGAAATTTATGTATATTTGGACGTCACTTGAAATTAGTGTTTTATACGCGTGGCGCATGAAGTAAAATTTCGAGTTTAGAAAAGCCCAGAAAATTTGTCTCGGGTCGCTGCGCGGCCCTCGACAAATTTTCACGGGGCTTTTCTAAACTCGAAATTTTAATTCAGGTTTAGTCTGGGATTGGAAAACACTCGTTTAAAGCTTCAAATTGAACTCTTCTAAAAAACAACGCATGTCGGAAAATTTACAGCTTATGCACATGTTTACCTAAAAGAAAAATTCCCTGTGTTTATATTTGAGACCAACAGTTAAATTCTGGCAACATAAAATATATATTCATGTTATTTGCAACTACATAATGATTTAAATGGTCATGAATTTATCGACAAAATAGATACTAATAGAATCCAAAGAATACAGAATTCATGCTTGCGTCTTATTTTTGGTGGTAATAAGAGAACCAGTATAGCTCACAGATTGCCCGATTGTGGCTGGTTGGACATGCACAACAGGCGAAAACTACATACGGCTTGTTTCAACTTCAAAATAATATCCAGAAAAACGCCCCCATATCTCTTCAACAAAATAACGTATAAAAGTGATGTGCATAACATAAATATTCGAAGTAGAGGGCTCCTATCCATCCCAAAGCATAGATTACAATTATTTAAAAAGTGCTTTACCTATACAATTACATGTTGCATGAACTCGGTACAGTTTCGATTTGGCTCATACACGGATTTTAAGCAGAAATATATAGAAATGCTAAGTGCATCATAACTTATTATTACTAGCTATATTATTTGTATTGTATATTATTTGTATTGTACTGTCTATTATTGTACGGCCTGAAGGAAGATCAGGTTCAGTGTTTGGTTATATACCTTGGACTGAAACTGATTCAGGACCCTTTGACCATTAAATTTATCTTAAGATTTATGTAATTATACTTGTACTGGATATGGTCAATAAACGGTTTATTATTATTATTATTATTATTACTATCAAAAATCAAATATCATAACACTGTCGCGTGCTGCACTCCTTAGTTTGGTAAATTGCAATGAAGCACACAAAAGGAATAGATGCGAACACGAGAGGAGGTGTAGGGTACACCTCCTCTCTTAAGCTGGGTAGGCGACACTTCAAGCTGAGTAGGCTAAGCCGTACAAAAAATGAGAAATTGAGGTAATCAAATCGCCGAGTGTCGCACATTCAATTTGGTAAATAAATGAAAAAGATATTTTTCCGACTCATCACTTGAATCAACATATACCGGCATTGCACATTCCTATTCAAAACATGAATCCAGAAATGCACTTTTATTTAAAGAATGTATTGGGAAATATTTTAATAATGTCTTTCTTTGTTGTGTATCAACAACATAATCAATGAACAGTCCGCGGCAGAAAAATTACATTCGCAATTCAAGGCCGCGCAGCAGGAACCCGTGTCGCGACAAATGCCGTACACGAATTCTACATATCAAACCCAATTTCTTTTCACATGTTTTTGGAAATTACAGTATAATTTTAAGATATTACTAAAATACCACGATGCTGCCCCCTAGTTGCTAAAAGCATAATCAGCATTAACATTGCTCCTATGGAGATTTCTAAGCAACGATTAATTTTATTTATCATTTATTTTAGAATAATCTATTTAATACAACATGTTTATAATAATTACTTCAATAAATTAAAGCAATATGAAAAAGAAATAATGTTTTTTTATGGAAGTATTGCACGGATTTATGTGATCATTTAAGAGCGTTCCATTAGTTGATTTATATATAATTTAGTTTCAAAGATCTATTTTCATTACTGTGAAAGATAATTCGTTGTTCGTTCTTATGGCCAAATAACATGTGAATTTCCAACCTTAAAAACCCCAATCGACTCAAGAGACCTCAAAACGGATATTTCCACTAAAAAACTTTATTTGAACACGTTCACCAAAAGTTTGTTTACACACGGCAAAAGTACACATCGTGTTAATGATAAGGGTGTATCGACCAGGGATGGGCGGCGTTAACAATGTTATTGTCGACGTCGACATTTTGTACAACATAACTGACGTTGACAATATCGACAACTTGATTTATTAGTATAAGGTTCTATTTAATATAATACGACGCGGTTCTGGCAGATAGTTTATAAGTTTAACAGAGTATCCAAAACGCAAAAAATATCGATATCCGCAACACATAAATTATAATAACATAACTTTTAAATAGTATTGTTGAAATTGTCGACGTGTCTGTCGACCTGTCACGTCGATTATCAACTAACGGAATGTGAAAATCACTACTTTTCAAGAGGCTCGTTTATTTAATTCACAACTATGTATAAGATCAACGTTTTGAACTTTTAACATTTTCCCGCTGATTTTGCGTCTAATTGCTTGTACGTTTAAATTGGCGAACATGTAAACCGTTTTCTTCACCTTCGATACTTTACAGATGACACGACGATGCAAGGGTATCTTACCATAATATTGTTTATTTTTAATTTAAAAAAATGCAATTGTTACATAATAAATATACGTTATTTTATTTTATTTATTGTGCATCTTTTATTTAGTGTTATATTTTTAGACAGTATAAATCATAGGTTTACAACTTTTTCTATTCTACCGCTCCCTTTTCGAAAAATAAATTACTTTCCGCCCCTATAGATGTTGACTGAATAATTTGTTGATAATCAACTTCGAAATTTTATTTTATGCTTAATCAAGGATTGGAAAACACTCGTTAGAATAATGTTAAGAATTTAAATCAGTGGTTTCCTAACGCCCCCCGTTAGGAAACCACTCATATTGAGTTTTAAGGAGGGCAATTGAAAATTAATAGAATCGCTATACTCATTAAGATAAATCAAATGCATGTAAATCGTCCAGATAAAAAAAGACATTATTGAATATAAATAAAACACTGTTTATCACTTTGTTTGTATAACAATTGGTTTATTTGGTGACTATAGTTTCGATACTACACGTATCATTATCAAACCGTTAGTAACAAAAAACTACAAAGGAACATTAAATAATGTTCCTTTGTAGTTTTTTGTTACTAACGGTTTGATAATGATACGTGTAGTATCGAAACAATAGTCACCAAATAAACCAATTGTTATACAAACAAAGTGATAAACAGTGTTTTATTTATGTTCAACAATGTATAACGAAGTAGAAGCCTCTATAATCAGTGAACATTATTGAATACTCATTAATATAATTTAAAATTTTAATTTAAATAATTTGTAAATAATTATTGAATTTTAACAAAATTTAGGATTATTCTATTAATCCCCATATTATGGAGTCTATAAAGTTTTATAAGATTTTATTGAAATCAACTTCAGCTGAAAATTATAGAAAATAAAAACGAGATATTTGAATATTATTTGCTGGTTCTTAAAAAGCATTCGTTTCGAAACAAAATCTATCAGTTTAAAAATCATTCAACAGATGCTTGATTTTACACACATTTTTAAAATAATTACTTTCATAAATTATTTTCCACATTGGCTCAAAATTACAGAAAGAAAAAAAAAACAGCTTATATATTTAAAATATTCTATCTGTACTGATGTGATTTTGAATGTTTAATATTTATACATTTTCTAAATTAATATCTACTTCACTTGAGCAGTTTGTTTTGAAAATATCTTAATTTTATCATGTGATATCAACATTTTCTTTGCTGATTACTAAGCAGCATTCAATTTTAAACAAAATCTGTTAGTTTTAAAATGATTCTAAAAGGAAAATAAAAGTTTATAGTTTATTATAACAAAAAATTTCTAATTATCATTTTAAGCAATTTAAATAAAAATCAACTAATGAATTGTTTTTAAACAAAATCTGAGGATTTCGAAGTTATTCAATAACACATAAAATTTTTGCAAAATTCTTAAACAAATAAAAATATTTTTTTAACCGAACTTTAACTTTAACACAACATTAGAGAGAAAAATTAAAAATACGAGCTATTTGTATTTTTTGTACAGATTATTAAACTGAATTCATTTTTAAACGAAATAATTTTTAAAATAGTACATAAATTAAGTTTTTGCAATTACAGAACAATAATTGCTTTAAATCGAACCTTTTCAATTAAATTGGTAATAGTTTTAACTTAACAGACAAATTAAGCGAGATATTTAAACGTTCATTACCGATGTATTTTTGAGTTTAGTCTGTGGTTTTTAAAATAAATCAAAATCGATATTTTAAAATCAAATGTTTTTAATCTTGAGTGCGCTCTACCCTATGTTAACTAAGAATACTGATTTTTTTGTTATTATATTAAATTATTTAATTCTTTCTTTGCACGTCTGTCTAAAATTGAATTGCATAGAGCATGATGATTTTATTTTATTTTTTATTTTAGTATTAATAAAAATAAAATAAAAAAACTCTAAAATGTGACTTCTTCATGCACTCCACAATGATTTGGTCAATATAGAATTCTGATATCATTTTCTCATAAAATGTATAGATATCAAGTAATCTACTTTTTCCTTTTAAAAAATAATCGTTCATAATAGCAATACTAATTGATTGGATAAATATTTTTCTTTCCAGCAAGAGTGCACAATCAGGGTTGTTAAGTTTAAAACACTTTGTTTTAAAACAGTGTTTTAAACATATTTAGAAACAGCCGTCGTGTTTTAAACGGTTTTGTTTTAAACATGTTTTAAACGTAAAATTTGTTTAAAAAGTTTTTTTCATTATCTTAAATTTACTTAATTATATTTTATACTACTTCATTAAGATTTTTTGTTTACGTTTTGAAATTTTAGTTAAATTGTTGAAGATTTTTCAAATTGCATTATTATTAATAACATTTTATTACAATAAAATACCACAACTGCGTGTGCATAAATGTGATTTTTAGATACAGGGATTTTTTTTCCGTGTATATGCATACACTGCAAATTTTACGACATTCGTTGTTTTTTTTAAATATTTCAATTTGAATCTTTAAACGAGGGTTTTCCACTCCCAGACTAAGCATAAAGTAAAATTTCGACTTTAGAAAAGCCAATCCAAATTTTACTTCATGCGCCACACGTATAAAACACTGACATGTTGTGAAGTTTCAAATATACGGCTTTAGCAATCTAATATGTAGATGTGAATAAAACGTGAGTCAAATTCTGCGCTGAACAAATTGTTTAAAATTGTGATTATAGGCAACTCAATAACTCTAACGTATATTAGGTTGCCTATAATTGTTATTGTATGTGTGTGTTTTTTGAACTTTACTGTAAGTCAGTGTTTTTAAGCGCGGCGCATGAAGTAAAATTTCGAGTTTAGAAAAGCCTAACTTGGATTGGCTTTTCTAAACTCGAATTTTTACTTCATGCTTAGTCTGAGAGTGGAAAACACTCGTAAGAAGCTTCAATTTAACCGCTTTAAAACAACGATTTCCTGCAAATTTAAAAAACGCTGTAATTATCAGGATATGTATACTTAAAAGAAAAATGCCCTGTATATTCTGTTTTAAACACGTATTATACATGTATGTTTTAAACATGTTTTAAACACGTTTTAGACATGTTTTAAATTGTTAATGTTTTAAACGCTGTTGCAATGAAAAAAACACGTTTTGTAAAAAAAACTGTTTGTTTTAATTAAAATGATAAAAAAACCTTCTGCACAACTATGTACCAAAATATATTTTTTAAACTATAACTTCATATGCCTTTATATTATAAAACGATTGTAAATTGAAACGACAGGTACGGGTTGAACATAGTCTTAAGTGCTATTTTTAAGTAAGGGAGTTAATTTATATGTAGTTTGTATAATTA
The DNA here is from genome assembly GCA_932526585.2 of Philonthus cognatus. Taxonomy (NCBI): domain Eukaryota; kingdom Metazoa; phylum Arthropoda; class Insecta; order Coleoptera; family Staphylinidae; genus Philonthus; species Philonthus cognatus. The sequence goes on from OW052243.1 coordinate 87,128,141, forward strand.
TTTTTTATTATAGTATTTTGATATTTTTAGGACCTTTGATAACTAAGATACATATGTGAATCGTGTCCTACTAAAAATAATGTTAAAAAATCTGACTATTTTTTAAGAAAATACTAAGTTTAGCTCAATATTACAACTAAATCAGTCCGTGTTTGAAAAATCTTTGCTGATTATTAAAGTGCTCTAAAAATGTTCAATGCAAAAAATGCTAGTACACTTAAAATAGATGTAATTTAAATTTCCAGATGCGTAGTAACAAAAGTAGGGTCAATGGAAATGATTGCGTGTTTCGCCACATTTTGTCCAGTATTCGTGCGATTCGTACATTCAATGACAATTCATTGACAACCGTATTTACTGTGATTCATTAAGAGAGAAAGACCTTTTGAAATGTATGTTGGATTCGCATGTACTTCTGCAATTATATATTTGTCTCGTTTTATTTCTGATAACTCACTCTGCACATCAAATGTAGCAACGTTACGGTGGGATTACAATGCCAAGGAGAAGGGTGATAATACTATGGAAATATTAATAGTAATAGGAGGGCAGAAAGACCGCGGATCGACAGCCCTAGACAATGCACAAAATATAATACATAATATATGTACATAATTGTTTACTTTACAATTAAGATGTATAGTGGTATAGTGGTAATAGTTACAATAAAGATGTATAGTGGTAGTAATAAAATAGTGTTTGCAGATGGATCAGTAGCTGGTTGTCTAGGGGGACAGATTTTCTGAAATACAATACATCAGATTATTGAAATGAATGTTTAATTAGTTACGATTGAGTACACTAATAATTTATTATCTGCTGTAGTTAATTATCAGTGGTACGCCCTGTAGCCTTTTATAGTTGTATATATTGAATTAAATTGTTCTAAAAAAAATCCTGCAAATTTATTAAACGCTGCCATTATCAGAATATGTACAGAGAGTTTTATATAACACCGAACATTTTCATCCAATACGATTTGACACCTTTAATTATTAGGTTATGTGTAAATTAGGTTGCCTGTATGACCATTACAAATTGTAGCCAATCAATCGCAATTAATGTCTCAACTTGTATCTACAGAGAGTTTTTCTTCCAAGTATACATGTCCCAATTACAGCGTATATGCCGTAAATATTTAGATAATCGTTGTTTTTTTAAGAGATCAATTTGAAACCTAAAATGAGTGCGTTCCACTCGCAGACTAAGTATGAAGTAAAACTTCGAGTTTAGAAATTTGGCCAAACCAAATTTTCAAACTTTTCTAAACTCGAACTTTTACTTCATGGGCCACCGGTACAAAACACTAACAAATTACAAGGTTTAAAACACACCGCTAAACTTTACATTGAATCAGTGTTTTGTACCGGTGGCGCATGAAGTAAAATTTCGAGTTTAGAAAAGCCTGAAAATTTGGATTTGCCGGACTCGCTTCGCTCCGCCCGGCAAATCCAAATTTTCAGGCTTTTCAAAACTCGAAATTTTACTTCATGCTTAGCCTGGGCGTGGAAAACACTCGTTTAAAGCTTCAAATTGAATTATTTTAATAAACCGAGGGTCAGAGAATGTATAACGGATGCATATGCACATTTAAAAAAAAAAATCTTATTATGAAAATGTTTGGTGTTACATAAAACTCTCTGTATGTGTACATACTCTAAGAAAAATACCCTGTATTACTCACTAAAATAAAAATAATTTAAATTTTAAAGTGTAGTAATTCCACGTCAAATCAACACACTTGCAATTTTAGTTTTTGTTATTTATATTATTTTATTGCCTATATATAGAAAAAGAAATATATCTAATTTTAGAATTAAGTGTCAAGCCGTTTTGAAGATATACGCATTTAAATTTCAGAAAAATGGGTTGAAATCGCAAATCGTTTAGTTTTTAAATTACGATTACTGCTCTGAAAATTGAGCTAGAGATATAAAACAGGTCTCATTTTTTAGAATTATTCTTGAACTTTTATATGTATATCATACACAATAATTCGCTATTTTATTCTATTTTTTTTATGCAAAATCAAAATTTTTATTTTGAATTTCTCAAAAATCGCATCTTCACAAATGTTTAAAATAATGTATATAATAGTTATTGCAATTGGTAATTATCCCTGTAAATTTTTAAGTGGGATCATGATGAGTTTAGATTGAAATAAATAAACTCGTTGAGTTTTATTTGCAAAATATTTTTTAGATGTAATAATACATACATTAAATATTTATTAAATAAAGCCCAACGAGTTCATTTTTTTTAGTATAAACCCATTATGACCCCACTTTGAAATGTATATGGTTCATTAACAATGACATCAACTATTGTATACAGGGTGTCAATTTGAAAACAAGCCAGCCACAATATCTTTGGAACCGTAACAGTTAGAGAAAATGTTCTAAAACCGTTCCTAGGATATGGAGGGGGAACCATTTTGACCCATATAACAATCTTCTGCAACCAACCCCTTAGGCTGTAGCCACCTTCGCCCATTTTTTTTAAATAGCATGATCCCACTTGTGATATATCATTACAAAAGTCTTTCAAAATGCTAATCAGTGGTACCAACAAAAATTTTTATTGTTACATAAAAAATGTAAAAAAAAAAATTGGCATTACTAGTTTAGAAAAGCCTGAAAATGTGGATTAATTTATTACGTGAGATCAAACATAAAATCAAGCAGAGTCTACTATTATGAACTTCACTTGAAATCAGTGTTTTATACGCGTGGCGCATGAAGTAAAATTTCGAGTTTAGAAAAGCCTGAAAATTTGATTTGGTCGCGTAGCGCTACGCGCTACGCGACCAAACCAAATTTTCAGGCTTTTCTAAACTCGAAATTTTACTTCATGCTTAATCTAGGAGTGGAAACCCATCTTACAAGTTACAAATTTAACGGTTCTATAATAACAAAGAATATTATCATTTTTATTTAGATGTTCTCTTATTAATAATCTTTTAATTTTCTGATTTTTTCTCATTTTTTATTATTTTTTTCATTTTGCGGTTTATCAATTCAATTTGAGTGCTCACATCATTTTTAGATAGATAATTTTTGTATTCTGTATTGGTGAATAAAACAGGGGTACATTCAGAAATATATGCAAAATCAACAAATTTAAGGTGAGTTCATGGGCGTAGCCAAGGGAGGGCATTCGCCACAAAGAAATCTAGTATTTTTGACATATCATACATTTTTTGCAAATGTTTTGGACACAATATTTTGTTTTTTCGATCCTGGCCTAATTAATTTATAAACTGTTTCGTTTTAAATGCTCACAATTTCCATATTTCTATTCTGAATAGATTATTTTGATTTTCTATATTGGATAAAAAAACTTTAGATATTTATAATATCAATTTTGGATAATTTTAGTTTTTATGTTTAATAAATAGACCATCTATTTTTAGAGTGATGTAAGTCTGTTTAAAAAGAAAAATGAGATATCACATATTTTGTGAATAATTTAGTGTAAACTAAGAAAAAAGTGATCAAAATTGAATTTGAGTTCAGTATTCCGGCACCAGATACCTACAGACGCGTTTCAGACTTCAAGGTCCTCTTCAGTATGGTCACGATCCAGTGCTGAGGAATACTGAACATTTCTGACTATATCAAGCCAATATGTGAAAACTATTAATGGATTCTATAGCTAACGCCATCTAATGCTCCATAATGGCATCGCCAATAACACGAATGCACAAAGTGCATATACAAGTCAAGTTAAAACAAACAGGTTATAAAAAAAATCTGGTTTTGCCCTTATTGCTAAGAATTTATAATTTCATTTCGAACGAAATATTTAACAAACTCTTGATAGAGTTTTTTGTTTTATGCGAAGTTTAATAAAATTTTCAAAACAATGCCAAAGTTTATTCACATGATCGACACGATTTTATATGACAAAACAGAGGGCGATTAAAAAGAAAATTGCAGAACTGAGAGTTAAACCTTGTGCAAGATATTTAAAGTTTTACAAAATTTTATTTATGCATTGAGAGTGTTATCTCAGTTTTTATTATTTTTGTAGTATGCACGACTTTTTACTGTTTTTCTTCAGAAAATATAACTTATTTTTTTGTACCTATGAAGTCAAATTTTTCAAATCCATATCTGTCTTTTTCTGTATGAATAATTCTAAAAAATAATTACATTTCAATACCATATGTAATTTACTTTGAATAAGTTAAACAAGTCAATTTGTGAAAATGTTCGTGTTACGTGCACAAATGCGTTTTTATTCTCGCAAGTTCAATGGAAATTTATAAATGCGTTCATTTTGAGCATTAAACGAATGTTTTCCATTCCCAGGTTAAGCATGAAGTAATATTTCGAGTTAGAAAAGCCTGAAAATTTGGTTTGGTCGCTCCACGAAGCGGAACGACCAAACCAAATTTTCAGGCTTTTCAAAACTCGAAATTTTACTTCACGCGCCACGCGTATAAACACTCATCTAAAGTGAAGTTCAAAATATGCATGCCTATGTTTTCTTAAGTTTGATATGTTCTTTACATTTATTTATTTGAAACTACCTCCTGATGCAAGATTCAATAATTCATCGGTCTTTTACCAGTTTTAGGCGTCCTTGAAAGAAAATAATGCTCTATTAAATATTTCTTTTAAACATTTATTTTAAATCGGTAGCTTAAAAATTAAACTACCGATTTAAAATAAATGTTAAATAGAGTATTCTTTAGCTCTTTATTTGCATTACCACATTGTAGAAAGCATATATAAAATTAATTATACAAATAATGACAATCAACTGACAAATACAATAACTGTATGTTTTTGAGTTTACGTAAAGTGATTATTACACTAAATAAGACTGTTATTCCTTACTTCACTTTTTTTAAATTTTTTCAAAAAGTGAAGTAAGGAATAACAGTCTTTTTTAGTGTGATAAACACAAGTTGACAGATTATCAAAACTATGGACATATAATACATTAGCAAATTTGCGGTGTTGTCATATGTACCCTTCGCATCTTTACCACGTACACATTAGAATAATCGTGTGATTTCAAAAAAGCCACCGATAGCAATTTTTCAATTTGTGTGTGAATTTTAGCATTCGCAAGTTTTCGCATGCGTATTTCGCCCAGTAATCGCAATTTATAAATTTAGCGATTTGAGATTTACACTTATTTTTCTGAAATTTAGATTCGTATGTCTTTAAAACGGCTCATTAGATACTTTTCTTTTTCTATATAAAGGCAATAGATGAACAAAATTTTAAAGAAAAGATGGTAAGGTTAAAGACTGTGTTGGTTTGACATGGAATTACCCTGTGATAGCAAAATTGTTAATATTAACTAATTTGCTCAAGTGTTATTTAAAATCAGTGTTAGTGGCTCAATTTATACCAATGGAACCTAACAAAATGAATTCATTTGTTTGAATAATGTGAGGGTACAATTGAACTGTACTCTGTTAATCAATAAAAATTGCATATTGTAAACTGAGTACAAGATATTTTAAGATTGAAGTCATAAAAAGCATTCTCTAGGAGTCTGACTATGCTTTTTATGACTTTTTAAATCTTAGAATATATTGTACTCAGTTTACAATATATAATTTTTATTAACAGCGTACAGTTCAATTGTACTCTGAAATTATTTAAACCAATTAACTCCTATAAAATCTCAAAATAGAAATCGTGAGAAATTACTCCTGTTCTGGTCAATTATTATTATTTGGATTGATTGATTTACTTGAAAATAATTATAACTTTGAATAAAACACTTAGAACCTTTCTTCAACGACTGTAACAGTCATCACATTATCAATTAAACATGTTGAAGGCAATTAAAATGAAAGAACATGAAAATAAATTGTTAAATTTTGATTTTAGTCTGCTCGAAAATGATTTATTAAATTTAGTGTATCGACCTTAACCCGGGGTTTTTTTAATTCTCTTGTCAAACGGTTACCTATTTATCCATAGCTAACCTTTTTTCGGCTAAATTAGTTTATTAACACTAAAAACCACACTTCTTCCTACCGACACCCTCCAATCCCCCAGTTTTGTATATACCGTGCGTTTTTCTTAAGTATGGCCATAGGGATTTACATGGTAAAAATTGTATCCGATGTTAACTTTTGTTATCGTACAAATTTCAAACATTTTTCTATGAAATGTTCATTGTTAGAAGGACATTAACATGTTAGATTTCCTTATTTTTGTTTTTAAAGTTGAAATTAATAACACAAATAATTGAGCTAAAAATTCACCTTGGCAAAAATACAACTAAATGTTATAAAATCGTAAGAAAATCTGTTAAAAAGGGGGTTTGACCATCTAAATTGTGTATGTTCAGACTTCCGTCCCAGCATTATTATAGGATAATATTTTTCAAATTTTATTTTACAGAGACAAGTATTTATTTATTTATTTATTTATTTATACGGAAGTCCATTTAATATATAGTATTGGACCTTTCGTAACGAAACGGGGCAAATAGATTTTTTTAACTTTTTTACATCTTTAACGAAGAAATTATTTTTGTTTGAACTTGTATTTCGATATAAATACTGTTATTTTATTTTGAAATAGATGTAAAAACATACATTATTTCATCGTTAAATAAAAAAGTTAAAAAAAATCTATTTGCCCTGTTTCGTTACGAAAGGTTCAATACACGTCTCTGTAAAAGAAAATATCATATAATAATGCTGGAACGGAAATCTGAACATACACAATTTACATGGCCAAACCCCCCCTCCTAACAAACTTTCGTACGATTTTATAACATTTATTTGTCATTTTCCGCAAGGTGAATTTTTGGCTTAATTATTTGTGTTTCGTAGAAAAATGTTTGATTTATTGATAAAAACAAAAAAAAATCAAATTTGTACAACAAAATTTAACATGGGGTTCAATTTTTAGCATATAAATCCCTATGGCCATACTTAAATAAAACGCACAGTGTATATATTAGTGTTAATATGTAAAGTTATTTAAATTAAAAACACTTGGTATTGTTTCACAAATTAAAACTTTATTCCGACTAGTTTCGGTTTGTTAGACCATTTTCAAAGGATTTTCACATTCCTGTGAAAATGGTCTAAAACCGAAACTAGTCGGAATAAAGTTTTAATTTGTGAAACAATACCAAGTGTTTTTAATTTAAATAACTTTACATATTCTAATATGTTTCACTAAGTGCCAGATGAGAAATTAATTCAAGAAGATATTAGTGTTAAATGTATATTTTTTCGTATTAGTATCAAATCATTGATAATGGACACTTTGTGTCCGAAATGTACATTTGGTTACAAAATAAAGTGTTGAAGAACGGTTCTAAGTGTTTTAATCAACTATTATTAGATGACAATTTGTCGATTACCATTACAATTCGATCTGGCTCAAACATTATCTACCTAAATGGGATGTAATGAGGCGCATGTTTTTATAATGAATTTTTATCCGGTTTATCGGCTTGACGCGTGGGTATTCGTGTATAACGATTTCCGGATGTAACAATCAACATCTTGCGGTCTCTTAAATATCGTTACAAATGGATTCCAAATATAATAAATGCATTTTCAGTCTACCTACTTTTTATAATTAACTCTGCTTTTGTATATTTTGTGGTGGAGGCGGTTACTTTGTGATACATTTTAACTATTTAATTAAATAACAATAATCATATCTCATTTATTAGTATACTATGAATGTTATGTAGAATATGTAAATTATTGTAATTTAATTGTGATTATAAACGAGATTTCGTAAATTAAGTTACAGTTAATGTAGTTACTTTTTTTTATTCACGATCTTATTTGGTTTGATAATGGTTCGCTGATGAATCGAAACTAGTCACTTTAAAAATAAAAAAGTGAATACAAAAAAGTAATTACTGTTACTTATTTAAATAACTCTGTTTTTATCTGTTTTGTGTTGTAGGCGTTTACTTTGTGGTACATCTTAAATATACTTGTAAATAAAACACTTTTAACTTTGTTTTTATTATTAAAAAAAAGGTTGGCGATTGCGTTATTTTAATTGTCTAAAATAGTTGCCAGAAGTAAATCAATAACGGAGTAAACGTGGTCTCAGTTTGTTTTGGACGTTTAGCCATCCAATTGAGGTTTCTACATCGAGGATTCTCCTACGGAATAAGGGTTAAAAGATCATTCATTTATCCTTCTAAATGGGGACAAGACAGGGTGTAAGCGGGTTGTTTTTCCCTTAATGATCGTGTCAATCCAGCAAAGAGCCATCAAATTAATAGTGGTACGTCAAGACAATTAACAGCCTTTCGATAAGTTATTTTTGCTACACTTATTTCATTTATGCACTAAACTAAATAGTAAACCAATCCTCCAAATGTACAGGGAATTTATCTTTTAAGTGTACGTATTCCGATGTGTACGCTGTAAATTTTTAGGTATTCTTTGATTTTATAAAAGTGTTTAATTGAAAGCTTCAGATTCTATCGAGCGTTTCCACTCTTTGATTAATTAAGCAAGAAGTAAATTTTCGAGTTAAGAAAAGCCTCAAAAATTTTATTTTAATTACATACTTTCATATCCCAAACTAAATTGCTCACATTAAGAAAGCGTAAGATTTGGTTAAACGCAATAAATATTTGTAAAATTAAATAATGTGAGATTATACATAAAATTAAGTTTGTGTATATTTTAAACTTTACTTGAAATCAGTGTTTTATACGCGTGGCGCATGAAGTAAAATTTCGAATTTAGAAAAGCCTGAAAATTTGGATTTGCCGGGGCGAGACTCGCTTCGCTCGCGCGCCCCAGCAAATCTAAATTTTTAGGCTTTTATAAACTCGAAATTTTACCTTATGCTTATTTGACCATACATTTTAAAATGAATGGAATTAAATTTAATAAAAAAATAAACTGATAAAATATATATATATATATATATATATATATTTATATATATATATATATTTATATATATATATATATATATATATATATATATATATATATCAAATCAAACTTTAACTTTGATAGAGTAATTTAAATTTAAATTTTGGCCAATTAAAGTTTTATTTGTGTAGATTCTGTGAATTTACTGTTGATTTGATAATCAGTTGATTTTTTACAATTGTTTCAAAGAAAACGTTATTTTAAAATATTTGATTTTATTGCATAATTTTAACATTATGGTTTTTTTAAATTTGAATTACATTTGAATGTTAACAAGTGTTTTTAATAGTAGATTAGGCATGAAGTAACATTTTGAATCTAGAAAAGCCTAAACATTTTACTTTTTGCGCCGCGCGTTTAAAACATTGATGATTTCAAGTGAAGTTCACTTGTTCACAATATTTTAGTGTTTTCAGTGGTTAATACGCGTGGCGCATGAAATAAAATTTCGAATTTAGAAGAGCCTAAAAATTTGTATCTGCCGGCAAATCCAAATTTTCAGGTTTTTCTAAACTCGAAATTTTACTTCATGCTTAGTCTAGTAGTAGAAACCCTCGTTAGCTATCAATCAGAAACTTATTTAATGAAAAATTATTGAAAATGAATAGAATTAAATTTAATAAAAAAAGACGCTGATAAAATAAATATACAGGGTGTCTCACGAGATAGTAGACACGCAATATCTCATAAACGGTTAATATTACAAATATGAAATTTGGAACATTTAAATGGCTCAAAATGGTGAATAATTCTGCATCCTTAGATTTTTTAACTCTTAACTTCCGAAGAAATAAAACCAACTTGTATATATTATTTTAAAGATAATTAAAAGAGAAATTTAATGATTCCAAATTATATGGGGTTTTATTGAAACATAATGCAGTAATTATTACATGAAAAAATTATTGTCGCATCAATTGACAAAACAATATAGGAGCATTCTAACAAAACTAACAAGCCACATAATAAATTAAAATGTTACACACTCAAACCATAAGATTTTTAAACTGATTTCCGCTTTCATTCCTACAAAATTTAAATCTCGTCAAAAGATTTCGAGTACACGAGTCTTTCTAATTAACAACAAACAATTTACATTAATATTTGACGTTTATGATTGTTTTACTTTCGTTAATCCATTATACAGTGATTATTTATGATATTTCAAATTAACAACAAAAAAATCATATTCGACGTAATATTGTTTATGATTGTTTTTTCTTAGTGTTTATTTAATTTAATTATCACTGCAATATGTATCAATGAAATCAAATAAAATTTGGCCTTATTAAATTTGTCTTCTACTTATCTTCATAAAAATCTTTAAATATACAGGGCGTCCCATTTACATTTTTGAAGTTTGTGTAATTTTTCTGGAAATTAAGAGTAGTGATGGGAATAATCGATATACTAATTAGTAATTAGTCGATTATTGAAATATATTGATATAATCGATTATTAAGCGAAAATTAGTATATACTAATTTAAGCGATTATTTGGTCGGGTAAATTAGTAGTTACTAATTTAAGCGATTATTAATCGGGTAAATTAGTATATACTAATTTTAGCGATTATTTGATCGGGTAAAATAGTATATACTAATTTAGACGATTATTTGGTCGGGTAAATTAGTAAATACTAATTTAAGCGATTATTTGATCGGGTAAAATAGTATATACTAATTTAAGCGATTATTTCGTCGCGCAAATTACTAATTAATATACTAACATAATTGATTGTTATCTCGGTAGACTGGACTATTAATTATTATAAACAAATGTTTCGCTTATTATCTCGGTAGACAGGTCTACGAATTATTATATATTAATATTAATATTTACTGATTTGACGGTTGTTTTGTATTTCATTAAATAAATCATTCAATAATAATAATTATGTAAAAATTCTAATCTTCACTACTAACAAACATCACCCCCAGAAAAAACGCTCATGAAACAACGGGCTTAAAAACAAACCCTCAAAAAACTACACCTTAAAAGACCATTCCTTGTAAAAACTTTTATTGAAAATCACACCTACAGAAAAAAACACGTTATGAAAAACTACCCCACGTAAAAAGATTCCTGAAAAATCAACCCCACTCCTGACAAAACATCTCCTGAATAGAACTATCCCCCTAAAAATCATCCTTACGAAAAACCATTCCTGAAATTCATCCCCCGAAAAAACCCCTCCATAAAAATCATTTCCTAAAATTCCAACCCTTCGAAATAACACCCCCGAAAAACCACCCCTCGAAACAACCACCCATAAAAACGTTGCCTGTAATATAAATCTGGGATTAGAAACACTGGCTAAAATTAGAAACACTGGCTAAAAGCTTCAAATTCCTAAGAAAACAAATTATCTCAACGCATCTTTTTAGAATATTCTTTGAAATAATTGTAAAAAACTAAAAACCAAATCCAACAGAGTAGAAACACTCGTTAGAAGCTTCAGAATAAAAACAACAAATTTATGAAAATTTACCAAATGCCGAAGCATTGAATTACTGAAAAATTACCGAACATTCACTGCCAGAGACAAGTGTTGCAGTTTATCAATAAAATCAATTCGACTTAAGTGAACTATATTTTGAAATTGCAATTCCATCAAGACTTAGGCCTTATCAATTTAAATGATCCTTTATTACATGCATTTTGTCAACACTAGCAGCTAAAATATTGTTATCGAACAAACGAGTAATTGATAATGATTTTATATTAATATCCGCATAATATTCTACGAAAGATAAGATATATAGCATTATAGGTATTAAGCAAAAACATTGATATCTGCACAGGAATTTAATAACATTCATCAGAAGTTACAGCCTGACAGATAATAATTTATTGAGTACAAATTGATTGAACCATTGTATGTTATGCTTTCACAATAACAATATATCATTAATATTTATCCAATTAAAGTGAAATTTCGGTGTTACACTATTTTTATAAGACGAGATTATTTTGCAATTCATTTTTGTAGACAAACTTTAATCCAGCTGTAGCATCAAACATGTTTAACTGCTTTTAATTAGTGTAGATAAGGCTGGTGTAAATTTGTAGATAATATTTTAATGCGAGGTCAATGTGTTACAATAACTCAATACTTAAACTTGACTTAATACCCAATTAACTTTTATTAATCCTAATTATCTGCAACAAATTATTTACGATGTAATTATCCTGATATTAATGTTAAATATTGGTACTAAAAATGCTTACTTATTTACATTACTAATAGTTTTTGTTTTTTCGGTGTTACAATTAAATTTCATTTTGAAAATGAGTCATCTCCTCAATCTGCAAAAAAGCCCTTTTTGCAAAATTCTGTCCCTTAGTAGATTACTAAATAAGTTAAGTTGATACATTGTATTTTTTGACCTGACTTGAGAATGTGTGAAGAAAAATGTTAATATTTTGATTATTACTCATTTTAAAAAAATGATTTTTTAGTGTATATCTAACACAATATTTTAGTGTTTTATACGCGTGGCGCATGAAGTAAAATTTCGAGTTTAGAAAAGCCCTGTAAAAATTTGTCGAGGGTCACGCAGCGACCCTCGACAAATTTTCTACGCGGGGCTTTTCTAAACTCGAAATTTTACTTCATGCTTAGTCTGGGAGTGGAAGCACTCGTTCCAAAATTGAAACTGAACGCTTTTATAAAATCGTAGAATGCCTGAAAATTTACAGCGTATAAATTATGTATACATATTTAAAAGAAAAATTCCTAGTAAGTAATTTGATAAGTCATTGATAGAAATCATGAAAAGAAGTGCAGAATTTTACCAACAACAACATTTTATCTACATTTAGAGTCAACTCAATAATTGCTCGGCCGTTATTGGATTAATTGTAACATATATAAAATACCGTGTAATTAATTTCTTCGGAATTTGAATAAAATTGTAATTTCTCAAGCGATTAAACTATACGCGTTGAGTATTAAATTACACATCTAAAACAATAACATCATTTGATAATTAAATAATCTAATGAAGTCGTAGAGATATAGAAAACGCAGGTAGAGATCACAAATTACCGTTATCTAACAAGTAAAGGCCACAGCGACTAAACACTAATTCACATCCTCACAGATTATGATCTCCGTTAGCTACATCGAGACCAACTACTCACATTCACTTATTTTTTTACTGCACTGAACTTTTCTATAACGAAGCAATTATTCAAGTTTTTATGTGTATGTCCGTATAGGTCACATTTTCACAATTTAGAACGTATTCTGATTTATTACAAGTAAGTTCGTTACTATTGGGTTTTGGTCTTTGCCATGAAATTTTCACACGGACTGACAAAACGTGTTTATTTTTTGTTGTTGTCATTTTGCAACTTGTTTTTTTTTTGTTGTAAATAACGCCTAAAATCGATGTGTCTAGATTCGTAGTAGAACGCCGCCGCCTCCGCTGTGCTTTTGTTTTTTATACGACTGTGGGAAAGTATTACGGCATGACTAATACGATATGCATTTTTATGCGGTTTACACACGTCGTTGATTATGCAATATATATTGCGTCTTCGATGTTGCACCTTTTGCGACAAATTAAACTGAACTTTCGTATTATGTTATATCTTGATAAATAGTATTCATATTTTAACATATATCATTTTCAAGATATATATTATAAAATATTTATTTTACGTATTTAATTATACTATCTTTATACATACGTTGTAAATTTTCAGGTATTTGTTGTTTTTTAAAAGTGTACAATTTATTGTTTCTAACGAGTGGTTCCACTCATTGATTAAGCATGAAGTAAAATTTTGAGAACAAATGAAATGTATTTTAGATGAAATAATACGCGCATTCATTGTAGACATTAGATAAAATATGTTTGTATTCAGGGCCGGCTGGACGGCGCGCCGTGCGAACAGTACGACCGCACAGGGCCCCGCGCTTCTGAAGCTCCCGCGCCACTGCTTTTGAAAAATCGTTTCATTTTCGTATTTTTTTTCAAATCCGAATTTTTATGAACATACCTGTAGCATAAAAACAAACTCCGAAATCAAAAGATCCATAGAAATTAACTAACTTCATTTATCATATTTGGTATGACATACTGAATTTAGTAAATATTGTGAGCAAGATAGTTCAACATTCGAATATAGATATCAGTATTGCAAACTCATATTAATGTCTTTTCTCATTTTAATGTCTTTTCAAAATATCGTGAATCTGGATTCAAATCTTCTTTAATAATCGCAATGGAAATTGCTAAAGAATTAAAAGTTACACCTACATTTAAGAATTGAAGAACTGGTGTAAAAACATAACAATTTTGTTATGAAGGAACCGATCAACCGATTTTATCTTGTGAAGAAATGTACCATTTAAAGACAGTTTGAAAATTTAAGTTAAATTTCATTTGGTAAATATTTTTACCTTTTTGTTAATTTGAACCAATTTTCACTGTTCTAGTTTTTGTAAAATATTATGTTGTGTGGTGGTTTCAACGATATTATTTACAATAGTAATAATTATTTAAAATTTGTAATTTTTGTTAAATATTGACAGTATACTTTCACATACTCCATTTAAACATTTGTAAAATTAATGAACATGTGATCAAAAATAAGTCGAAGTATATTTTGAACTTCACTTTAATTTATATACGTGTGGCGCAAACCAAACCAAATTTTCAGGCTTTTCTAAACTCTAAATTTTACTTCATGCTTAATCTGGGATTAGAAACACTCGTTAGAGGCTTTTAAATTAAAAGTTAAAAAAAAATGAAAAGATAAATACTAGGATTTTTTTTTCTAGGTACATATATCACGATTTTTTTATGTAAATTTTCAGACATTCGTTTTTTTAATAATAACTTTTAATTTGAAGCTTTTAACGAGTGTTTCAAATCCCAGATTAAGCATGAAGTAAAATTTCAACTTTAGAAAAGCCTGAAAATGTAACTCCATGTGTTGAAACTTTTTCGTCCCAACCCGCCCCGTCTACAACCCGCTTCCTGTGTACATGTGTACATTAATTACATTTCGTTTTTATCAAATAATTAACCAAAATTATCAGTATTTAAATAAAAATTCGCCCTAAACGATAAGAAAGGATTGCGGAAGACTATTTGAGTTAAAAGTTAAAAAGACCAATTAATGGAGAGCTTATAGCACCGATGAGTGACGAGCTTATATCGACAGTCTCAGAAACTTCAAAAGAGAAAAAAGGAAGGCCAAGCGGTCAGCATAAAAGGCATTCTGTAACCAGAGAGAAGAAACTTCAGAAGCACGTCGGTTGCGCAATTTTTATTTAAAATCCAATAGTCCCAGACTTTAGCATGAAAGCAGACGGCACTTGGACGAGTTTATGTAAGGAAAAGGCAAAACTTCTGTCCTTGTTTCTGCTTAAAACGCTAGAAAGATTAGTTAAAATGTATATAAGAGGGAACATAAATCCCCAACTGTTGTCAACCTCTCAACACGTATACAGCAAAGGACAATCAGTAGATGAGGTCTACTGATTGCCCTTTGCTGTATTCCTTCAATTTGGCTAACTAGGGAGTGTAGAGCCCCTGGTTAGCCATTGAAGGAACACGGAGTTCAAGCTGGTGGCCTTCTTCGAGCATACAACAACTGTATCCTAAAGCCATTTAGTCCGCTTTAATCGCAACTGCAATAGAGATAGCCAAGCGCAGCCTCATAGGAATGTTGCTCCTAGAAAGGAATATTAGTTCCAAACAAGGGAACTCTCGAACAAGAAGGCAAGTGAACGAGGGCACAGTGTTGGCTTTTATCTCTCCTTTTCTGGAGTCTTGCGCTCAGTGACTTACTCCTGGAGCTAAGCAACTCTGGTTGTAAGATGCCACCTAGGTGCCAACCGCCTGTAGCTTACGCAGACGATGTGGCTCTAGACATCTTAGGAAAAGATCTTAATATAATGTCCCAACTTACGCAACAGGCATTAACAAAACTAACTCAGTGGTGCACGAGGTGCCAACCTATTGTAGCGCTGTACTCCTCCAAAAAAGATGAATGATACACAAGGTCCCGCCTAAGTGTCAATCCACTGTAGTGTTGTACTGGAGGTCCAGCATAGCACCTTAACAGGAGGCGTCTGGGGCAGACCTGAGTCTTCGGACAATGGATGTTTGCGGAGGACGATTGTCGAAGTCGGAGCTGTAGACCTTCCTGAGGTAACCTCTGTGCCCCTATCTTGGATAGGGCTAACTTACACACAGAGGGGTTGACTCAGCCCTGGTGTTTGTCGCCGCTAAATGAGGAGTCGGGGGTGGGCCTTGAAAAGCCCAGAGGTGCCTACTCGCCCCTCCGGGCCACACGTGGGTTGGTCTCAGACGGGCAGTGGTTCGCAGACATGGCGGTGATCCACCGGTCCTTAGACGGAGGCTCGAAAGATATACACCGAAAGCTAAAAATCTGAGCACACCAAGTCTGTAGTGTTGTGCTCTAGTAAGCGTACGAGATGGGGTATGGAACCAAATATCACCTACTGGCTTTCCTCTCCTTATAGTGCCGTCTCTCATCCTTCGATCGGAGAAGGCACTATAAGAAAAAGTTAACAATCATCAAGGCGATTCTCATTTTCGAGGTTGCAGCTCTGAAGAGTTCGGTTGATGTTCGTCCGAACCACTCTCGCAGATTCTTCAACCACGATGTTCTGCGGCGACCTCTAGCCCCGCTTCCTTGGATTTGTACTTGCATAATTAGTTGTAAGATTGAGTATCGTTTTCCTCGAACTACGTGACCCAAAATCTATCCGCGATACTCTGAGTATGCGGCGATAAATCTACATTTTATAGGACTTCAGCTTTTTTATGAGCATATTTTATTCCATATAATAGAATTGAAAATATATAGCATTGTACCATCCACATTGGTAGAGATAGGTCTAAGTTTCTTCTTGTAAGGAGTTTCTTCATTTTCACGAAAGCTGTTCTTGCCTTTTAATACGTTTATTCATTTCTGCGCTTTAATCGTTATTATCTTCGAATCTTGTTCCTAAATACTCATAGTTTCTCACTTTTTCGATTTTGATGTTGTTTACTAATAAAGGTGAAACATTATTGTCAAAGCTTTGTTTAATAACCATGGTCCGTATGATTTCCCCTTCGTTAAAGTTAGAGACAGTCCTACATTTTGTTTGTTTTTGTCATACATGTTAATTTTGATATGTTTTCATTTACTCTAATCAATTATTTAGTTAACAAAAGCCTTAACGAAGGAAATCATACGGCCTAATGTATTTAGTCTTCTTTAAATTAATTTTTAATCTACAAGCTTGGCTGACAGTATTTATATTTGCAACATTTTCTGGAGATCTTGGATGTTCGTAACTATAATTACGGTGTCGTTTGCATATCTGATGTTGATAGTTTGCCATATTTATGATTATTCCACCATAGTTTTCCTTTACGGCGTTCTTAAAAAAGCACTCTGAGTACATATTAAACAGGACTGGGGACAATATGCAGCCTTCTCGAACACCTCATCAGATCCCGATATCATTAGAGTCATGACCACATTGAGGGTCATGACTCTGATGATATCGGGATCCGAGGTGTTTGACAAGTTGCATACTATTCCCAGTCCTGTTTGACATGTACTCAGAGTGCTCATTTAAGGGCTTTCTGGTTCCAGTAAAGATTTCTAATTATGCGGATATCGTTATAGCCCTTTTGCTTTAAGATTTCCATTAGTCGTTCGTTTCTCACTTTATCAAAGGTCTTCTCGTAGTCAATAAAGCAGAGAAATAGATCAACGTTCATATCTAGACATCGAGGAATTAGGATATTTATGTCAGATAAAGCTTCCCTTGTACTTAGCTTTGCAAGGCAGTGAATAGCAGTTACTATGGCTCATTTACGGTGGGCAGCACTGGACAAGGTCAACCAGCCGGCATTTGGGATGGTGAATCTTTAAAGAATTCACTGGTGTCGCAAAGAATGTTGACTGGCGTCTACCTATCCCTGTATTCTACAACATGTTCTTCGCCTAAACTCATTCAAAGCTGGACTGAACAGAGAGAACAGAGTGAAGGAAATATGCCTACTAAATATCTTCGACCTGAACCTCCGAATCTCCTTCAGCTGTAATACTGCAGTCTTTTACAGCCGTAAGTGATCTCCGTTGAAACTGCAGCAGGGTGGTTAAAAACAATAGGACTTCTGCAAGTCAGGACCATATTTAAACCGAGAGTCAAGCAGCTGTCAGGTCAGTAACCGCTTCAAGTAGCATCTCGAAGGTATTTGATTGCCGAAATCAGTGTCTTCTTCCAATCAAATACCTTTAAGATGTTACTTACAGCTGTTAGAGACCTGACAGCTTCTTGGCTCGCTGTGTAAATATGGACCTGACTTGTTGTTTTGAACTTGCAACGTACTAGCTACCTACCTAATTTATAAGAGTATATTGGGTTTATAATATAATTTATAGATTGGCCCAATATTGGCCCGACTATATTTAATATAAAAATAAATTAAAATAAACCTTTATTCACGGATGTACCAATTTACAGAAAATAAAAATATTTTACAAAATAACAATTCAATACTAAAGATAAAAACAAAAATAATAATGACAACATAGTAATCTTTTAACAATTCTCATAAACTGGGGAAATGTATTACAAAAAATATCAAAATCAGGATAAATTAACAAAGAATTTGCTGTACGCATAAGACGTGTAGTCGGAGTGTGGAAACCATAATTCGTGTTATGGTTAGCCAAGATGTGAATCATGTCAGTTGATAAGCTGGAATCAATGTTTTTATTTCAAAAATTATTATCATCTAAATTGGGCTTTATCTCGAATTCGGTATCTTAGAAAGGCACGGGATATTCAACTTCTGCAAGTACTAAATTAATAGTTAATATTAGAACAAGTTATAAAACGTAGAAATTTTCCCAATTTTCTATTTAATGCTTGTTGCGCTACAATTTTGATGAAACTGGATATACAGAATGTTTGAAGAGGAAACAAATCTAAAATCACTAATATTAGGATTTAAATAGCTTATTGTTTATATTTTAATCTAGTTTTATATCATTGTAATTAATGATAAAGTATTTGCGTTTGAATTTATGTTTTTCGCGTTCTGATGGTAACTTGATGCGCCAGAGGGCTTTGCATATGAATCTATGGAAAATCAAATAAATTTCAGGAAATGGGAAAGTCCAGTATAAAATTGAAATATAAAACATGAAAACAATTAATTAGTTATACTTATTCAAAGGTTAAATGTGAAGGTGTTCAAGAACATTTATAGGTTGAAAAATTGAAAATGCTATATTATTTACAATCCACTAACGACGACTCTTATAAACAAGTTAAATAACTGACTTATTTTAATATTGGAGTTCAGTAAAACCTCGATACTCCGAACTTTGAATAAAATGTACTAAATTGTCTAATTTATATTTTTATAAAAACTAAATAATGTACGGATTTTATATCATTTAAACGTGAGTAACATTTTCTAGTTTCCATCAGTCCATCAGTTTTCAAGTGAAAGGAAGGCAAATTATTAAATAAAATAATTTATATTAAATCGATCAACACAAGGCATTGCCTTACCCATTAAGCGCCATTGATGCAATACCGCAACGTTATTATTATTATTGTTTTTAATTACTAAATAAGTTAATTTGATAGATTGTTTTATTTGACCTGACTTAAGAATGTGTGAAGAAAAATGTAAATATTGTGTTATTCAAATATTTCGCTTATTATTTATTTAAAAAAAAAAATTGCATTTCTAACTTCACAATATTTTAGTGTTTTGCACTTTACCTGAGTGCAAAACACTAAAATATTGTGAAGTTAGAAATACACTAAAAACTGTACGCTAAAAATAAAATATTAATAAGTTTAAAAGTTCTAAAAGCTTATTAAAGAAAAATACCTAGATATATACATAGAACATTTTCAAGCATTCGTTGTTTTTAAAAAGCGTTCAATTTAAAGCCTCTAACGAGTGTTTCCACTCCTAGACTAAGCATGAAGTAAAATTTCGAGTTTAGAAGAGCCTGAAACTTTGGTTTGGTCGTGTAGCGCTACGCGACCAAACCAAATTTTCAGGCTTTTCTAAACTCGAAATTTTACTTTACGCGCCACGCGTATTAAACACTGAAATATCGTAAAGTTCTAAATATACTGATTAGGCAGTATTCTAAAGCAGTATATTTTAACTTCACTTGAAATCAGTGTGTATACACGTGGCGCATGAAGTAACATTTCGAGTTTAGAAAAGCCGACCAAACCAAATTTCCAGGCTGTTATAAACTCGAAATTTTACTTCATGCGTGGTCTGGGAGTGGAAACATTCGTTAGAAGCTTTAAATTGAAGGCTTTTCAAAACCTTCTCATGTCTGAACATTTACAAATCGGGATATGTGTACCTAAAAGAACAAAATCCGTGTATTTAGAAAACATATACTCTAATAATATATGTTGTTGTTTAATTCAAAAACAAATATTACTTTAAATTCGAAATAGCGTAAAATGATAAAGTATAATCTTTAAAAAAGCTTTGAAATTCAAGCGTTTATTTTTAGAATAAGTTAACGATCATCACTTCAAATATTTGTATGATATTACATTACTATTTATACCAGTAGATGGCATTTGTGACGGAAAATTCAAATTTAGGTTCTACACACAAACACTGGGCATTAAAATGCTAGCACAGGGTTTCCAAGATCCCACAAATACATCGAAATAAATAATTTCGTAGAAATATCTAGATATATAGTTGCCTAAGAGTGTTCCATCATTGTACCGGTCCTGATCTCAAACACAAACAAAATACGGATACAAGATTCTTTTGAAAGTATTTGTGTGTTAAAACCAAACACAACAATTTGAGAAACTCGAAATAACATGTTCTTATAATTGCTAATTGCACGGCAAAACGAGCTTGCACCTTTAATATTTAGATAGCGTAGCCTCGGGACAAACTGACTAGGAGAAACATCTCCTGTACTCACCTACAGATTTTTTGTTTTCGTAATATCTATGTGTACGTGTGGATTGTATAGAGGAATAAGGAATGTTTAAGACAATGCCACAACGTAAAGTGGAGCTAGAAATGCGTGCGTTCCCCACGGCGAATTTGCTATCGCTCGACCAAAGCCTAATGATCAGCGAGGTGGACCAACTCCTCACCCACATTGTGCACGTAACAGTACTGTACTCTTCAGATTATTACTAGAACAAAATACAAGCACGGCACATACCATTTTAAATTATGTTCACACGAAATTTTCATATTCAACAGATTTATCATTTTCGTTTTTAACAATTGCGTCGCGTATCCGAAACGAGCACATTTATATTCGTATTTCGCTATTCAGAAGAGTCCGGTACTGTACATAATAAGGCGTGTGCTTTAAGAGATTGTTTCACATTATAAAAATATAGAATACAGGTGTATCACGATTCCACTACAGAAATAGGCTTGTTTAAAGTGACAAGCTGTAAAAGGTGAACATTGAGAAATCGCGCGAACGTCCGATTTGAGAAAAGCAACTAAATTAAAGAGCCTAATAATCGCCATCACTCGTGATTGATAGGTAGGTGTTTTCTAATAATTACTTTTTAGTTTTGGTGTGTACATCTGAAAAGTCGACTTTCGTTTTAATAATTCGTAACATAATTAATTTCCTTACTGGCTATACCCGTCGGTAAAAATGCATACAAAAGAAATCTAGTACATCACTTAATTATATATATATAGAAAAGAAATAACCCGCTGGATCTGTGTGTAAAACATGAGAAAGTTATTAGATATTGGATAATTAATTGATACACTCCCACGTAGCGAAAAATCGACTCAAAAAAATATGTTTTGCTTACACCAATTATTAAATAATTCATTCCACTGGATATCATTACCTTTATATTTGATAAGTAATACATTATTACATAATATGTTCATAAAATTTTTATGCATCTTAAAACAACATAAGGCCACCAAGAAAAGATATTCTAACAATACATGAATTAATTTCAACCCGTGTCATGGATCAGTCATATACAGGGAATATTTCTATAAATTCAATTCAGTTCATTTCAACTCAATTCAATTTACTTATTTCCAAATAGATTGATGAATTTATGAAAATCAGTGTTCATTATTTTCATTAATTGAAGCCAATGTTCATGTTTTCATTAATATCATAAGTCATTATTTTGCAATCTATACGGATTTTACTGAAAAGTATTAATATTTTATAGATTTCTTTTAAAACTCATAATCAAAATTTAGTAAATTTTTAAGCAAAGAATCTAAAAATCTAGCCAAGCTCTGTGTAATAGCAATAGTTTCATCAAAAAATAGTTTCATAAAAAACGACAATTCCTTTAATAATATAAAATGGCACTGGTTAGGTTGCTGTGTGTTTCAATTTTATTTATATCGTATATTTTTATTGAGGGTTATGAAAAGTCACAGAATATAATTCAATATTTATCCTTAACAAACTGAGTTATGGAATATCATGCTGAAATTGTTTCCAGTGCTGCAATGCAAAAATGCAACGCAACGGCAATTATTTGGATAAAAGAGTTACCATATATTGATTCAAAAAAATGCTGTAACTCAATACTTGTATTATTCCAATTGTATAACACTGATTCTATTCTTAAAAATTATTTAAACATCAAATATTTATTATTGTGTTCTTGTTACCAAGTTGACTAACATATACATTTTTGTTCAGCGTGGATAAACATAACTTAACTGGCTTTAAGAAAAAAGCGAAGGTGAATTCCAGCACATTTAATTAACTGCGTTTGGCTTTTATTTTAACGACCCTCAATGCTCAATGCTATTATTGTAGATATTCCTCTCCAAGTGCACAGCACAATAAAATTTGTCTCGTGTCCACTTCGTTCTTAATTTCCTTCGCACATTGATTTTTCGCTTCTCCTATCTTAGTTAATTTTGATTCGGTCTTAAGTGTTTTCTGTAGGAGAATAGCCCTGTGATTGCCTTGTGTTCATCAAGCTACCCTCCGCTACCCTCATCACCCCTTAACTCACCCTCGCACAGATCACAACATGGCAATTAATAGGAAGACTTTTAGAGGTGACGAGAATCATAAAATGCTTTTGCTCTCTACGTATTCTTTTCATCTCCCTGCTGATGCTCGTAAGTAAATAGTGTTACTTCAAATCACCATTTCTACTATTACCGATTTTCTTAGGCGTCCGCAAAGGGGAAGTTGCCAAATTTGGAAAGCGTAAGATTTCGTTAGACGCAATAAATATTTGTAAAATTAATAAATGTGATAATTCTGGATATTTAAAAATGTTTTACCATGGGTTAAGTGAGAAATTAATTAAACATAAAGAATGTGAGATTAAACATAAAATGAAGTTATATTCAATTTGATTTTATGTTTAATCTTACATTCATTAATTTTAAAAATGTTTATTGCGTCTAACGAAATCTTACGCTTTCCAAATTTGAGCAATTTGGTTTGGTATATGTATTTTTGCTTAAAATAAAAATCCCTGTATAAAATCCGGTGATTTTTAAGATGTTTAATTTTATAAAGAATACAATATATATACAATAATCTTTTTTCTACTCCAATTATGAAATGTCTTTTTAATCTAATTGATTTTTTTATTATGTGTCGTTACAAAACTGTTTACATGCATGCTTAGTGGAGTGTAAGCTGGAATAGGTGAATTCGACTAAACGTCAAAAATTTCAATGATTATTTGCTGGCTTGCTTCACACAGACCGAATGGGGAACTCGTACAGGTCAATTTCGAGGCAAATCAGCACCCCCAACACGTTAAGACCACTCGCGACGCTCAAATGTCCCAAATAATGAAAAAAAATGCAGAATTCGATTTTGCATACGTCTGTCGCCCTAAGCTGCGAGTGCGAGCCGTGCCCATATCTGACAATAAAAATAAACGTCAAATTGAAACAGTGAGTGCTTTGTACGTTAAAGTAAAAATGTCGAAAATTAACGATAGTGAGTTTGAACTTACACCCCCCAGTATTGTTAATGCTGCGAAAATCGCCAGTTCCAATTTAATACCAAACACATCGCAGAAAAAGTATGAAAATGCATACAATTCGTTTATTAATTGGCGTAAGGAGCAGAAAACAAACTCGCATTCAAAAAATGTTCTTTTAGCCTATTTCGGGGAGCTCGCTAAGACATTTAGACCGTCTACCGTATGGTCACAGTACTCGATGTTGGAAACCACAGTAAATATTAAAGATGATGTGGATATATCAAATTACGCAAAGTTACGAAGATTTTTAGAGCTGGTTATCGTCCAAAAAGTAGGAAATGTTTTCTTCTAAAGAAATTAAAAAAATTATTAATGAAGCTCCATATAATGAATATCTGTTTAGAAAAGTAAGTTACATATTTTAAATAAATTAAATATTTACGAGTATTTTTGTAGGTTATGTATGGAAATAATGGGTGATTGTCGTAGGGACAAATTGCATAAAATGCAAGTAACTGATTTTGAAGATTTAGGTTCAACAGTATTACTGTATCTCCTAAATACGAAAACAAGCGTTTCCAGAAAATTTACAATAACAAGACACTTTTATCACATTTATAAAAGATATGCAGATCTTCGCCCGCAAAATGTTTAGCAAACCTGTTTCTTTCTAAATTATCAAAAAGAAAAATGCACCACCCAGACAATCGGATTAAACAAGTTTGGAAATTCGGGAAAACAGATTGCTGTTTTCTTAAAACTTTCCAATCCGGAATTACATACTAGACATTGCTTTCACAGATCTTCTGCAACAATTCTCGTAGACAGTAGTGAAGACATAACATCTTTAAAACGACACGGAGGGTGGAAATCCACTTCAGTCGCTGAAGGTTACATAGAGAAATCTTTGAAAAATAAAAGCCATGAAGCAAATAAAATTATAAACTCTATAGAAACAAGTGAACCACCATCCACTTTAAAAACTAACATTTCATGTACTTCAAAAAATCAGTTTTTTGAAAAAAAAAAAAAACAGAAAGTACAATTAATACCCCATTTACACAATCTCCAAAAATGGTCTTTAACAATTGCAATAATATTATGTTTAATTTTGTTAATAAATAAAACTTATATATTATATAATTATGTTAGATTTAATTTTGATAAAAAATTAAACTGATTTTTTGAATATATATAGTGTATAGTCCTAGAAAAAGTACAGTGTGCAATTCGCATGAAATGACCATTTCCCACTCGTATGAATTGCTGCATTCGCCTGCGGCTAGTGTTAGATGTTATCATTCCATTCTCATTGTACAACATACTATTGAACTTCACTTAAAATCAGTGTTTTATACGCGTGGCGCATGAAGTAAAATTTCAAGTTTGGAAAAGCCTGAAAACTTGGTTTTGTCGCGTAGCGCTACGCGACCAAACCAAATTTTCAGGCTTTTCTAAACTCGAAATTTTACTTCATGCTTGATCAAGGATGGGAAACACTTGTTTAAAGATTAAACAACTTATGAAAAACCACGAAAATTTACAAATAAATGAAAAATTTTCTGTATTTATTGTAATATGCTTAAAACAGCGTATTTGGAATTAAATGAACTTTAATTTGAGCTTTTTTTTGTTATGACTTAAAAATTATGTCCATTACAAGCGCTTAAAATATGAACTTCTTGTTTTCTGTAAAGAATTTGAATCGTTCAGGACTTTCCAGTAAAAACCATTTTAATTTTCAAAATAATTATAATTTTCTTTTAAGCAGCATATTCAGAATTGATTGGGCTTTAATTTGAGCTGTTGTGCAGTTTTGTGTCTAGTACACGCGCTGAATGTCAAACATTTGATTAAAAGTCTCTGTTTACAAAAATATTTATTGTTTCTGGTGAGTTTGAGTGGACACTTTCTGTTTACAAGAAGATTTATTGTTTCTGGTGAGTTTACGATTTTTTTTTGATAAATTAAACACCACACCGTGTTTGAAAAATTGTTAGGAACTTGTGTGAGTTTTTTGAGATTAAAAGGAAACAAATGTTCGTCAAACTACATAAAACTTTTAACTTTTATAACAAACAAGCAAATATAAGATTTACTAAAATCGAACTTTGAGTGTTTGTACTAAGCACATTTTTTTAGTTATGAGAACTTATTTCACATCAAATTAAAGCTAATTTTATCCGTAATCAAATACTTTGTAAGCAAATTAAATTGATTTGGATCTATAGGAAGCATGGACCTTAAGCGCATTAAGTCATTTTCAGTTTTCTGAAAACAGAATTTATTAAAAATTGAAAAATACTAACAAAAAAATGCTTCGAAACAAAGATTTTGTATTAAATAAGCAACAATTTGAACTGTAGTGCAATTTAGTCTTTTAAACATTTTTTCATATTCTCTACAAAAAATATTTAAATTAATTTTTCGCAATCTTGAGAAACGACAGAAAATCATTGGATTGGCTTAACCTAAATTTTGAGTTAATCTAATCTGTTTAAAAATGTGAGTAAGAGTCAGTGCGTAATGTGAAATCTTTGTTTATTATCAATATTTAATTAAAAAAAAAACATAACATTTTTAAGATATTTGGACTTCTTAAGAAAACGTATTTCTATAAACAAGGGCTTTATTTTGAGTTGACGTTAATTTTGTTATTTGAAAATTAAAATTACAAAAAATCACTTACATTAATAATATAGGAAATAATCTGGGCTATTTATTTTACCTAAAACTGTTTACGCAATTTTGTCCATTTTTATTAACATTACAAATTCCGAGCAGTTTTTTATTGGAGAGTCTCAGTAATATCCTCACGAGTGTCTTCCGCTCCCAGACTAAGCATGAAGTAAAATTTCGAGTTTTGAAAAGCCCCGTGAAAATTTGTCTCATGTCGCGCGACGACCCGAGATAAATTTTTGTTTTGCTTCTTTTAATGATTTAGTTGTGTGTGGGGGGGGACTAAATAATCTGTTAATTTTACATATTTTTTGAACTCATATTTTGTTCTAATTTTCTTTATTATTTCACTTCAACATATCAACTATCGCTTGAGTAGAGATTTAGTGCAGAAATTGTAAAGAAGTACTGCACTATTTCATATAATGAGCCAGGATTCCCTTCAAACTATATTCTTATTATACCAAAGTTAGTATTTACAGTAGAAACAACTCAATCAGATATATGTACATTATAATCGAATAATCATTAGGCACTGGCGAAGTTTATGTAATGCAAGGGAACGCAGCGCCTGTCATCGATTTTTTAAAACGCATTATACTAGTAACCTATATTTTAGATATTTAGGAGAGGTTATCGTATGTTAACAAACATCCCCTACTTGATAGAAATCGAAATGAGTGAGAGGGATTCACCCCATATGACGTAGCGCATTCAGCATTGTATGAATACAGACAGCGTAATTGTTGGTACTTTACAAAATAAACAAGCATCGGTTATTTTTTAGTGACGCTTCTTTATTTTCAGTTAGTCATTATATATTAATCAATTCCCGTGCTAATGGTAGTCAACACTCTTCGAATTGGGGTGTCATAGTTATTGTATGCAATGCAGCGATAAAATTTGATTTGATCCGGTGTGCGGAAAACGGTAGGGAGGAAAACTACAAGATTTTCACACTCTAGAAATGACAACGATTTTCCGACTTATTAACCACGTACATCTGTCAACATGAAAAAAAGCGGCCGATTCGACCATTTGTCGTCCCTCCCAAGCTTATTATAGTCATTCAACTTGCCTGGTCAACACATGGAGCATTTATTTCCTCGTTTGATTCGGCTGGATGATTGTAACCGCAGTGTGATATATTTCATTTCACGAGCGGACGGAATTGTTGTTTCATTTCACATCTTTCACTTCAGTTTTTTTTTTGCTTTTCTCGTATGTCATACATGAGAAAAGCATTTGGCTATCGTGAACATTGTCTTAGTAAAAATTCACTTTGAGTCTTTTAAGATGTTTATCATAAAGTTTGATAATGACAGAATTAGAGTCAAAATATTTGTTAAAAACTTATAATAGGTCAATTATTTTCACCCTCAAACATCAACATTTCACCGTCAAACGTCAATATTTCTTGATAACCAGGGATGGTAAGAGCCCCCCCCCCCTCCTTGGGTACGCCCATGCCTCAGCTTACATGGAAAATACAGGCAGACAAAAAAGCTGCCCCGAAATTTGATAATTTTGAAAAACGCACGGATGCTGAGAACCAATAAGTAGGGGTGTTATGGAGCCCGGCATCCGTGCATTTTGAAAAATTACGAAATTTTGGGGCAGCACTTTTGTTGTTTGGTACCTTGGCTTGTAATATTACACATGGTGTAGGTAGAACGTATAATTCAGTTGAATATATTAGTAGATTCGATTTTTCAGATGTCGGCGGTCAAAGGAAATATTTTCATCTTTTCTAATTATAGAAGATAAATTAGAGTGGAAGCGAAGTGAAATAGAGCTAACTATATGGTTATTATGTTGTGTGATGTGATGTGTGTAAGGCCCAGCAGATCAATACCCTAGAGGTAATTTATAATTTTCCTGTAATCGAGGTGATGTCCTGCGTTAGTCTTAGAGAAGCAAACATGCGATCCTGCCATCAGATCGTTTCAGTCACGCCTTATTTTCTATCAGTATTCCTCGTGTGCCTTATTATTGTACACATTTCGTTTATAATGTTTGCAAGGAATGAAAGCATTGCTTGGTCGCTAATTTTATTTCGTGTGGCTGCCGCTGATGTGACAAAATTTACAGGGCTATAATAATTAGGAGACCCGCTGGTGTTGAGTTGTGTTTCACACGCTGCCAGTTCGCGAATACATTAATTACAAGTTGGGGTGGCTCTAGTTTAGTGAGTTGCGTGTGTTTAGCTTGTCATTACCGTGCCCCGGTGCCCCTGTGATGGATGGCAGCGCCACTGTGAGTGTCGTAGCTCTTTCACGAGCTACCAATCACCATCACCCTCAATTTAAACAACAATATCTCATAAACTCTTATACACACTAACTTAACGTTGTTACTGCTACAAACATATGTTTTCCTAACCTTACCAGAAACCGACACTATTAATATTTAATTAAATCATAACATGGATCAAACTCCATAGCGAACGTTCAAGACTTGTCATTTTCCAATGCTGGGTACGATGCAACTCATGTAAGAGATTCAAATCCTAGAGAGGTTCACGATTCCGATTCGTGAGCCTTTGGATTGTTGTTTTCTCATCCCTGATGTTAGGCGCTAGAGTTTATGCCGCTACAGGCAAACTAGATTCAATTAAGTGATTTTTTCTTAAATAGAATTTTAGTTATTTTACGATTACTTTTCTTGAATGTTGATGGGTGCTATGAATTTTATAGAGCATCTTTAATCCTTTTTATACAACCTACTCAAAATCTATAAACACAAGATAAAAATTAGCAGTATGTTTTAAACTTCACAATATGTTTGTGTTTTATATGCGTGGCGCATGAAGTAAAGTTTCGAGTTTAGAAAAGCCTAAAAATTTGGATTTATCCAAATTTTCAGGCTTTTCTAAACTCGAAATTTTACCTCATGCTTAGTCTGGGAGTGGAAACACTCGTTGGATGCTTTAAAGTGAACGCTTTTATAAAAACAACGAATGTCTAAAAATGTACACAAGGATATGTACACTTAAAGACAAATTACCTTCCAGTGAAATTATAAAATGTTAAAAATATACAGATAGCTCAAAATGTTAAAAAAAAAATGGGGAACAAAGAGAAACATTGATCTTTTAGTATATGTGAAAATTAAAAAATACCCCATCGATAGTTTTCGTGCTATTTCCACGTGAATGTCAAAAAGAGTGGATTTAAATCAAATTTTATAGATTATTCAAAGTTAACTTTAAAATTTTGCTTTAGATGTTTATCAAATTTTGTATGTTAAGAAAGCGTTTTCTTTTTAATAAATGTGAAAATTAAAAAATACCCTTTCGATAGTTTTCGAGTAATTTCCATGAGAATTTGAAAAAGAGAGGATAAAAGTTAAATTTTATAGATTATTGAAAGTTAAAAAATCATAACTTTAAAATTTAGCCTGCGATCGTCATAAAATGTTGTGACATTGTTAAGAAAACATTTCCTGTTCAGAAAATGTAAAAATTGAAAAATTCCCCTTTGATACTTTTCGAGTTATTTTCATCTGAATGTCAATAAGTGCGGTTATGAATCAAATGTTATGTATTATAAAAATATAAAAAATCATAATTATAAAATTTTGTATAACATCTTTATGAATTTTTGTAAGCATCTTAAAAAACATTGTTTTTTAGTATATATGAAAATTGAAAAATACCCCATCGATAGTTTTTGAGTTATTTCTACGTGAATGACAAATATTATGGTTTATAAAAATTTAAAAAATCATAACTTTGAAATTTTGCGTGAGATCTTTATAAAATATTTTAAATATTGCAGTTTTAGTATATGTGAAAGTTAGAAAATACCCTATCGATAGTTTTCGAGTTATTTCCATGTGAATGTCAACAAGAGCGATCATAAATCAAATTTTATAAATTATAAAAATTTTAAAAATCATTACTTTAAAATTTGCATGAGATATTTAAAAAAATTTGGTGAGTATGTTAAGAAAATATTTCTCTTTCTGAATATGTAAAAACTGAAAAATACCCCATCGAGAGTTTTCGAGTTATTTATGTCTGAATGTCAAAAAGTGCGGTTATTTATCAAGTTTTATGGGTTATTAAATTTAAAAGAATCCTAATTTTAAAATTGTGTACCAGATTTTTATGAAATTTTGTGAGAAAGCATTGCTTCTTCAGAATATGTAAAAATTGAAAAATATCCCGTTCATATTTTTCGAGTTATTTCAATCTGAATGTCGAAAATTGCGATTATAAATCAAATTTTCTGAATTATAATAATTAATTAGTATATGATGGTACTAGACTGTATGTTACATAAAATTAGGTTAAAATTCGCTGTAGATTACGAATCCGCAAATTGTTCTAACGTCGAAAATAACAGAATTACGCTCCTCAGCTGTCTTTATTTACTATTTTACGTCAGTATTGACAATCGCACTCGATCCCTTGGCTAATTAATGGGAATGCTGAAAAATTTATGATAAATTTTAAAAATGATTAATAATTTATGATAATTAAGTAACTTCTTGATAAATCACACTAAATTGTGAAAATGTTTAACATTAACGGAAATCTTGGAAATTCACAAAAACTGTCTCAATTTTCTTCAGATTTCACGATAACCTTCAGAATTTTGTCAATTAACGGTCGGAATTTTGAAAATTAACTCAAATCGTGGAAATTCATGAAAATTAACGTAAGTTTAGGAAATTCGCGAAAATTGCTAATGGTATCAAATCTGACGAAAATCTGGAAATTTATGAATAACCGTCAATATTTCCGAAATTAACAAAAATCTTGGAATTTCTCGAAACGCGTCACAATATTAAAAATTAATAGAAATCTAAACATTTCTGGAATTTTAAAAATTAAAGGCAATATTAGGACAGTTTAGAAAAGCTTTAAAGAACAACAAAAATTTTGGAAATTTATTAAAAAATCTGGAATCTATGAAAATGAACTAAAAATGTTCTAAATTCATGAAAACCGTCAGCATTTTTAAAATGAACGAAAACTTACGAAAAATTGTCAATAATTTTAAAATAATATATAATTGTGAATTAAATTAAAAAATATAATTGGAATTTGTTTCATCAATATTTTCTTAAAAAAGTATTTATTTAAAATAAAAAATAAAAGTCATAACATCCAATATTCAAACTGTCAAAATTGTCGATAATGTAAAAATTGTCGATTTTATAAACGAATGAAAAGCTTCCAAAAAACCTATATTTTATTCAACAACCTTAGTAAATAAACACTTCGTTAAGATTTCACTGTTTATTAGTTGACACTGCAACAATTATTTCACCACACAGTGGCTTCAGCAGGCAGATGAATGATTCAGCTATTAATAAAATGAATTATTCTGTAACGAGTGTTTTTCAATCCCAGATTAAGCATGAAGTAAAATTTCGAGTTGAGAAAAGCCCGAAGAAAATTCTGGCATTTCTCAACTCGAAATTTTACTTTATGCGCCAAACGTATAAAACACTGGTTTATAGTAAAGTCAAAAATATACTGCCCATTTAATAAAAGAAAAACTAATATGTATATCACACGTTTTTAGAATCGAAAATTGGCACCATGTGGTCTTGAAATGGTGAACTTAAAATCAATTTTGATTTTGATCATCACCACAAAGGTGGAAGCGATTCTGAGATCTCATGCGTACGTCCTAATTTTTTTCATAATGGGCAAAATAGAACTATTGAAAACAATATTTTTAGAATAATAATATGTCATGTAAATTTTATGTGAATGCGAAAATTGCAAAAATGCATAAGCTCGTAGAAAGTGGACTCTTCACATATTTTTCGATTACATATTCAATTGAATTAATTATAAATTGTTTAACTTGCATAAATGTTAGAATCAGCGACGACATATGCATACCGTGATATTCTCGACAAGAGCTGTAACGGACAACTTATATTCTTGTTATAAATTTGAAAATTACATCGTGCCCCAATTATTTTCACGAACCACTGACTAGACGCATATATTAAGTAGCTCTGAGTCGCAATTAGTTGCAATTGTCTCTTAAAACACAACAGCACTGTACTCCTAGAGTTTTCTACATCGAGTTTACTTCAATATACCGTCAATATAATCGATTGAAAAGAATGCCAGCGTCTCGGGCGATTACCTCACCCCTTGCGTTATCTTTTTCTTATATCCAACTGCGTGTTTGTGCGAGATTTTTGTAAATTTCTGCTAGTACAGTCCTGCACGTATGGGAAGAAGTTGGTCGGAAGCCGCAATCCTGCTTTGAAAGTCCCGGCCAAGCGTATATTGTAACAGCACGCGGTCTCGGACAATGGTCACTTTCATATCCAGGTCCGTTGATGGACACTGGACAATTCCAGCTCACTTCACTCGACTTAACGATTTCTTCTTTACGATCGTTTCGTTTTTACGCAACACGTTTCTGAAAATACCAGAACAATTAAATTTTCTTTTGCATTATTTAATTACAAGAGTCATTTCCGCTATTCTTTTCCATTAGAAAATAGAAACCTTCTAATTATCGCCGATGGTATAAAACTTAACATCGTGTTTTATTTTTCAGATATTCACCATGAAATGTTTAAATACAACTGAAGGAAAACGTCTGATAAAAAAATTCATCATATGCTAAATGCCGAGCATCTCTGATCTCTATTGTCGTTTGAAATTACGACAATAGGGATCATAGATTAACAGAAAAACAGTGTTATTAATAGACGTTTGCATACAGCTTTAATACAGACGATATTAACCAGAGTTCGGAAATATCATGATATTTATATAAATTTCAAAATGTCGAATATATATATATATATATATATATATATATATATATACAGGGTGTCAATTTGAAAACAAGCCAGCCACAATGTCTTTGGAACCGTAACAGTTAGAGAAAATTTTCCAAAACTGTTCCTAGGATATGGAGGGGGAACCATTTTGATCCACATAACAGTCTTATATATATATATATATATATATATATATATATATATATATATATATATATTAGATTCGATAAAGGTTTTATTTTTTTTAAAACGGCCGTCAAGTACAGCAAAAACCACCAAAGATTGTGAATTGAAACTTTAATTAAATATTGTAATTTCGGTTCTGAAAAACTTTTGATAAAATTCCGGGAACCGGAAGTAGTTGGTAATGTAAAATGTATGGGAACGGAGGGTATTCCCGCACAGAGGGTAATGCCGCACGCAGTTATTCTTGCTATTAGATTAGACAATTCGCAAAACATTTTGCAGCTGCCATCTAACCTATAAAATCCGAACGAAAGAATTTGCCGATAATCTAACCTAAAGCACGTGTTTTGTTGTGACCACGAACAAATAGTTTTAACAGGTGCTTTTATAATAATTGATTTATTTCAAAAAGGTAAGAAAACATTAAAAATATTATTATCACTTCGTTTTTGTAGCGAAAAAACATGGTCCATACTGTTGAGGTTAGGGATATGTTAAACTGTGCAATCGGTTAATTCCGCACATTTAGATGCACAGAGCAGGGAGTTGGCGTACAGTGCGCCATTACCCGAACACTGTACGCCAACTCCCTGCTCTGTGCGTCATTACCCTGCAACTTATAATTATCAGGGTGTTATAAAACAATAATTGAAAATTATTTTTAGATGCCAAAATATAGACAAAGTACAACCAACCGCCAGAATGGAAAAGCGTTCAGTATTTTCTACTGAACAGGAAAGGGAAATCTGTCAACATTTAGTTACATTGGGAAAAATGTTTTATGGGCTTTTACAGCTTCGAAAAGCTGTATACGTATATGCAGAAATCTATAACATAAGACATAATTTTAATGATATAGAGAAAACAGCTGGGAAGGACTGGATGTACAGCTTGCTAAAAAGAAATCAAAATATAAGCATTCGCAAACCAGAAGCAACTAGCTTAAACAGGGTTGCTGCTTTTAATAAAGTCGAAGTGGAACATTTCCATAATAATTTAGAGAACGTTATGAGAAAATATAAATTTTTGCCAGGTAGAATTTACAATGTGGACGAAACTGGAATGACAACAGTTCACAAACTCTTGAAAATAATTGCCTCTAAGGGCCAAAAGCAAGTTGGAGTTGTGACTTGCCTAGAAAGAGGAAAACATATCACCATTTGTTGTTATATGAGTGCTGCAGGAAATTTTATTGCACCGATGTTTGTACAAGGTGGCGCAAAAGTTGTCACCCGATGTTCTTTGGCTGTAATTTTTTTTGTGAATGAAACACTCTGGCTCTTTGATTGTGTTTATTAGATGTCTTAATTTTTCTCCATTAAATCCAGAAAACGATATCGACTAAGTGACCGCCGGCAGAATTGGTGATCATACGGGCCCGATTTATGGCATTTTCCATCACTCTTGCCAGAATTTCCGGCCCCACATATTCTCTTTGAGAGCTCTTTGAGCTTGAAGAGTCTGAGATTTGTTGACATAGACTCGTCACTTCAAGAAACCCCACAAAAAGAAGTCTAGAACGGTTTAATCGCCAAAACGAAAGATTAGGCGACCCGGAAATGCAGCCCTCACAATTATTTCGCGCTCTTGAGAAGTATAGCGAATCATGTCTTGTTGATGTGTATTTTGTATCTGTTTACTTCACAAATGTCAAAGCAGAACTTTAATTTGCCGCCATTTGCAATAATTATAGCATCTTCCGATAGGGTGATGTCTTTTGCACCACCTAGTAAATCCCCGTATGAGAAGGACACCATCATAAGAAAACAATTACCCGCCATGATTTATTTACCACTACTCCAAGAGTGGTTGGATGAATGAAAAATTATTCGCAATCTGGCTGAAACATTTTATGAGTCAAACTTAGGCAACTATTGAAGATCCTGTATTGCAAATACTAGACAATTATTGCAGTCATTCTTCACTGCGCAATTATAATTATTGCCATGCAAATGGAGTAGTCATGTTGTCAATTCCACCACATACCTCTCACAGATTGCAACCACTGGAGATTACGTTCTTCCGGCCTTTGAAGAGAGCATGATTTGGAATGCGACTCCTACATGAAGAGCAACCCTTACAAAAGAATAGCTATTTGCGATATTGCAGAATTATTTACTAAAGCCTATTTACGAGTTTCTGGTCAGGATAAAGGTTTTCAATCTACAGGAATATTTCGTATAGATAGACTGTTATTTTAGGATCTTGATTTTACTACACCTTGTTCTTATGCAAATGTAACAATTATAAAAACAACACCGGAACAAACTCCAAGTCCGTTCAATACTGATAAACTTAAATCTTCCGCACAAGACTCTCAGCTACTAAATATATCTTTTGACAAAATTACATCAAAACCTACATTCAATTTAGAGCTGAATACAAAAGGAAAACGCAAGAAACAAAAATCTTAAATACGGAAAATAAAGCAAATTAAGAAAATGTTCCAGCTGAAATAAAATACAAAAAACAGCTTTTTTTACAAAAAAAGAAACTTAGGTCAAGACAAACCACTTCTAAATAGCTAAACAAAATTGCTAAAACTGCCAAACGAAAAATATGTGAATCCAATTCTTCAGAAGAAGATATTGATGGAAGTCAGTTATGTGATGACGATGATTTGAATGATAAAAATTTAAATAATTTTGAAATCAAGTGTGAAATATGTCACAAAAACGACAAAAATGAAATTTGGTATTCGTGCTATGTGTCTGGATGTAAACACTGGGCTCATAAACTTTGAAGCGGTATTGATTGTGCTGGGAACTATTTTTGTGATAATTGTTTTACCATTTAAATATGAAATTTATACATTTCATAAATAATAATTGCATTATTGTTAATGTTCGTCATTACCCCTGCACGTTTGGGTAATCCCGTTTTTTGTAGTCATCATTTGTTTTTTTTTTTAAATTTAGTTATGGTGTGAAAAATAAAGACTTTAGTTATAAACGACTAGATTATTTGACAGTTTAAAAAACAATAAAAGTTCGAAAGCTGCAACTCTTATATTTTAGAAAATCTCTACAGGACGGCTTAAGTGTGCGCCAATACCCGCTCCCCTAATACCGGTAAACCTGTCTACAGATAAACTGTAAACTGTATTATATGTTTTCGAAAATTTACCAGTAATCCACTGTTTTCTATCGGTTTAATATGTATTTTTAAACTTTATTTTAAATCAGTGTTTTATACGTGTGGCGCATGAAGTAAAATTTCGAGTTTAGAAAAGCCCAGAAAATTTTCACGGTGTTTTTCTAAACTCGAAATTTTACTTCATGCTTAACCTGGGAGTGGAAAACACTAATTTAAAGCTTAAAATTGAACTTTTAAAAAAAACATATCTGAAGATTTAAAGTATACAAATGGTATATGTATGCTTAAAATAAAAACTCCCTGTATTAATAATTTATAAATACTAAATATTTATATTTCTTGTAGACATTAATTAAAAAACGAATTCAAAATTTATCAATTTTAATTAATAATGATCATAATTTTATTATCTGATACAAAAAAACAAAAAAATCTGATTTAAATTAAAGTTATAATTAGACTTATGAAAAAACTGATTGTGAAGGTTATGTTGGTTTTAGAATATTTCCATTTTAATTTAAGCTCGTGGGAAATTAATTAATAGTAATTTTGTTTTAACTATCAAAATGGCAAATACGTTTTTTGTGTTAAAAGAATCAGGTTTTGTTATTCTTTACAATTGCTGACAATTTGATCATATTATTATTATATTAGAATATCATATATTATATTTAAAAAAACATAGTTATGTTGTTTTCTTAAAACAAAAATTATAAAAACCTCTTATTATTTTCATTAGTTTTATTTAAACGAAAATATCCTGAAAACAAAAGAAAGTAGGTATAGAGTAACAATTGTAATATAAAGCCTGGAAACTAAAGAAGATAGGTATAAAGTAACAATTGTATTATAAAGCTGTTATTAATTTCCAGTTGAGAAATGGTAAGAGTATTATTATAATCAGTGAATCGTCAAGTACGAGTAATTGCATGAAAAGTTACTTTTCGTATTTTCGGTGTAATCAATGAATAAGCGAGAGTTTTAGTTACGCTGTGGCGCAGTCCATTGGGCAAACTTTGAGCAAATATGCTGCGACTGTCGGAAAAGTTGACGATGCAAAGGGACGAAGTTATTTCAATAGAAAGTCCGTTTTTGTCCCCCGTTACGCCACATCAGACAAAGGCATTTTGTTCATCGGGCGAAAGCTGCTGACAACTCGTCGTGCTATTTATATTTTATTCCACTACTCTCAAACACTTCAATCGTGTTAATTTTATGTAAATGTATGTATATCACGCTCGTGTAGTAATTCATTAACGAACAGTTCGAAAAAGTAGCAAATTATTGTTTTACATGCACAAAACGTAATTATTTAAACCAGTTGCAATCACAGAACGAATAAAATATGTGGATAGTCCAATTAAACTCGTTATTGACTAACTGTTCTATACAGGGTTTTCATTTGTAAAAGAGCCAACCCTGATATTTTTAATCGGAAGAGAAGTAAAATTGATATAATAAGTTAAGTCGATTGCTGTAGCGACAGGAAATACGTGTATATTATGACAATATGTTAGTATCCCTATCACCTACCATCTTCAGATTCTAAATGACCTCTCTTATTATACCTCATTTTATATGTATGTTCCCAGGAATTTAAAGCGAAATCAATAACGAAAATACAAGGCAGTACCTTAATCAATTTTCACCCAACAATTTAAAATATCTTCAACAATTTAGCTAAAATATATTTTGCAAAACATTATTTACAAAACTACAGGTAAGTAATGTTTTGCAAAATGAAAAATAATTATTGATACACGCAAACGGTAGGGGCTATTTGTAAATTGAATAAAAAAATAAATAAAAGTCAGAAAAAATTAAGTTTAATATTAATTTTTAAGCAAAGTTTTGGAAATTTAAGTGCCAAAGATTACGTTGTCCAAATGCTGACTTTCTGGAAACTTGCTCCATTTCGGTGGGATGTTGTCTTCAATTGCAGTTCGTGGTTTGTTTTTCTAAACTTTCTCTTTAAGGTATTTTTTTGATGACCGGCAAGGGCGAGCACGTACTGTAAACTGTGAACGGTATTGCGACATGTTAAGAAACTTGTAGGTTCCACAACTACAGGTGTTTAAAGGTTTTAATATGAAAACGTGGGTTCAATAAGATGGGGCAACTTGCCACACCTTAAACCAATCACTTGAGGTTGTCAATGAACTTTTCCCGAAAAAAGTGATCTCTCGTCGAAGCACCATCAACTGGCCTCCGAGATGCCCCGATCTTACACCCCTTGATTATTTCCTATGGGGATACCTTAAAGAGAACGTTTATAAAAGCAAACCAAGGACTGTACTGCAAATGAAGGACAACATCCACACCAAAATAGCGGCAATTTCCAGAGAGATATGTAGACGCGTAGCGGCTAATTTCCGTTATCGGTTAGAGGAGTGCCAGCAGCGTGAGGGTCAACATTTGAACAACGTAATCTTTGGCACTTAATTTTCCAAAACTTTGTCTACAAATTAATTTGAAACTTAATTTTTTCAAACCTTTATTTATTTTTTTATTCAATTTACAGGGAGTATTTGTAGACACCCTGTATAATTTTAAAATTTAAACATACCTAAATAATAATAACATAACACAATCAGAAAAATAACAAATTTGAACTTCACATTAAAGCTGTGTTTTATATGCATGGCGCATGAAGTAAAATTTCGAGTTTAGAAAATCCCGAAAATTTGGATTTGGGCGCTACGCTTCGCTTAGCGCCCAAATCCAAATTTTCAGGCTTTTCTAAACTCGAAATTTTACTTCATGCTTAATCAAGGACTGAGAACCTTCGTTTAATACATAAGCAAAAAATATATAGGTTTACTTTAAATAATATCAAACAAAACTTGATTATTCGGTAATGAATTACTTTCAATTACGAAAAGTATATTATTATTAAAATAAATTTTCAATCACTTGTTGTTTTTATCAATTAATTTGAACTTCTAATGAGTGTTTCCACTCCTTGATTAAGCATTAAGTAAGGTTTCGAGTTTACAAAAGCCTGAAAATTTGAATTTTGGCGCGGAGCGAAGTGAGCGCCAAATCCAAATTTTCAGGCGTTTTCTAAACTTGAAATTTTACTTCATGCGCAACCGGTATAAAACACTGAATTAAATTGAAGTTAAAAAAATAGTTTTAAAGTTTAATCTTATGTTAATAAATATTAGAAATTTTTATTTCGTATTTTGTTTAAATTGTATTTAATAACGATTCTTTATTTTACAAACTTTAAATTAGCAGTAGTTTTGAAAATCGGATCCATGTTTATAAACAAGATGTCAATTTTTATACTTTTTCTGAATCACCCTGTATAATTGAGCACACAGCTGTGATAAAATTGAATGTTTAATAATGTAATTTTAAATATCTTCAACAGTTTAGCTACAATTTAAAAACTTAAACCAACAAATCTTAATAAAGCAGTATAATATATAGTTTAGGCAATTTAAGATTACAAAAACACGTTTTAAACATGTTTTAAACAAATTTAATGTTTAAAACATGTTTAAAACAAAACCATTTAAAACACGACGTTTGTTTTTAAACATGTTTAAAATACTGATTTAAAACAAAGTGTTTTAAATATAACAACCCTGGTTTTGAAAAGTAAACTTAACTAAGCAGCAGTGGCGGCTCGTGAAGATTTTTATTGGTGAGGCTGCTAACCTAAACATACATTAGACTTTTCAGAGGGTTGGCAGATTTTAATGGGCCCTATTAAACAACATATTTATTGTGGGGCTTGTGCCAACATGTCATTAAGATAATTTAAAGAGAACTCCAGATAAAACGCAGGGACTCAAATACGGGGGCACCGCTACGAACAATTACATGACCGTCTTCCATTAAAACGAGAATGAAAATAATAGTATAGTAGTTTAATTCCCTCAAAAAGGCATTAATTACAAATCTATTTGAAAGATGGGTAAAGGATCGATAAGAACGACTCAGTATTTTATTTACATACAGGGTGTTTCACCTAAAACTCCCCAGACTAATTAACAAGAAACTAAAAATGTTATTAAGGTTTTGTTTGTTTTATTCAACATATGTTATTCAAGGCTTAAAATTAATTGCAGTTTCGCTGTCAGATGCGTGAGAAAATGTGATTCGATGATCAAAACTTTAAGAGTGACTTTTTCTAAAAGAATGGAATATTTTAAGACATTTTTATCATATGCATATTTTAAATTGCATTGGCCATTTTTAAGTTATAACCAATTTTTATATTTTCAAGAACTTTTAATACACATATTTTATGTAGTTCACGTTCTCAAAATCAGCATACATAACTTAAAATATAGTTAATGCTACGCTACACTCTTGATGGAACCGAATGTAGAAATTTAGTGGAGAAAAACACTTGTTTTGTTTTAGTTTAACCTTTGAGAATGAGAATGATCTGTTAAGGAAAATGAAAATAAAATCATGAAACGAAACAAGTGCTTTTCTTCACCAAAAACTTAAAATAGATTGAAAATTATGAAACACTTATATTAACAAGAATATAACTTAATATATTAGTATGAATATTATTTAAATAAAATTCATACTTATATATTTAATCATGTTTCACCAAGTGATTAATGTAAACATAGTGAAAGATAATATAACTTAATTCTGGTTAACATTCATTTAACTAATTGTTGAAAAAAAAGTTATAAAAGATGCTCAAACTTTTTAGCAGATTCGAAAAGAAACTTTACTTTAATAAAAAAAATATTTTCTTGTTAATTTGTCTGGGGAGTTTTAGGAGTATTATATTGGTTAACAATAGAGGCTTCAACTTCTTTATGTTTGTATAATTGAGACTATAGTTTTAACAACGTCAATTTCTCATTTTTAAACTAAAAGTGTTTTATTTGTGATATATATTTACTACATTAGTCATTTTTTTAATTAAACAAATTCCATTTATTTGAAGAATTTCCGATCATTTTGAACTTTTGCAATTTTGTGAAAAATTGTTCGATTCAATTTTTTTCAACGTCACAATTTAAATTGTTAAATTTATAATTAGGTAATCTTTGTGATATTATTATTTTTTTTTTTCTTTAGTAGTTTATTTATTAAGCATTAGTTTACATTATTTCGATATAATTTAAGCTTTAACAATTTGTTCGTCAAAAGTTCGATTTTATTTAATTCTGCAATAAAACAAGGCTTGTTCATTCTTTATAACTTTTATCATGATTCATATTTTAAAACTGTAGACGCTAAGTTTCCTAAAATACAAATGATGCACACAAATTTGTGTTGTTTCTAAATTTGAACAACAAAATAAAACAACATCAACTCTATTTATTTTATATTATAAGTTTTACTACAAAATAAGTTTCTGATTGATCGTCTAACGAGAGATTCCACTCCCAGACTAAGCATGAAGTAAAATTTCGAGTTTAGAAAAGCCTGAAAATTTGGATTTGCAAGGGTGCGCGAGCGAAGCGAGTCGCACCCCTGCAAATCCAAATTTTCAGGCTTTTCTAAACTCGAAATTTTACTTCATGCGCCACGCGTATAAATCACTAACTTCAAGTGAAATCTTCAGGTAATTGTTAAGAGTGAAATGCATATAGTATATCAATTATCAATTGTTTAAATTATAGGAAAAGTGAACCATTTTTTTTAACTGAAATAGTTTCAATTTACAATCAAGGTCCACCTTTGTTTATGATAGTGGATTTTTTCAAAAAATATATCATACCCTATATATGATATATTTTCAGAGTAGTTATCAAGAAATATAATATAATAATAATATAATATACGTTTATTTTCAAGAAATAAGTATTTACAAAGTAATACATATAAACTAAAAATATTATTAAAGTTTCGTTTGTTGTAATCAATAGATGTTATTAAACGCTATATTTTGAAAATATTGACTATTTTGGACATGTGTGTCAATTTTTATAAGAACTGTCGGCTATAATTGATTTATTTTTGTATTTTTCTTTGATTTATGACTTAGGTTTTACCCATCCAGTCATTACAAGGCTGTAATTATCCGTATTTTTTATAACTACCTATATTATTGTTATTATTATTTTATTGCAATTTCCAATGTATTTTAATAATTTTTATTGTTAGATAAGCAAATTTTGAGATGTTGCACAACTTTAAATGAGTGTATTAAAAGTTCTTGAAAATATAAAAATTAGTTATAACTTAAAAATGGCCAACGCGATTCAAAACATACAAATGACAAAAGTGTCTTAAAATATTCCATTCTTTTGGAAAAAGTCACTTACAAAATTCTGATCATCGAATGACATTTTTTCAGCTAAACCGTAATTATGAGTGATACTAATTCTATCTTAATTTAAAGCTTTGAATAACATCTATTGATTACAACAATCAAAACTATAATAACATTTTTAGTCTTGTTAATTAATCTGGGTAGTTTTAGGTGAAACACCTTGTATGTCAAAATATTTATTATACGCACTTGCGAACGTTTGTATTTTGTTTTGTTCAGTAGCGCATCGACGTTGAGTTTGAAATATTTTCGCGCGCCCCTAAGGCTTGTGTTTTTCAAAAATCTTAAAACATCAATGATTTTCTCCTTGATATTATGAATATCATAAACTATTTTTTTCCTGTATAAAATAATATTTTACCAACATTTCGTATATATAAAAATTCTAGAAAACTGTTTGAACGATAACGTTTTAAACATCACTTTAACCAGCGCTTAGTGCACCTGGCGCATTAAGTAAATATTTCCGCTTCCTTATGCGACCATCCAGATTTTCTGGCTTTTCTAAAATCGAAATGTTACTCGATGCTTAATCAATTACGTTTTAATAAAATTAATCAATGCGTAATCAATGCGTATACATCGGGATATGTATACTTAAAATAAACATTTCCAGTGTATTGTTCGCTCGATTATTTTAGTTTAATTCGCTTAAATGCGCAAAAAAGCACAGTGTGGTGGGTGGGTTTAGTTTGTAGTGTTTGAAAATTCAGTAGAGTTGATCTAATTGGAAAGTTTTTGGGGGGTGGATCCGATACACGCCATTCCAATTAATAAATAGTATCGAATCTAAGCATGAGTGGTTCCCGACAGACGCGCGGATATGTGATTTGTCATTGATAGATGATACACACCATCCATCACGGGGCAGACCGCAAGCAGCAAGCAGCAAGCAGAGAGCAGCCAGAATCTCGCTGCACAACTACGTAAAATCAGATTTCTCTGATATTGGTGTAATGGCCTGGAAAATGTGATGTGTATTAGTGTTTGTTGGGATCCCGCGCAACGTATTCCTTCCTATTAAACAAAACTCGCATTTCTGCAGTGTCACTTGATATTAAATTCTTGATAGAG
This sequence comes from Philonthus cognatus, assembly GCA_932526585.2. Classification (NCBI taxonomy): domain Eukaryota; kingdom Metazoa; phylum Arthropoda; class Insecta; order Coleoptera; family Staphylinidae; genus Philonthus; species Philonthus cognatus. The sequence continues at coordinate 87,172,081 of OW052243.1, forward strand.
AAGATTGACATCGCATCTGGGTTCTCATATTTACATACGGATTGCTGTGACTATGATTGAGTGACACAAGTCACTAGCGAAATACACGATTTCTATTATCAGCACTGGAGTCATATACATGTGTACCGCCAATATATATTACCAATGAATCGAACATGATGCTCGAGGTCGATTGGCATGTAAAACACACCAATATCCGTTTCACTGGATTATTGCGAAAAATTGATGCGACGCGCGACGCACGATGCTTATTCTTAATCATCAAACTCGCATTGTAAGTATTATGCATTTATAATAAGAATCGAGGTCGCTTTATGACGATTCATTTGTAATCAGGAGTCTAATTGTAAGAGCACGGGAAAGACTGCTGCGCTGCGTACTAGGTAAACTTAGACCGTGACATTTCTTATGAATTGCTTTTATGGACAGTATTACCTTATATGAAGTAAGTATCTGCATGCGAGATCATTCCAATTCCTTCTCCACGTCCATTCTAAGGCAGGGCATTTCTAGATTAGGGCTTCTGAAAAATGACAATTACCTCTCTTTACATACCGACTTACTCTGTAATTAAATATAGTGTTCATCTGGAGGTATTAAATTTTGTAAAACACACAGAGGACCGGCGATGCCAAAATGCCCTGCATGCACTAGAATAAAGTGAGCGTACTCCCTTTGCTGAAAAAGAGCCGGGCTTACAGCCATTCATCAGAATTCGACTTTTCAATACTTCAATGAAAGCCAAATATCTCAATTACGCAAATGGACATTCGAATTTAACTAACATATGCTCTTCATATTAGTTTGATGCTTTTTATTTATCATTGATTTTCTACCTTTTCAATTCCCCGAAATCGGTCTCGTGTATATTTTTGGATACCATCTCTATTCTTGTATACAAATTGATTCTAATATGATTGAGTAGTCTAATTACATAGATGGCTAACTTTTCTCAAATATTTTCAGGTAAGGGAAATTACTTTTTTTATACAAATATTACCTCGTTATGGTACTTCTGCTGCAAGAGCAATTTAAATAATGCGCAGTACAGGGTTGTTATGTTAAAAACACTTTGTTTTAAAACAGTGTTTTAAAACAGCCGTCGTATTTTAAACGGTTTTGTTTTAAACATGTTTTAAATCTTAAATTTGTTTAAAACATGTTTTAAACGTTAAATTAGTATAAAGCGTTTTTTTTAATTTAAAATTTGCTAAATTATATTTTATACTATTTCATTAAGATTTTCTGTTTACATTTATAAATTTTAGCTGAATTGTTAAAGATATTTCAAATTACATTATTAAACATAACATTTTATTACAAGAAAATATCAATATGTGTGCATAAATGTGATTTTTAAATACAGGGAATTCTTCTTCCAGGTATACATATGCATACACTGTAAATGGTATGACATTCGTTGTTTTTCAAAAAGATTTTAATTTGAATTTTTAGAGGGTATTCCACTCCCAGACTAAGCATGATGTAAAATTTCGAGTTTTGAAAAGTCTAAGAATTTGGATTGGTCGCGTAGCGAAGCGGAGCGGCCAGTCCAAATTAGGCTCTTCTAAACTCGAAATTTTACTTCATGCGCCACATGTATAAAACACCAAAATTCGCAAAGTTTAAAATATACGGCTTTAGCAATCCAATATGAAGATGTGAATAAAACGTGAGTCAAATTCTGCGCTGAATGCATTGTTTAAAACAGTGATTATAGGCAACGTGATAATTCTAACGTATATTAGGCTGCCTATAATCGTTGTTGAATATGTGTGTTTTTTGAACTTCACTGTAAATCAGTGTTTTTAAGCGTGGCGCATGAAGTAAAATTTCGAGTTTAGAAAAGCCTAATTTGGATTGGCCGCCCCGCTTCGCTACGGGGCCAATCCAAATTCTTAGTCTTTTCTAAACTCGAAATTTTACTTCATGCTTAGTCTGGGAGTGGAAAACACTCGTTAAAAGCCTCAAATTAACCGCTTTTAAACAACGAAATTCCGTAAATTTAAAAAACGCTGTAATTATCGAGATATGTATACTCAAAAGAAAAATGCCCTGTATGTTCTGTTTTAAACACGTGTTAAACGTGTTTTAAACACGTTTTAAGCATGTTTTTAATTTTTATTGTTTTAAACACTGTTTCAATGAAAAAAAAACACGTTTTATTAAAAAATAAACTGTTTGTTTTAATAAAAATGAAAAAAGGTTTTTTCAACAACCCTGGCCCAGTACAAGTTGCAAATGTGTGAACACCGTCAAAAAGAGGAGCGTAGGTATCTATCCGTAGAGCAGTTGGAGCAAATACACAATCGCAAAATCTATCAACGTAGGATCAAACACAATATCAAACTGAGACAGCTATTAATCAGTAGCACTATACAATGAATGTTTCTTTTAAGTATACATATCCTGATATTGCTCAGGCATTCATTGTTTTTGAAAATCGGTAAATTTGAACCTTTTAACGAGTGTGTCCACTCCTTGATTAAGCATGAATTAAAATTTCGAGTTTAGAAAAGCCTGAAAATTTGGTTTGGTAGCGAAGCGAAGAGACCAAACAAAATTTTTAGGCAAAATTTCACAATATTTTAGTGTTTTATACGCGTGGCGCATGAAGTAAAATTTCTAGTTTAGAAAAGCCCAGAAAATGTATTTTTACGTGACAGCAGTTTCGACAAATTTAGTGTTTTACAAAGTTAAAACGTTTTTTATTGATAAATTAACATGTATAACGAAGTAGGAGCTTCCACTATACAAAATTAATTATATTTGTATTTATAATTTTATTTTTATGATACAGGGAATTTTTCATTTAGGTATACATACCTGATTTTGCTGTATATTTTTAGACAATTGTTGTTTTTGAAGATTCTAGTGACTGTTTCCAATCCTTGATTAAGCATGAACTAAAATTTTGAGTTTAGATAAGCCTGAAATTTGGTTTGGTCCAAACCAAATTTTCACATTTTTCTAAACTCGAAATTTTACTTCATGCTTAATCGATTAATTTTAATAGAAGCTACAAATAAGAGAAACAGTATTTTTGTTATGAAACGTTTACTTCGTTAAGGTCATGGCAGACACTGCAACTTTTGCAGCTAGAGCAATTAAAATTTTCTGCAAATCGGAGAGGGTTTTAAAAATTGGATTATCGGTAAAGATACTGTCACTTTATATTTCTTACTCTTTATGCGGACACAATTTGCTAGTTTCGAGGGAAGTGCTGAACTCCTATGTCCCCCCTGGCTTACGGCCTTCATGCGCAGCACAAGTTGCAAATGTGTGAACACAATCGAAACCCAAAAGTTGCTAATGTAGTGCAGTATTTTTATTGCACTTGCAGTAAATTATATTTTTTGCGGAAAAAGTGTGGTCGCTCATTTGCCTATTGAAAGTTTAAATCGAATTCAGGTAAAATTTACAGAAACTGATTTTAATAGCATATTAGACAAAATTATCTTTATTATTTCCAATTGGTATGCAAACATTGACTTTATTTAATATGTTTCACTTTAGACTTGAAATTCCTAAACGGATTTTTGCAGCGTTTCATAGTTTATGGAATATTTGAAATATTTCTTTAGCAGTATATAAAATAGTATTGCAATTATGAAGTCAATAAATTAGTAGAAGCAAAACTAATATCCTAATATAGATAGAGAGAGGTGTATGTATAGTATAAGGTACACGAGTTGCCGCAGGGGAACGATTTATGTGTAGTGGTATTTGTATTTATCACATCTCTCCTAGCTGAAGCTGAGACATAACTGGCTAGAGTTATAGGGGGTCAAAGAGGCATGAATCAGACTAGCGTTAGTATGTCCCTCCGGAGCACAGGATTCTAGAGTTATGACACATCTTTACACTAATAACCACCCAACACAGGACGAAAGGACTTCTTGATAAAAGGTGGGATTAGATTTAATAAATTCTTTATAAAGCCGGGATGAAATCGTTGCTAGCTGCTGATATTTTATAAATACGTTTACTTTGAAATTATATCTGAAATGTATATATAGAAATCAATTAAGTCAATACATTTCTTGTAATCTACACTTAAGTGGACGCTGCACAGACGGGTAATGTTTATATGCGACACACGGAGATAGACACCAGATGGAGACTATTTCAGTACGTGGTTTATTCTTACAGCCACTGTGTATATTTCTCGTATCTACCCAATACTTACGTATAAATAATATACATTTTTAAATATAGAACTCCCTAAAAGAGGTCAATAGATTTTAAAGACCAGACATTGTCTCGCATATTGCTGCCAATATTCACTATAGAAATATTACTACGCAAATACCGCTAGAAAATATTATTCCGCTTTAAACCATTAATGTCCGATTTACTTGACGAATTTATAAGCATTACAATGAATACAATAACAAACTAAAGCTCTTAATGGGAATTGAATTGGGTAGTAGTAAGGTGTGGATCTAGAGACCAATTTTTGGAGAGGAGGGGCAATTATCTTTCAAAAACAGTTTTAAAATTTAGGTTAAACTCCACTTTGGAATTTTAAATTTTTATTGATTTGGTAAATGTTTACATTTTTGTGAATTTGTCATAATTTTCACTGTTCTGAAGTTATTGTAAAATTTTATGATGCGTGCTGGTTTTGACGTTTTTATTTAAAATAGTAATAAAATTATCAACAATGAAGGCTTCTACTTCGTTACACATGTTAATTCAATAAAATAAAACACTTTTACTGTGTTTGTATAACACACTATTTTTGTTTTTGTGACTGTTTTGGCAACTCAACTTGTCATTATCAAACAGAGTGAAAAAATAGTAATAATTATTTTATAATCATATATTGTAATATTGACATACAGGGATTCTTTTGTTTTAAGTATACTTTCACGTATTCCATATAAACATTTGTAAAATTAATGAATATGTGATCAAACCTAAGTCTAAGTATATTTTAAACTTTACTTTAAATCAGTGTTTTATACGCGTGGCGCATTAAGTAAAATTTCGAGTTTTGAAAAGCCTGAATTTGGAAATTCAAAATTTTACTTCATGCTTAATCTAGGATTAGGAACACTCGGTAAAGACTTCACATTGAAATTGAAAGTTTTTAATAAAATTTCCATAAAAAAATCGTACTTGTATACCCAAAAGAAAAAATCCCTGTATTTATATTTTCTTGATTCCTTGATTTTAATGTCTAATTTTAATTTTAATTGTATGTATGTATTTTGTATTTATCTATCTATTTTTTATAAGTTTTAACTATTTATTATTATTATTATATTTGTTTTCTCATCTTTTTATCTGTTTAGCCCTACAATTTTTTAACATGTTTTGTCTCGTTACTTTTTTTATTTATCTATTTATTTACATATTAATCATTTAAATTTTATTATAGCTAGCGCCCCATACACCATCTGTAATATGATTTATTTAACCTACAATTTTAACATGAATAAAGTATAATGATTTTAATTGTATTGATTTTTTTTTTTTACTATTTGTATTAATATTTTCTTAATTGTAATACCTATTTTCAATAAAATGTTGGTATCAATGCGGTAAATGGATCTCGAAAATAAATAAATACACTTAATTGGATAACTGTACGTTTTTAAGTTTACGTGAAGTGATTATTACACATAAAAATACTGTTATTCCTTACTTCACTTAATTTAATCGACTTGTAAGAAAAATTACAGACATTTTTTTTTTGGTTGAAATTGTCAATATTTACGAATTTTGTTGATTAGTAATTTTTATATTTGTTGCTTTTGACGATTTCATTAAAATTGGTTTTGATTACTTTCTACTATTGTCATTAAATTTCACCATTTGTTTATTAATTATACCAGTTTTATCGATTTATAAAAATCAAAAAAATTTCTTTTCCAGACTGTAAAACTTTTTTCACAAATGATTACACTTCTATGGTTTTCGTTGTTCTGTTGTTATTAACTATTATAATAATAATTTTAAAGCAGTTTTGTAATTGTAATTTTCTGTATATATACCTGACGAATTGTTAGTTTAAATTACTCCTAGTTTGATACTGACAAGTTAGAGTTGTCGAAACTATAGTCACAATAAAACCTCAGTTATACAAACAGAGTTAAGTGTCTTAAAACATTAAAAGTGCGATTCTTTTCGCAATCTACAACAAGTTAGTCTTACAAAGACTATATCAAACACTCATTGAAACAACTACTTCCCGAGCTAATACCCCGACGGACATTGAATTATACAACAAGTGTTTGCTGTTACATACAGTAACCTACTGCAAATGCAACAATTTGAGTCAAATTATTCAGGCCATCTATAGACGCGTTTCGAGATTTATCTCTCATCAGTATAGCTTTGCCATTCCCTCTAAGTAATTTGACACCTTAGACTGGCGGTCACGTTACCGTTCAAACATAAGTATAAATGAAATTGTCAATTCTTGGTTGCAGAATATAGTCTTTGTAAGACTAACTTGTTGTAGATTACGAAAAAAATCGCACTTTTAATGTTTGAAGTATTCTGCAACCAAGAATTGACAATTTCATTTATACTTAAGTGTCTTATTTGTGTGGATAATAATAGAATGAATTTATAGAGATTCAATTTTACCTTTGGAAATTTGTTCATTCGGAAGAATAATTTAATTGGAATTAGTAAAAATCGCTATACACTGTGGATTTTCTAAAATTAAAGGTACAATAAAATATATGAAATATTAATGTATGTATGTATTAATGCATCTAAAAATTGATTTATATATAATACTCAACGAGTTTTATTTTAATATGAACCAATTATGATCCCACTTTTAAATATGTATAATTAATTACCGGTTGCATAAGCTATTATAAATAATATTTTAAACATTTTTCAAGGTGCGATTTTTGAGAAATTTAAAATCAAAATTTTGACTTTGAATACATTTTTATTTTATTTAAAATAGCGGTCCCTTGTGGTACATATCATAGTAAAGTTCGTGAAAAATGTTTAAAATATATATAAATATAAAGCGTAAGCTTATTTTCTCGAATTCAAATAGCTTTGAATTTGAATTTATCTTATATCTTTTTGACTTATTTCGGCTTCACATGTAATCCTAAAATTAAATATATGTTTTTTATGTAAAAGCAATAAATGCACAAAATTAAAAAAAATATCTAAAATTGCAAGTGCAATGATTTGACATTGAATTGCCCTTATAACTTATAATAGTTACTAATAATAACTCGTTTATTTTCTTCTTTAAATCTATGAATTTAAAAATTCGAATATTTAGATATGTGAATACTTATTTGAATATTCGACAATATGAATATCTAGATATTTGAATAATTAAAATATTCGAATAAGTAGAATATTTGAATATATTTTTGAATAAATATTCGAGTAGGTACTTGAATTTAAAAAATGCCCAACCTTAATTATTACAAAGATCATATTGAAATATGTAACAGTACACTTAAAAAAAAACTGATAATATATTGCATATAAAATCGTGAATCAATAATGAGAAAAAGTACAATAATGGACAATTCCCAATTTATATGTACGATTGCACTTGAGTACAGCTTGATTAGCAACATCTGTATCACCGGAGACTAACCCTTCCTTTCAGCAAAGAATGACAACTAATGAATCGCCTGTCATTCAATCAATATAATTAGATTGTTCCCTTAAGGGGTTATGTGTATAGAATAACACTAGTATTACTGGTGTAATGAAATAAGTCGATGTTATATTATTGTCTCTGGAGAGAAAGAGTTATCAAGAAATATAAACAAAAGAAAAAAAAATACAAGGAATTTTTCTTTTAAGTATACATATCCCGATTTATACGCTGTAAATTTTCGGGCATTCGTTATTTTTATAAACATTTTCAATTTAAAGCTTGTAGCGAGTCTTTCCGATCCTTAATTAGGCGTGAAGTAAAATTTCGAGTTTAGAAAATCCTGAAAATTTGAATCTAAATTTTAAAAATACTTCAATTATTTTGAAGTTCACAATATACTGGTTATATTTGATTTCACATTATTAAATTGTATACATGCTTATTACACCCAACCAAGAGTTTCCGCTTTCAAAATTCCCTTTAAGAGATGTAGATATCCTTAAAAGAAAAACCCCTGTATTTCGAATTTTACAATCTTAGTGTTTTATATGCGTGGCGCATGAAATACAATTTCGAGTTTAGAAAAGCCTGAATTTGAATCCAAACGTTTAGGCTTTTCTAAACTTGAAATTATACTTCATGCCTAATCAACAGGGCTGTTATGTTCAAAACACTTTGTTTTAAAACAGTGTTTTATATATGTTTAAAAACAGCCGTCGTGTTTTAAATATTAATTTTATAATTTTGTGTTAAACATGTTTTTAATCTTAAATTTGTTTAAAACATGTTTAAAACGTTTTTTTATTATCTTAAATTTGCTAAATTATATTTTATACTACTTCACTAAGATTTTTTGTTTAGGTTTTTAATGTTAGCTAAATTGTTAAAGATATTTTAAATTACATTATGAAACATAACATTTTATTACAATAAAATATCACAACGGTGTGTGCATAAATGTAGTTTTTAAATGCAGGGATATTTTCTTTCAGAGATTTCAATTTGAATCTTTAAACGAGGGTTTTCCACTGCCAGACTGAGCGTGGAGTAAAATTTACAGTTTAGAAAAGCCTGAAGATTAGGCTTTTATAAACTCGAAATTTTACTTCATGCTCCACACGTATATAACACTGAAATATCGTAAAGTTTAAAATATACGTCTTTAGCAATCTAATATGTAGATGTGAATAAAACGTAAGTCAAATTCTGCGCTGAACATTTTTTTTTAAACAGTGATTATAGGCAACCCAATAACTATAACGTATATTAGCTTGCCTATAATCGTTGTTGTATGTGTGTTTTTTTTAACTTCACTGTAAATCAGTGTTTTTAAGTGTGGCGCATGAAGTAGAATTTCTAGTTTAGAAAAGCTTAATTAGGATTGGCCGCTCCGCTTCGCTACGCGGCCAATCCAAATTCTTAGGCTTTTCTAAACTCGAAATTTTACTTTATGCTCAGCCTCAAATTAACCGCTTTAAAACAACGAATTTCCGCAAACTTAAAAGACGCTATAATTATCGGAATATGTATACTCAAAATGTCCTGTATTTTCTGTTTTAAACGTGTTTTAGACATGTTTTAAACATGTTTTTAATTGTTAATGTTTTAAACGCTGTTTCAATGAAAAAAACACGTTTTGTAATAAAACTGTTTGTTTTAATTAAAATTAAAAAACGTTTTTTTAACAACCCTGCTAATCAAGGAGTGGAACCACTTACTAGAAGTTTCAAATTGAACGCTTTTATAAAAACAACGAAAGTTTGAAATTTTTCAGCGTATACATCGGAATGTGTATACTTATAAGAAAAAATCCCTGTATATTAGTGTAGAACAAGCGGATCTTACCTTATTTAATCGTACTACATTTTTAAATAAATTTTTTGTATGTTAGAGTAATTACGTGTAACGGTATTATCTTAAATTGTTTTGATTTAATAAGAAACAAAGTAGCGCATATAGTTATTTATAAGCTTCGTTATAAATCGTCGCCGTACAAATTACTTCTAACTAGAATTACTGGGGAGCGCGAACGGTAGTACAAGGTATAAAATATAGCTAATTAACGGGTCTCAGGACATTCGCCATTCGGGTCTTCGTAACTAATCCTTGTAAAACTCATTCTTTATTGCATTACGTTTACGTTCCCTATATACACCTATTTTACTGTCAACTAATTCTCATTTATCACGAGCTTCATTTGAGTTTTCTCCCTCTAAACCTTAATCAAAAAACAGGCGAGCATTTGTGCATATTTTAGTAGGCTCATCGGATCGATAATTGAATTAAAAACACGGAACCCGGCGCTCCGGAGGCTCTCGAAGTTATTTCAATAAATAAAAAAAAAACAACTAATTGATTTGAGATAAGAGGTGGTTAACTTTGATCCTGGCTCTTGTCTTTAGATTGGTCTGTGTTTATCGGGCGTGTGCACATGTCGCTGCTAACCGTCAATCTTAAACGCGATTAAACGCTCCGATGCCAATCCCAAAATACCTACACATAACATGCTGTTTGTGTCTGTGAAAACATACTTCTACACTAAATTAAACTCATTGTTTAACATGAATGCTAGGAAATTCATTCATACTATAAAGATTTTATCATTTAAATTATATCAGCGTTAAATTTCTAGATAACGTGTTACACTTGGAAACTGAGTTAAACAGTGTTGCCACCTCTTTAGGATGTTTCGCCCGCAGTGGTGGCGTAGACAGCTTTTTGCGACTTATTATTTAGTTTCATACTTAGTATTTAGTTTCATAAATGTATTTTTTTTAAAGTTCTACAAAAACAAGTACAAACAATGGTTCGCCATCCAAGCCAGATATCTGAACATTCATAAAGTTAAATCAGAAATTTTAAATTATATAAGAATTCTATATTTTAAATTTCATATAGCAGAGTATACCAGCGACGGCTCGCAACCTAACTTCAGGGTCGGCCAGAACGCCAAGGCACACAAAATTTGAGGTTGGGATCGCATTTTATAAATACAAGGAATTGCACAACAAAGTCACCATTCAATAACGGATACATATTACCTTGGGCCTCTGGCCTACCCTGAAGTTAGGCTGCGAGCCGCCGCTGGAGTGTACGTATATAATGAATATTTTGCTATATATCAACTTTAAACTGTTTATACCGTATCTGTTGTGTTGTGCATACGGTATATTTGGGGAAAGCAAAAATCGATGAGAAACTTACTTTTTCAGTTTGGTACACACTAATCCAATGTAACTTAAAAATATCGTAATATTAAGGTAGAATGTGAAAAATGTGAGAATTTTATTAGTTGGATACGTGTGAAATAAAAGGGGAGAAGGTGGATTGATGAGTCCGAAGTAATACGTTGATATTGAATAATGATTAGTGTTATTGTAGGTTATTTGGGAATCACTAGTGTCAGTCAAGAAGGGTTACAAGATAAAGGGGCGACTGTAAATGAACGGGGTGTAGCCTTCGGTCAATTTCATTAACTGGGCACTTGACAAATGATAATTGGTGGAGCCATTGGTCACTCGAGAACCTGTCATTTACCTATTGTTTTCTGTCTCACATTTACCAAGTCTATTTAGCAGGACGGCCGTTGTTTATGTATGTTCACTTATTGGTTATATCCGTGATTTATGCTTGACAACGTTTTGGCTCAAGGGCTCAATGAATCAAATCGAGTCCTATGCATTTGCCGCGAAATCTTACAAATCGTGACATATATATTTTATACTCGTCACAATCGATCAAAATAAATAATTCATCGCTGAACGCACAATTTCCACAGCCAGATCCGCCGTACGGCGCTCGGCATTGTTTACTTTGTGTAAATTAATTTTCGGTTCGCCCTTTCGCATGCTTTTTGATAACTGGGAGCCGGCGTGGGGTTAAATGAGCACCACTAAAGGAGGTAGAGGATGACAAATCGTGGGATGATACTGCTCTGGGCAATTATGATAAGTGAGGGACTATATCTATTCGGATGTTCTTTTGTTATTGTAAGGTTGGTTATTTCAGGGCCGTTTTATTCATTCAATTGCCTTCAGGTCATACTTGTATTATGATATTCATACCGACCATTTTTAATATAATCTTAAACTTATTGAATATTTTATTTTCTATGTGTGTGCATTTTACTGTGATACATTTATGAAAATCTTAGTATCCAGGAAATATTTATGATCATTCTTTCCAAATTGTTTATATAAGTCGCCCAGATGCAAAACCAGCTATACGTGTTTTTTCAAACTCTCTGGAACGTTAAAAAATGGTATATATTTGACGTTTCACGTGGAAATAATTGACACAATATCAGTTTTTAGGTAAATTAGGCATATATTTTGACTCTTTTCGATAATTTTTGAAAATGTGTCAAATTGTGTCGGGTTGCCTTTTCGAACATATTCACGAAAATCGTGAATTGTTTTAAGTACACATATTCCGATGTATACGCTATAAAACTTCTGACATTTGTTAATTTTACAAGAGCGTTCAATTTAAGGATTCTAACTAGTGTTTCCACTTCTTAATTAATCATGACGTAAATTTTCGAGTTTAGAAAAGCCTGAAGGTTTGCATTTTTTTAAACTTTAGTTTCACTGAAATTAGGAAATATTTGCAACTTCTGACATAAAATTGAAAATAACTCGAAAACCAGCTGTGCTGTTCGGGTCTATTTGACCCAAAATGAAATTTATCTGTTTTAAACTTTTTAGGTATTGATTTTATTTTTCCAAAAATTCTTGACTTTGTGCCCATTGTTACGGTATGCAATTGTATGTTGTTATTTACACAGAAATGGTAATATCAACTTTATTAGATAAAATTGTTACAGTTGTCATCTTCGGGTCATATTGACCCAATCACTATATAATTAATTATGGAATGTTTTTTGGTACAGTTGCATTAGAATTTGGTTTAGTATTAGACATTTAGGTGTTTGTTATGATGAAAAGTGTGCACATTAACATATATTTCAAAGAAACCCACTAATTATGGCGATAATCCATTTCGGTTCAATTGCTAATTATTCCCAGCAAAGTCATGTAATTACGGTAATGCCACAAATTATCGGCTCACTTACAAATATCTGCACTCTTCTATGATAATACAAAATTTCAAATACTCTAAATAAGTAAGTTTGCCCTGCCCTAATTACCATTACCATAGTATACTGATCCTCCCAAAATTAGCAATACTTTTATGTTGATATTGGAGTACACATATCAAACAAAATCAATTATGGCAAATCGTTTTCTTAGTGAAGCAGAGTATAAGTAGTATCAGAAGATTATTCTGACTCAGAATGTAATTCAGAAGAAGAAAGTAATTTTTTCGTGCAACCCTAAGTGATAACAGTCGGATCAAAAAGTAGAATTATAAACTCGATGCAGAAACCATTGTTCCAAGATGTACGAATATCTGCATCAAATATTATAAAATTTACTCCCGGTCTAGCAAGGTATTCAACATCTGATGTTGTATTCAATAATCAAGTCCAAAAAATGTTATTGGGTACATCAAACTTAAAACGAAAAATTATTTTTGGCGATATGTCGAATATAATAGATACAATAAAAATGGAAGGATATATTAGACTAGTGATACTATCTGGGGTATACAAGTAGCTTTTTTACTTTAATTTCAATATTTTTAATTGTTTACTGTATAAAAGACAAATGGGTATAATTGTTAAACAATATGTATTATTCCAACTAAAGCAACGCTGTATTAAAAAAATTGTATTTTACTTGTTGTTCGAATTATTTAAGACCTGTGGGTCAATATGACCCAATGAGTACAAGTATATAGGCAACGCGAGGAGAACAGCAGGTTTAATGGGGTATTTTTAGATTTTCACATATTGTGAAAGAGCATTGTCGACTTAATATCTACATGAAATTTTGAGAAGATATGTTTGAAATTCATCTAGAGTTTTTTTAATTTTAATTTTTCTGAAATTAGGGAATATTTATAATTTTTGACGTTAAATTGAAAATAACTCAAAAACTATTATTGGAGTATTTGTAGATTTTAACATATTGTAAAATAGCAGTGACTACAGAATATCTACACAAAATATTGTGAAAATATCTTTAAAATGCATCAAGTTAGATTTTTTTTAAAACGTAAAATGAAAATACTTCAAATACTATTAATGTGATATTTTTAGATTTTTACATGTTATGAAAAACTAATTTCTACTGAATATATATTTATGTACGAAATTTTATAAAAATATAAATTGTACTTATCAAGTTAGAATTGTTTTATTCCCTTAATTAACAAAATAGCATTAAAAATGGGGGTATACACTAAATCAACCTGGTCGTTGGCTGATTTAGTGTATACCCTCATTTTTAATGCTATTTTGTAAATAACCATTCTTGTATATATACCTGTACCATACCGTAATTTAAATCACTCCGTTTGATAATGGCAAGTTGAGTTGCCGAAACTGCAGTCAGAATAATAAAAAATAAAAAAATAATAAAAAAAATTAAAAGATATTGTGTTATACAAACAAAGTTAAAGTGTTTTATTTTATAGAATTTTTTTAATTTTAATTTCTCTGAAATTAGGAAATATTTATAATTTATGACGTTAGATTGAAAATAAATCAAAAACTATTAATGGGGTACTTTCCAATTTTCTCATATTCTGAAAGCTCAATATTTTATTTGCATGCACAACAAAAATTCATAATAAAATCTAAAAAAGATATTTATTTACTTATTTATTTACGGTACAAACCATTTTTAACGATAGGTAACATAAAACAAATTCCTAAGTGAATAAAATTATTTAAATCTACAGGGTGTCTACGCTAAACCGTTCGTTAAAAGTGTATGGAGTTGCCGTTGCACTAAAAATTTGAAAAAAATCCTTGTCATACGGTTGAATCAGTTCTCCTCATGTGAAATATTTTCAACTTTATATCACTTCCGATTCCACCGGAAGTAGCACCAAATTTGTTAGTTTAAATGGAACACCCTATATATTAGTAATTTTTTGGATTCTTCGTTTAAATTGCAACATATTTTATTTGAACATATGTACACTTATCTCTTATAGTTTTCAAGCAAAAAAAATATTTCTAAAATTTTGACCTCTAAATGGCATCTTGAAATCTATCTGTAACTTCTCTTAAGTGTAAGATGAAAATATGATTTATACCTCTGCTTGTACCTAGAGGATGCCTCTATGAGTGTATTAATTGAAAACTGTTAGTTTTGACAATAAGTGTTCTTAAAATGTCAATATCGAAGTGCCCTCTTCAATATCTCGTAATTCAATTTTTTTGAATGGAATGACCCATTTTTTATCACGTGGTACGATGGGGGGGGGGGGGAAGATTTCCCACAAAAAAGTATTAACAACTATACTCCTAAAGCAAGTGCATAAATGCGACGAAAAACGAATTTTCGAAATAATTCGAAAACTACTTGCTTTAGGAGTATAGTTTTATAATACTTTTTTATAGGAAATTTTCCCCCCAATCGTACTATGTGATAAAAATTGGGTCATTCCATTCAAAAAAATTGAATTACGAGAAATAATATATTGCAATTTTCCAAAATTTAGGGCGAAATCACTCTGCTTTAATGTTAAGGTAAAAATAACTCAACAACTACCGATAGGGTATTTTTAGATTTTCACATATTGCGAAGAAGCAATGTCTATTGAATATCTACACGAAATTTTATGAAGATATCTGAAAAATTAATGTAGTTATATTTTTGAAACATTTTGATTTTACTGAAATTAAGAAATATTTGTAATTTCTGATGTTTAATTAAAAAGAACTCAAAAACTAATAATAGGGTATTTTTCAATTTTTGCCACTAAACCAAATTTTCAGGCTTTTCTAATCTCGAAACTTTACTTCATGCTTAATCTAGGAGTGGAAACACCCGATAGAAGCTTCAAACTCCTAAGAAAATAAATAATCTGAACGCATCTTCCAAAAATATTAAACCAGAGTTGAAATTATGCAATACAATCAAGGGTTTTAGGAGAAAGTTTTATTTTAAACAATTTTAAAAAATCAACAGGTTATCAGATCAACATAAAATTATAGAACCTACACAAAAATGAATAAACTTTGATTTACCATAATTGAAATTTAAATATCTTCGCTGGGTATTCCAAAATATCAAATTATAGTTAAAATTTGATATGATATATATTTTTGAAAGCTTACGATTTAGTTAGACGCAATAAATATTTGTGAAATTAATTAAGATGAGATTGAACATAAAATAAAATTAAATATATTTTGAACTTCACTTGAAATCAGTGTTTTATACGCGTGGCGCATGAAGTAATATTTCGAGTTTAGAAAGCCTGAAAATTTATATTTGCCGGGGCGCGCGAGCGAAGCGAGTCGCACTGATTTCAAGTGAAGTTCAAAATATATTTAATTTTATTTTATGTTCAATCTCATCTTAATTAATTTCACAAATATTTATTGCGTCTAACTAAATCTTAAGCTTTCAAAATTTGAGCAATTTGGTTTGGGATATGTGGGTATATTTAAAATAAAATTCCCTGGTTAGTTTTAAGATGTTATTGGAAATAAAAATATTCAGCACCCTACATTCTTCACAAACGTGAAATTCAGAAAAATAGAAGTGCTTTTATAAAATACAATCAATTATAAATTAATTTAAAAAGCTGTACTTATGCATGTGCTTATTAAATATTTATATTAATAATATCCGTAGCAATATGAGTGGAGCGAGCGTGGCAATATTGACATGATAAATTTACGTGACTGTTAGTTAATTAGTAATCCATAGAATTTGTTAAGATATGCATATCTGCAACAGCGGGGGGAGATGTATGCGGAGTCGGTTTACAGATACAACATACATACACCATCGGTATTGAAACAGGTACAGGTGGATAAACCAACTTCTTGTCTGGTCTGGCTGACACATAACTAGCTAAGTTAATTAAACAACTAACTAGATGGCTTCTTAAGCAATTAGCCCGAGGTATATTGTGTGTCTTGTAAATTTACGAGTCATGTGAATTCAAACCAAACTATAATTGTAATACGTGTATGAGTTATGTACCTATATAGCAATGAAAGCATGATGATAATGAGTATAGTTGGGACTATAGACTAGAAACAGAATAGCTGGGAAAGCTCATGTTGGAATAACCTGATTAAAAGTAGTTCGTTCTTAAGGGGTGGCTGTAGTTGAGGGGTGGTTGTAGGGTGGTGATTACTTCACACTGGACAGCAGTGTGAGTAGCAGTTGTAGTAGCAGTCGTATAGCTCCACACGGACTGTCGCGGTAATGCCTGTCATCAAATCGGTCGTTCACGTAATTAGGTTTTTCTTCTTTCTTGCGTTCATGCCTTCGTTCATTATGGAATAATTTAGTTTCCCGAACACAAGGGCTTTCTCACACTGTCGCCTTCCCGCTCGCAACACAACGCATCGCAGCGAAAATGAAAGACTCGATACCCACCAACCAAACGCGCCCTAACGATCCTATAAACTATAAATGCTCTGAGCCTGTTTTCACAAGTATTTCAATGTTCTACTCGTAGTTGCACAGCTACATATTGCAACGGAGAATACTAATTTATACAAAGTGTAAACGTCATTCATATATTTCTGCAATAGCATATACTCGTAGTTCGACAGGAGGTTGTCAACAGCAACTCGTTAATTTTGTAGAATCACGACAGTCGCTCAGTCACTTATAACTTCAAACACTTAGTGGTTTTTTGCAAATGTCGTTGCTACTGACGGGAGAGTTTCGTTTCAAACAATTACAAGATTTAATTAAAACTGCGTTTAAACGGTGCCTGGTGGGAGTCATCTATCACCGAACGTGTCTCAGCGTTCTTCCTGCTTTCGTTTGCATGCCGACACGGCAGCGGCAGCGGCAGCGGCACAAGGCCCAGGAACCCAGGAAAGCTCAAACACCCGACAAGCAAAACTACTCAATTTCATTATCTATCATTTTTACGCCGTTCAATCAATTTTGTCTCTTAACATTTATAGAAGGACAAATTTATTAAATACTCTAATCATATATAAAATTGCTCCGTTTTAAACACGGCGAAAAGGTCAGTTTAAATTAAAATGGCATTCTATCGATTTTTCTTTGAAATTTACGTTAATATTGAAGCCATTTGATACACACTGTTTTGTTGTTGTTATTGTTTATCCGCTCATTATAATGCCAACAAATGTTAAACAAATGTTAAAGATAATTATTTTCACATTTTTATTTGCTTTATAATTATTACCAGAGCACACAGTAATAACCAACTAGAATGTAATTTTCTTATAAACGATATAATATCACCAATATCATATCATTATTCCACGACTTTTCCTTATATTTATTACTAAATTATCACGGATCTTGAATTAAATATTCATTAACAGCCTTATTTATAGACGTTTGACGATTTTTGCATGTATAAAGAGCTGAAGCGCCGCAGTAAGGAAAACTTGCGCTCGGGGCCAAAAATCCAATTGGCGCCCCCAACTTGACAGTCATAATAAATGTCATGTGTCAATATAAACTAAATGTCAACTGTCACTTTTGACAAATGCTGTTGGACATACGTCGACGTCGATGTCCAATAAACGTCAACTGTCAATAGTGTCAGCTGTCAAAAATATGTAAAAAGAACAAGAAACATGCGTAAAAATGTCGGGTTTGTGCGCATGTCATAATATTGACAAATACAAAGAAACATTGTCAAAAATGTAAAACAAAACACAATGACTAAAGTTAAAGTCATTGTGTTTTCATTTTATACGCAATCTATGTAATTGGCGCTCTTAGATACCATGTCAAAAGTAACATGATGAGTCAAAACTTGTCTTGTAAAAGAAAAACGCCCAAAAATTGTGGAAACAACAACAACGAAAGCAGAGTATTCTGAGTCACTATTGTCCGTTATTAGTACAGATAGAAAAAAAAGTTAAAGACAAAAGTTTTAGTATTTTTTATGATCTATTCAATCGTAATGTCACAAACACAGTTGAAAATCAAATAAACACGTGAAAGCTATTAGTTTCATTTTCTTTAATGGAACACCCTGTATATTTTCTTTATTTCAAATAGGCATTAATATTAGCCTTATAACGTCCGTTGTTTGCAATACATTCTTCACATCTCTTCATTAAATTTCGTCGTGCTTTTTGCAACATCCGTGGTGTTATTTGGCCACATGCCATACGAATACGATTTTTCAGATCGTGTAGATTTTCTGGACGAGTAACATAAACTTTTTGCTTTAAAAATCCCCAAATAATAAAATCTAAAATAGACAGATCTGGCGATCTTCCTGGCCAGTTTATGGGGCCACCATTTGCAATCAATTTCAAACCAAACTTTCTTTCCAAAATATCTTTGACATTTCTTGCGTTATGGGAGGAGCTCCATCTTGTTGGAACCACATATCTCGACGTATTTCTAGGGGGATATCATCTAAATAATCTTCAAATTCTATCGTAAGAAAGTTGGCATATCGCTCCGCATTCAACGTTCCTTGATAAAAAAATGGTCCTATTATGGTATCACCTAACACACCAAGCCACACATTAACAGCAAATCTTTGTTGGAATCTGCATTCTCGAATTTGACGTGGATTCTCAGTATCCCAGTAATGGTCGTTTTTTCGGTTGGAAATTCCGTTGTTGTTGAAATTTGATTCATCACTCCAAAGAATTAAATTTAATAAATGTTGATTGATGCTAAGCCAATTACAGAATACTATCCTCCTGTCAGAATCACCATCTCTTAAACCTTGTACTAACTTAATTTTATATGGTCTCATTTTATGTTTTCTCAGAATAGAAAATATTTTATGCATACTTATTCCTAAGTCAGCCACTGCTTCGCGTATTGAATTACGTGGATGTGCTCTAAAATAGGCCAATATCAATACTTCATTATTATCTTCTCTTTCTTGTCTTCTCCTTCGTAATTTATTATTAAAACACCCATTTCTGCGTAAATTTTGTTCAAGTCTTGCAAAAGTGCAATAATGTGGTTGTCTTCTTTCTGGATACATGTTTCCATAAGTGATACTAGCTTCTCTAGAATTATCGTTGCATCTAACGAAGACCTTTAGCATATCCATTTCTTGATCATTAGAATAGTAATTATCACCCATCTCTAAAGATTTGAATCAACAACACGCAAGACGGGACGTTACTACACCACTTTGACCTTAAAGCGTTAACAAATTGTTTTATGTCAATTGTTATCCATGGCAACTGATAAATTTCATTTATTTGCAATTGTCGCGTTATTTGCATAATGAAGGGGTACTTATGTGGTATCATTATAAAGCTAAGGTTATTACCTATTTGAAATAAACAAAATATACAGGGTGTTCCATTAAAGAAAATGAAGCTAATTGCTTTCACGTGTTTATTTGATTTTCAATTGTTTTTCTGACAATGCTACTGAATAGATCATGAAAAATACTAAAACTATTGTCTTTAACTTTTTTTCTATCTGTACTAATAACGGACATATGTGCTGTGTCGCAATAAATCAAACAGACTATAACAAAATAATGACCATTTTAAAACTTGTTTGTTTTTCTATTTTGACAGTTTTTACAGATACACACATACCCTACCACATCAGGATGATGACGATTTATATAAAAATTGGTATCTTTTTGATGTTAGTTGATAATTTTTTGTAGTGGGTAAAATTGTCGTTGACATAACGCAAAAGTGTCTGTTGTCAAGATGTAGACAGTCAGTATAAAATATATATATATATATATATATATATATATATATATATATATATATATATATCTTTGTCATTATAATCATGTATGGATAATGTTTTGTTTTTTATAAAAAGTTTGTAATTAAGTACAAACAAATATGTTGGTGAATATTTCAAATTCATAACGTAAAGTAGCTGTTTCAATGGATACTAAGACAATTAGTAGACTTATTAATTAGGACGTATTGTTTGCAGTTCATACGAACATTATCGTAATTTTATATTTTATAAAATATGTTAATTTTGCATTTACGTGCGTAATCAAATATTTGGTATTTAAAAGTTTCTCACACAGACGACGATGATAATGTGCCCCCCTTTAGGTTTTTTTTTAAATCCGCTATTGGAGTTAGGTGTCCAACATCGTGCTTAGCATAGTTTTAATAAGCGGAAAAGAACGACAAGCAACGTTGCTCATGCGTACAAAAATATGCCATAATGAATAAGCAAATGAGTTGTCTGCTTGAAATGCAACTCCACATATATGTATAAAATTAGCTCAAACCATTGAAGATGATTTTTTTTTTATAAAGTGCATGCATGTAGATATTTCAACACATTTACTGTCGGAACCTCAGAGGAAACCAATAAGTACCATTTATTTATTTATTCTTTATTTACGAAATCTCCTTTTTACATTTACAAACTACATAAGCAATATAAAAATAAACATATTAAAAAATAATGAAATAAATATTATAAATTTACAAATCCCAAGTAGTAACATTTTTAGGTTTAATTGCATTTTATATGGTGCTTCTTAGTTGCTTTATAATTATAACTTTGAAGGATAAATTAAAAACACTTGGTTTGTTTCACTATTAGTGAAACAAACCAAGTGTTTTTAATTTATCCTTCAATATTATTTCAAAATGTTTCACCAAGTGATAAATGATAAAGTTATTCAAGAAATATTAGAACTTTATTACATAAAATTGGGTAGAGTAAAACAATTGTTTTGTTCCATGCTTTTATTATCAGTTGCCTGACACGTGTTTCGATCCGTTACGATCATTTTTATAGGTAAAACATGACTTCAATATCCTTTAGTTAATTTTTCAACATTTTTGTGAATAAATTAACGTTGCGTGCGGTTTGCAGTCTGGACATATAAATAAATGTCAATAATTATTATTAAATTTGAAATGTCATATCAAAATTTAGTGGTTTTTGCGTTACTGTCCCACAGTCAAGCAACCAAGCATATCGACTAATATTTTTCAGAAATAAATATACCATATATTTTTGCGAAAACTAGACTTTCTTTATGTATTGCATACGGAGAAAGTGAAAATATTACCCTGCGGCCAAGAGCATCCTACATCTATTTTATTGTTTTAAATCAACCGAAATGTTTGCAGCATAACTTGGTGCTTTAGTAGAAAACGTGTTAAGTATGAATAATAAAGTAACATATTCTGTCCATTGCACTGTAATTATGTAAAGTATTACGTATAATAATATGTAATTATACAAATTGTAAAAAATGGGAAGCAAATACGAATATAAAAAAAAGCGTAAAGAATCGAACTTTTAATGTTTTAAGGTATTCTACAACCAAGTATTTGCAATTTCATTTATACTTATATTCAAGAAAATGTACTTTTCGTAGAGATATTAAGTTGGTGTCAAAATATAGTACCGTTTTTAGTTTATTTGGAACAAATCAGAGGTGTAGAAAATGTGTTACATATATATATACACTTTTCGCAGCCAAAGTGATCACATGATTACAACACCATGGCCCATTTGCACCTTGACTGATTAACTTTAATCAACCACTAATGTTTGATTAAACTTCTAATTAAGTCATAATTCTAGAATACAAGAATGTTTTAAATTTTTATGATATCCTAAACATGTCTTTTTTATCATAATGCGATTTTGGAAATAATTTATACATCAAATTGCTGTGTTTTTAAGGAGTACTAATCACTGATTAACTTAATTAACTTGGGTGCAAACGGCCATAATTATAGTAAAATTATACTGATATTTTAACATTTATTTTTATTACTCAGATATAATCGATGCGTTCACAGATGTGTTCAGTAAAATTGAACGAATTTTAGGCAAGTGATGGTCCGAATTGAATGACAATAATCAATTCATTCGATTATTAAAATCATCGATTATTTAGTAATCTATTATTATTATTTGAATAATCATTCGAATAATGATTCGAATGATCATTTAAATGATAATATAATTCATTATTCACACGGTAATATGAATGATCATTTAAATGATCATTTAAATGGTAATATGAATGATCATTCATATGGTTATACGGGGAATTTTTCTTTTAAGTATAAATATGAAGCTTTAAACGAGTGTTTTCCACTCCCAGATTAAGCATGAAGTAAAATTTCGAGTTTAGAAAAACCTGAACGTTTGGATTTGGACGCGTAGCGTCCAAATCCAAATTCAGGCTTTTCTAAACTCGAAATTTTACTTTATGCGCCACGCGTATAAAACACTTACTTAAAGTAAAGTTAAAAATATACTGTTTAGGTTTCATCACATGTTTATTAATTTTACAAATGTTTATATGGAATATGTGAAAGTATACTTAAAACAAAAAATTCCTGTATGTCAATATTCAACAAAAATCACAAATTTTAAATAGTTGTTACTATTTTAAATAAAATTGTCAAAACCAACACTCATCATACAATTTTACAAAAACTTCAGAACTGTAAAAATTAGGACATATTAACAAACATTTTAAAATTTACTAAATCAACAAAAATCTAAAATTCTAAACGAGTAATTGATTAGTGGAATTTAGCCTAAATTTTAAAACTGTCTTTAAAAGATAATTAATTGTCCGCTTTTATAGAAACAACGAATTCCTGCAAATTTATCGCGATATGTATACTTAAATCGGGATATGTATACATTAATGAAAAAAATCCCTGTATAATAATTATTATCTTGTTACTATATGATAATGAATGTAGGATTTAATGAAATATTTGCTTAATTGATAAATATTAGAATAATCAGTAAAAATGAGGTTGAATAGATAATTATGTTATAATATATAAATTGCATTGCATTAGGTAATTATTTCCAGCAGAATAAATGGACACGGTCCGCGTAAGATCATTATTCTAATGCGTAGTAGTGACTAATTTGCATGTATTTCCAGTTGATTATGTATGTTTTGGAAGTATAATATAAGATGGTATCTATGTATTTTATCGGTTGTTTTGATCTTATCAGAGAGGAGTATATGTGTGGTGTGGTGTGGTGTACAGAGAGTGAATCCAGTCAAGCATCACCCTCCGTGTCACCGTCAGCATCAATCTAAGACAATATACCTCGCGAGCAACCCTTTTAGCTGTCACTTGTCAACGCAGGGAATGTTCAGACTTCTTGGACTGCGGGCCGCTGTCAACTTGGACATTACAATGACATTGATATGCCGGGGCAGTCGGTATAAACTCGTGTACCCTCTATTATTAGCCCAAGGTTCATTATTAAATCATCTATCCTAAAACTAAATATATAGGTGAAAATGAAAGGAAAGGACGGTGAAAGATAGTGGATAGTGGTAAATATTAGTGTTGCATGTTACGGTGCTATCCCTTTGCTTGTCGCAGTGTAGATTTAGTATCCGATGGCGTGATCTTTAACCTAAGAGTGAGACCGGGCACCGGGCATGGGGCCGTCCTGTTGTCCACCAACGTTTAAATTGTCTCTGGGCCGGTGCTTTTCCGTATCTTCCATGTTCATCATGTAACAACATGTAATTGCCAGCTTTTGTTGGGGTTCGTGTAAACTAGCTTATCAATTCTATTCATCTGGATTGAATCACCGGTGCACATTGTATAATCGTACTTTTCAATAAATGAGGTGAATTCTTCGAGTTCCGAAGAAACCGAGCCGTAAGAAAGGTGGATGTATTATGGATGTAAAGAAAACATAGAGATCGTAGAACGTGGACTGTGGATATGGATGTGGAATATAAGCCGCACACGGGCCGGCGCACGGGCACAGGCACAGGCACAGGCGGAGGCACAAGCACAAGGTGTGCTTTAGACGTTATACAGCATGCATCTCTCACGAGTGACATAGACGACCCTCAGGAGTCCTACACTGATCGGAATGATGGAATCTTTTAACCGCCGAATGCGCGGCTGGGGGAAAATAGCCATGATTGAAGGTACATCATGAACCTCAACGTTCAAGCTTCGCCCTTATAGTCACAAGCCAGAGAATCGGCGTTTCTGCTCAATACATTATGAAACAGTTTGCGGTATTTTTATTGACATCTAAATACGATAGAGTACCTATGCGGGCGGCACTTTTTATACAACCTAACGCCCCACAGACCACAGCGAAATACTACACTGCCCGAATAATTGAAGATCTATAGGGGACAGTTGCAGAGGGTCGCCTCCAATGTTTTTTACGCCTCCTCTCTCAATCGATACTAAATGGGAACTCTAATCGACATATTTAATGGCCATGAACTGACTGGATGTCGAATGTCGGAAACCGCAAGTGGAATCACACGGACAAATGCCCTGCCCCATTTGAATTTTACTGTCTTTGCTCACAACTCACCTGTTCTTACGTCAATTCCGATATTTCAAATTGTTTTATGATCTATTAGGTGTATGTAGCTATACGGGCTCTCAAAGTTATTATTATATACGACTCTATTGATAATTATTAATAACAACAAATTATCATTTCATTGTCTATTTATTCTTTAAAATATATCCAATGCACCTGCATTCCTTTTAATATACTACCCAGCAAACTAAATCATATAATATGTGCATAATATTTATGTAATATCTTAGAAATATTATATATCTGAAGAAAATCGAGAGCAAATATGTAGATAAATGTCCGCTATTTTTAGGGATATAAATTTACATATGTATTATATGAAAAACTTTATATAATTTATACATAAAATATCCATAATTCGTCAATAATATATCTATAATAATTTACAGCCTATACATTATGTGTATTTAGAAAAAATCCCAGGATATAATATAATAAGTCATTCGTAGAAATCATAAAATCATAAAAATCATAAGAATTTCACTTAAAATCAACTTTTAGAGTTTACTCTACAATTGCACCATAAACGCTGAACTCGAGGTCAAGATAAACTTAGGTTCAAGATGACAGTTATTATTGTTCTAATGTCACTTTGAACTCGACTTTAGAGTTGAAACAGTTCAAGGGCCAGTTGCACCAAACTGGCCCTTAGCGCCGCAGTAAGGAAAACTTGCACCCGCCAAAAATCCAACTGGCACCCTCCAACTTGACAGTCATAATGAATGTGTCATTATAAACTAAATGTCAACTAATGTTAACTGTCACTATTGACAAATGCTATTAGACATACGTCGACGCCGACTCATGTCCAATAAATTTCAACTGTCAAAAGTGTCAGCTGTCAAAAATATGTAAAAAAAATACGAAACATGCGTAACAATGTTAGGTTTGTGCAAACGTCACAATCTTGACAAATACAAAGAAAAAATTTTCAAAAATGTAAAACAAAACACAATGACTCTAACTTTAACTTCACTTTATACGTAATCTATGTAATTGACGCTCTTAAATACCATGTCAAAAGTAACATGTTGAGTCAAAACTTGGCCTGAAAAAAGAAAAGCGCGCAAACATTCTGGAAACAACAACAACGAAAGCAGAGTATTCCGAATCACTATTGACAGCTGATTTATTTAACAAATAAATGACCATTTTCAAACTTGTTTGTTTCTTTATTTTGACAGTTTTTACAGATATACACATACCATAGCACACACCAGAATGATGTCGATTTGTATAAAAATGGGTATATTTTTGATGTTGGTTGATAATTTTTTTGTAGTGTGTAACATTGTCGTTGATATAACGCGACAGTGTCTATTGTCAAGATATATGCAGTCAGTATAGTCAAATTGCTATCAATACCTAATGTAACCATTAACAATCCTCAGTTTACGAGTTTTTATAGATCTGT
The DNA here is from genome assembly GCA_932526585.2 of Philonthus cognatus. Lineage (NCBI taxonomy): Eukaryota > Metazoa > Arthropoda > Insecta > Coleoptera > Staphylinidae > Philonthus > Philonthus cognatus. The sequence goes on from OW052243.1 coordinate 87,198,464, forward strand.
GACAGTTACGATAGTTTTGGAAAGTCTTTGGCAATTATAATACCTCATATACTGCCAATAATGACTTTCTGTGACTGTAATGGAATATCATTTTCGATATATGGATTGGAATTCTTAACAGTATAGTATAAATTTATTTAATCTTTTCATTATTAACATTAACTGAAATATCATCAATCTATGTTAACAACGAACTTCTCTGACTGAAATGCAATGTTATTTTCGACATATAAATTGGCATTATTTGACAGTATTGTATTAATTATGATTTGTTTCGGTTATTTTACTTATAAGATTGATTAATTATTAGTCACACACTTTTGACGTTTTTCTAATATTAAGTGTCTGTCAATATTTGTACATATTTTAATTAGCTCATTTATATTGGAATAAAGATTATTATTATTGTTATTATTATTATACAATTATGATACATTTCCGACATTTTGTTAGTAGTTAGAAATAAAATATAATAAAGTGTTGTATTATTAGCAAATAGTCTATTTTTGGCAAACGTGGCGAAAAGTTTGTAATTATGCCTGTGAGTAACGTTTCCTTATAATCTTAATAAATAAATGCCACGAATAATTAACATTATATTTTTTAACGTGGGTTTTCACACCCAGACTAAGCATGAAGTAATATTTCGAGTTTAGAAAAGCCTGAAAATTTGGATTTGCCGGGGTCGCGAGCGAAGCGAGTCGCGCCCCGGCAAATCCAAATTTTCAGGCTTTTCTAAACTCGAAATAATACTTCATGCTTATAAGGAATTTTACTTCGTGCGCCACCCGTATAAAACACCGATTTAATGTGAAGTTTACAAGAGGGCTAGGATTTAGAATATTCATGAATATTAAAATATGAAACATTTAAATGAGTCAAATAAATTTCTAACACCAATTTATTAAAATATATAAATATTCGAATAGCTCAAATATGTGAAAAAGTGAGTAATTTAATAATGTGGTATTTGAATATTCGCGAATATTCAAATTCCCAGGCCCAGTTTAAAATATAGATTCCTTATATAATTTTAAATTTCTGATTTAAATTTACGAAATTTCGGATCCCCTCTGGTTGATGCATTAAAGTGGTAGCGACCCACTTTCTAAAAAGTGGGTCACAATGTTTAAAAGTTTGAGAACTCTGCTTTACATTTCTAATCAAGACTCTGCTCTTTGTACAATTGTATATTCAATACATTGTTAAATTATTTACTTGCTGATGAATCAGTTCTAAATTAATTATTATTATTAAACGCGAACGGATGGGGCCCATATCACACTTGCCTGCGGCGCGGCAACGACGTCAGGTTCCAAAATTTGACTTCGTGAGATATCTGCATCACATCTTCTCTAATCGCACATCACTTTCTTGGAATATTATTATAAAATTTATAATTATAATTCACACTGGTTGATGTATCAAAAGGTGTAAGTGTATTTTTTTGTGAGTAAATTCATGCATTGAATATTATTAAACAATAAACGAGAAGCGTCGAATGGCTTCTTCAGTAAATGTCAATATTCCAAGAGGTAAGTAAAAATGCAAATGGTTGATGAAAGAGAATAGTATTTTGAATAGATTGGAGTTGTGAATACAGTGTCCTGAAGGGGAGAGGAAGACATGAATGAAAAAAGATATATTACAGTGAGTAAGTGCTGTCAAAACGTGTGGCATATAAAAAACGGGTGGGTGGAGTTTATAAAAATATACGGCGACAAGGAACATAACTTATTTAATATGTCAGTGAAATTAAATGCAGTTGGCGCGGTGTTACAATATATATTTAATACAATTTCTTTTGCCGCGAATATACCTTATCCTTACGTCAGAAACAGAATCGTGATATAAATTGTTTCGCTTGGTATAAAGTTTTTTCATTAATTTTAATACTGGCATTAGTCGTGGGTGTTAACTGTTCGCGAAACCGAAGAAATAAATTAATTTACGGTCGAATCGAAATAGCCTCAGTGGTTTCTTGATCTTTAAAATCAATAAAACACTACATCATATCACATATTACATTTGAACATTTGAATGCCTAGAAAGGCTAGTGGAGACGAATAGTAGAGACCCCACCCAAAGAAGAGAACGCGAAAGTTGATTGCAACTATTAATACTTACATAAACGCGTGTGCATGTTTATGTGTATGTGTAGTATCTCACGACATTGGGACTGAGTACGGCTATTATAGCCTGTAGCTTAATACCGGTATATATTCGATGTTAAGCATGATGTACTCCTTGCATATCGTTCTGAAGGTGTATTGGTGTTGGAGTAGTGGAATATGTAGAGTAAGTAGTGTTCTTCACATGTACGCGCTAACGTGTATGCGGCGCGAGTGTAGATTGTGGGTTAAAAGCTTAACTTAAAGATGGAGCCGTAGCTAGAGGCAGAGTCCGGAGGCACTTTTTTAAGAAACCGCCCCCCGTAGCCTCAGGAGTCGTGACTCGCCTCCGATCGTGACATTCAACAACGGTTCTCGGTAAAAATAACTCTTTAAGTGGATATCTGTGAGCCGCTACGCGTATGCTGAATACATCCAGGAAGCAACTACTTCACTCTATCAAACGGTCACTAATATCCTATCCTAGTATATATAATCGAGTTTAATATAGTTAGTCTCTTAAAGTCGTTAAAAGAGAATGCAGATAAACTGTATCAATATTAAACTCCTAAAGTGGCGCCTCCATATATTATGCGTATATAATTTCATGTATCAAATAAACTTCTAAACTAGGGATGTTCCGCTCCCAAAAAATGTATCGATATTGAGTATCGATTATATTGTATAGTTACGTATCGATACGGCACATTATATTTTCACCGAAGAGAGATACAATTAGCAGGAACATTTTAATGGTAGTTACCAAATTAACGACATTTACCTGACAAGCAGAAAGAGAAATAATAATAATGCAATATATGCATCAATTTGAACTTTACTTTAAATCAAGGTTGTTATGTTTAAAACACTTTGTTTTAAAACAGTGTTTTAAATCTTAGATTTGTTTAAAACATGTTTTAAACGTTAAATTTGTTTAAATCGTTTTTTTATTATTTTAAATTTGCTAAATTATATTTTATACTACTTCATTAAGATTTTTTGCTTACAATTTTAAATTTTAGCTAAATTGTTGAAGATATTTCAAATTACATTATTAAACATAACATTTTATTACAAGAAAATATCAAATATGTGTGCACAAATGTGATTTTTAAACACAGGGAATTTTTCTTTCAGGTATACATATGCATACACTGTAAATTTTACGACATTCGTTGTTTTTTAAAAATATTTTAATTTGAATTTTTAGACGAGGGTTTTCCACTCCCAGACTAAGCATGAAGTAAAATTTCGAGTTTAGAAAAGCCTGAAAATTTGGATTGGCCGCGTAGCGAAGCGGAGCGGCCAATCCAAATTAGGCTTTTCTAAACTCGAAATTTTACTTCATGCGCCACACGTATAAAACACTGAAATATCACAAAGTTTAAAATATATGGCTTTAGCGATCCAATATGTAGATGTGAATAAAACGTGGGTCAAATTCTGCGCTAAATAAATTGTTTAAAACAGTGATTATAGGCAACCCAATAACTCTAACGTATATTAGGTTGCCTATAATCGTTGTTGTAGGTGTGTGTTTTTTGAACTTCACTGTAAATCAGTGTTTTAGAAAAGCCTAATTTGGATTGGCTACGCGGCCAATCCAAATTTTTAGGCTTTTCTAAACTCGAAATTTTACTTCATGCTTAGTCTGGAAAACACTCGTTGAAAGCCTCAAATTATCCGCTTTTAAACAACGAATTCCCGCAAATTCAAAAATCGCTGTAATTATCAGGATATGTATACTAAAAAGAAAAATGCCCTGTATGTTTTGTTTTAAACACGTTTTAAGCATGTTTTAAACATGTTCTTAATTTTTAATGTTTTAAACGCTGTTTCAATGAAAAAACACGTTTTATTAATAAAAACTGTTTGTTTTAATTAAAATGAAAAAAAAAACCGTTTTTTAATAACCCTTAAAGCAGGGTTATTAAAAAAAAACGTTTTTTCTCATTTAAATTAAAAGAAACAGTTTTTTTATAAAGCGTGTTTTTTCATTGAAACAGCGTTTAAAACATTAAAAATTAAGAACATGTTTAAAACTCGCTTAAAACGTGTTTAAAACAAAACATACAGGGCATTTTTCTTTTGAGTATGCATATTCCGATAATTGAAGCGATTTTTGAATTTGCGGGAAAAGCCCCGCATAGAAAATTTGTCGAGGGTCGCGCAGCGACCCGCGACAAATTTTCACGGGGCTTTTCTAAACTCGACATTTTACTTTATGCGCCACGCGTATAAAACAGTGATTTAAGGTGAAATTTAAAAATACACAAAACAAATGTTTCATGTTTATTCTCACAATTAATTCGAATTATTTTTGACGATTGAAGTATTCGAATCTTGTTATAAATATCCGAATCCTTTTGTTAGTATTCGAATCTGTTTGTAAGTATTTGAATCCTTTTATAAATATTCGAATTCTTTTACAAGGATTCGAATCACCCGCACTTAGATTTGAATACAAATCCTGTTAAAAACATGTAACGAATTCAGTTGTTTCGAAACAACTACTTCCTGTGAAAATACACCGCCAAATATTGAATTATACAATGAAATATTTAAAATCTTATTTGATTTGTGATTTGTAAATGTAACACAGAGCTGGGCAGAATTCGAATCATTCAGGATTCGAATCCTTTTAAAGGATTCAAAAGGGGCATTCAAATACTTTAGATTTGAATCCTTTAAAAGGATTCGAATCCTGAATGATTCGAATTCTGCCCAGCTCTGTGTTACATATACAAATCACAAATCAAATATGATATTAAATATTTTATTGTATAATTCAATATTTGGCGGTGTATTTTCACATGAAGTAGTTGTTTCAATGGATATTTATTGTCTTAAGTAGTCTTATTAATTAGGACGTATTGTTTGCATTTTATACGAACATTGTCGTTATTTTATATATTTTACAAAAAATGTGCTTAACTCAAAAAATGCTTTTGTATTTACATATTTTTATAAAATGAATAAAGATATATCTAGCATTAAATTGGATCACTTTGCCACCATTTAATTTACTTGGTTTGTTTCACTAATAAATAAATAATTTCATTTTCAACTAGTTTCGGCTTAATGTGATTTCCAAGAACGACCAAGTATAAAAATATAAGTAGGTAAAAATTATAACTTGACGGAAAAATACTACAAATATGTCATATAAGTAGGTACACTAATCTTAGATTATCAACCTTTTTTTTCATAAATGCTAACTGTACCATTGTTATTAGTGTCCAGTATAAATCAATTACATAAATTCTATCATAAATCAACTGGGAAATTGAATTATTTATTTGTAATCGGATTGTGTTGGTTTTCCATAATTTCTGATGTTTTGACGCGTTCGAAAAGCGAACTGGGCAATGCGATGCGCGTTTTATTTTTAATTGTATCACGCTAATAAGATTTTTCTGATTTATAACGGTTTCCGCCATTCGACAAAAACGTGTATGCCGGCCGATGGTAAAAGTTTTCTCAGATTAAATCAGGTTACAACGATTAATTTTTATTTGTGTGACAGCGAAAACATTAATACGGCGATGAGGACGGGGTGTTTTACTGAGAGGGTGGCTTGAAAGATGAAGTGGTCAGATCAATGCGACCTACTCATTTTGCCCCATCGGCCAAGCGACAAGCAGGTGGAGCGTCCCCTCGAATTAGCCCTACTTCGCAAACTTGCTTTAGGCAAGAACAACATATAACTACGCCAAATTACGCTCCTATGATCCTGTAACTTAAAACAGAATATTTTCAATAAGCTAGTAAAATGCGCATACACTCAATTGAAATATTTAAAGTTAATAGAATGAAGAATCATTGAAATTGCAGCACGCAGCCAGCCCTTATGATCTTTTCAATTTTCTGTAAAAACGAAAACTAGAAAGGAAACAAAATAATAACAAAATTTCATCTGTTATTAAATATTTTGTAAATTATAATGTGTTAAAGACACGCAATGGGATTATTTTCAAAATATTATATTTGTTAATGTCACTCAATTAAGCCTCGAAATCGAGTATTGATTTGTGACTACCAATTTAATTAATGTATATACTTCCAATAAGCTAGTAAGATGCGCATACACTCAATTGACATATTTAAAGTTAATGAAATAAAGAATCATTGAAATTGCAGCACGCCAGCCCTTATGGTCGAGCCGCCACTGGTAGAACGTAATAGCATTCAGGAAAGGTAAGATTGAATATGAATTTACGGGAGCTTTAATATGATGTGCAGGAATATAAAATTATCGTCCAAGACTAAATACCAATAGACCGAGACATGAAGTGACCAAGAGGTCAGTGTAACTAACTAGAATATTTTAATATGAATACCATCCGCGATGCATAGAATGTAAAATGTAGATGGGATGGACGCGATTATGGATTGGATAGGGGACGTCGGCGACGAAGCAGAACGTAATGGGCAGCTAGATGACCAGAAGACATTTACGGTTGACGGAAGGAGTATATCACCGCATGAAGTTATGGGACCCCTGGGCTACTAACCCACCCGTTCGTTCGCTTATCCATCAGCTTTATTGCCCCCAGTTATTGGCAACTTGCCGTGAAGTCTCCCATTCTCCCATTGTTTACGCTATTTTTATTATTAACTGCTTCTTTTAATTATATATTCAAATACAAGGATATTTACCTAAACACACATACAACTTTCTCTTTATACTGATAACATTCAATAATAATATTAAATCTGCACAACTTTTATGTGCTCCTCATATCTTACACTGTTGAATTTTTGCAATTATTCAATTTTAATATTGATATTGTTTTCAAGATGCGGTCTTTACAATTACAAACAGAATTAAACTTCTTAGCTCACTTATAGTAATTATACAGGGATTTTTGTCTTTTAAGTATACCTACATATCTCAATGCAGATTTTTCCAGGTGCTTGAATTTTAAAAGCGCAAGATTTAGTTAGACAAAATAATCATTTGTAAAATTATTTATTTATTTATTTATTATAACGGTAGGCCATCACATCATAATAACAAATACAAATAACAATGGTAAACAGATTTTTGAACAAAAGGAAATAATAGCAAAACAATAAAAAAACATACATTACAATATGAATAACTACTAAAACTAAAAAGAAAAATATATATGTATATATAGATGAATACATACCGTAAGCACTACTTTTAAGCACATTTTTACAATTACTTTTGAAGCGTTGTAAATTGACACAAAAAACATTAATTAATCTACCGTACATATTAATGTTATTAATTTAAACATTTTTAAGGCTGCTGTAAGCATAATTTGTGGCGTGATACTTGCAAGCAAGAAGCTGCTGCTACCTAGTATTGCGCGTAGGAACATATAATGAAATATATGAGAGTATCACAGAATAATTAATTCTGCTATTTAATATGCGATACGCAAAACATAATAAAAAGTAGATTCTTCCTATAACTAAAGGAAGGAACCCAAGATATTTAAGTATCATATTGTAATCATGATAAAATACATGACAGCGAAAACAAATCAATTTTATCATTTTACGTTGTACATTTTCTAGCGGGTCTACGTGACATTTATAATAAGGTGACCATATAATTGCATAGCAGAGTTGGACACGATTCGAATCATTCAGGATTCAAATCCTGGATGTTATACGCGTGGCGCATGAAGTAAAATTTCGAGTTTAGAAATACCCAGAAAATTTGTCTCGAGTGGCTGCGCGACCCTCGACAAAATTTCGCGGGGCTTTTGTAAACTCGAAATGTTACTTCATGCTTAATCTGGGAGTGGCAACGCTCGTTCAAAACTTCAAACTGAATGCTTTGATAAGAAAATTAAATGAACATGTTTTTAAAGATAATAATCTAGTTTTCAAAATTTTGTTTAATATTATTTAAAGTAAAACTGACATGGTAGCCACAATCTGAAATGTAAAATTTTTCCGACATTTCCCTGATTCAAGATTTTTTCCCTGGCCTTTTAATATAACTTTCTTCTGTGCGAAACCCACATTTTGTTAAATTGTTTTCATTGTTTTTGTCAATATTTAAGTTAATTTTATAATATTTTACGTGTTTTGTAATTTGCCTACTGATTTTGACAAATTTAATAATGTCATATGGCTTTTTTGTTGGTGTTTTGGTCAATTTGAATATAATTCCATGACTTTTCTCTGACTTTCCCGGTTTTAATGATATTCAGTCAATTTTTTATTAACGTCATTTTCAGGCATTCGTCAATTTGATGTTATGAACGGGTGTTTCCACTCCCAGGCTAGGCATGAAGTAAAATTTCGAGCTTAGAAAAGCCCTGTAAACATTTGTCGAGGGTCTCGCAGCAACCCGAGACAAATTGTCAGGCTTTTCTAAACTCGAAATTTTATTTCATGCGCCACGCGTACAAAACACTGATTTGAAGTGAAGTTTAGAAACACACAAATACATCTTTAATCAGAGTAACAGGGAATCAGATATTTAGTCTGTTATCAACGATGTTCAGTGTTAATAAATAATTAGGTTTTGAAAATCAAATTTATTCTTAAAGGATTTGTATTCGTGATTCGAAAAAACAGGATTCGAATCTTTGATTCGAATCATATTTATCTCTTACGAATCCTTTGTTCGAGTATTCGTGATTCGAATCATATTAGGTGATTCGAAATCGTGATTCGAATCCTTCTTACAAGGCGCAAGCTCTGTTGCATAGTAATCCATAATAGGCCTTACAAAGGATATATCAGGTGTGTATAAATTGGCGGATAAGCTACACGTGATAATATTCTACATACACTTCTGAATAGAAAATGTAGACGCAAAAATGTTGTATCATGCTTCATATACCATCAGGAGGCATTTAAAAGAAATGGACATTAGGCAACAGCGCATTCACGGACTGCCATGTTTTTTTGCCTCAAAAGAGTAATAATAGTAGGGATTTACAGACGTATATGCAACGTGAAACAGAGTATGAGAAAATGTGTCGAAAAGAGTCTCTTTTTGAAGTTGTCTAGAAGAGCGCGTAGTTCTAGGAGGTATTGGCGAAACGTCTGGATTACGGTAGTTAAGTGATTTATGTTAACTGCAGTACTGCGGCATTTTTTCTTTTAATGACACAGTATAATGCAATTTACGTATTTTGTTCAAAATGAAACCCATCTGCTTTTAAACATAGTTGCAATCTCTTTTGTATCGTTTCATTACTCGCTCCAGTATTTCTGGTGTAATTTCCAGTACCGCCGCGTTAATTCTGGTTCTAACTTCGTCAGAATTTTATGGAGGCGTAGAAACTTTTTCTTTGACGAAGTCCCAAACAAAAAAATCTAATGGATTGATATCGGGTGATCTCGGAGGCCAAACGATGAGACCAGCGCGACCAATCCAACTGTTTGGGAATTGCTCGTCCAGCCAGTCTCTTACAATACGGGCAAAATGAGCAGGGGCCCAATCATGCATGTATACCATATTTACTCGTAAATTCAACGGCAACTCATCAATAATTTGTTCTAGAACAATTATGTAATTATTAGCATGAACACGATGTGCTAAGTAAATTGGCCCTACAACAGTGTGGTTTAAAATGCCTAGCCAAACATTAACGGAAAACAATGACCATGTTCTCGAAGTTTTCGCGGGTTTTCCTCAGCCCAATAGTGACTATTATGATTGTTAAAGACCCCATCTTTAGTAAACATACTCTTATCGCTCCAAAGAATATGTCTTAAGAATCCACCGTCGCCACGAATTCTATTTTAAATGGTGTTGCAAAAATGTGTTCGGTATATGTTATCATTTTCATAGATTTCGTGAGATGTTATGGGTGTAGAATGATTTCTTGTAGAGTTAAATGAACGGTTTTGTTACTGGGGATATCTAAGGTGGCAGCTAATTGTCGGGTACTGACGTTGGGATCTACTTCTATTGCACCTAGAACTTGCTCTTCGAGTTGTACTGTGCGTCTCTGCCGTGGCCGACCACTGTTCGCATTTTTGGGGACAAACATACCCGTTTCACGTAGTCGTTGATCCAGCCATCGAAATACATTTGTAGAAGAGGATGCCTCCGATTTGGAAAACGTGCTCGATATTCTATTTTTGCCATATGCATTTTTTTTTTCCTTTACAGAAACCGTAAGCCATGTACATGTCAGCGTACTCAGCAAAATCCATTATAAATGAACAAAACAATAACACGAAAATAACACAGACACAGAAAAACACTGAAAGGCGGGAACTAATACAAACTGATAATAACGAGAAAAACAGAATTGGCACAAAATTCGAAGTAGCAAGTTTTAATAAATACGTGACAGTAATTGTCACAATTTGTTTGTGACGTAAGCGGGAGTCGACGTTGTCGGCTGTACTTTATATGAAAAATGTGCGTTTTTAACACTTCTTAATTAGCTTATAAGAAGTGTTAAAAACGCACATTTGAGATAGAAAGATTGCACACACTGGCAAATAATCTTCAAACTAGTTATTCTACCGTAATTCCAGAGTTTTCTGTAAATTATTATCGAATAATAACACATATGAACCGATTGGATGTTCAAACTTTGAGGACCTCGTGAAGGCTTAGGAAGCATGGTACAACATTTTAGAATTAGGATATGCTACTTAAGATCTTACGAAGAATATCACCAGGTGTAGATTATCCGCCAATTTATACACACCTTGTATAGAGAGATACAAAAGCTCTAATCTAATCAAAATGTGAAGTAAACCTACGTATAAAACGAAACATCTGCAACGCTTTGGTCGAGATAATATTGATGTGGTTATTAAACTGAAGTTTGGCATCAAACAAGACTCCCAAATCGTTAATTAAGTCAACTCTCTGAAGAATAAGATTATTTAATCAATACTCAAAATGTAATATTTAGTCTTTTTTACGCAAAAATCGCATGGACTTACACTTACTTATATTTAAATATAGATTATTCTCATTATACCAAACCATGATCTGATTTAGATCATTTTGAAGGGTATTACAATCATGTATATACTTTATATTACGAAATTCTTTCATATCATCTGCGCATAGAAGAATATTCGAAGCAAGAATTTTACCAATATCATTTACAAATATAAGAAAAAGTAACGGTCCTAAATGGGAGCCTTGTGGCACCCGTGAGGTTGGATTAATTATAATATCAGGGGTGGTATTATTTACTTTAACTAACATTTTCCTGTTACAAATAAAGGACCGTAGCCATTCAAGCATGAGTCCCGAAACGCCATATGAGCAAAGTTTATACAAAATCTTCGTTTGATTAACCCTGTCGAAGGCTTTGGAGAAGTCGGTGTAGATATAAACCACAACCGAGCCTTCTTCCAAAATATCCGATATAAAGTTTGAATAAATAAAAAGATTTGTTTCTGTAGATCTGGAAGGAAAGAATCCATGTTGTTGATTAATTATTGTGAGTGAAAAGTGCAGCATCATATATTTATAGACAATTTTGTCAAACAGTTTCGGGATACATGACTGAATGGCTATAGGACGATAATTTGGTACACCCCTTTTAATACCCGACTTAAAAATAGGGACGACATAGCAACGTTTCCAAACAGTAGGAAACTTACCATCTTAAAGAAGTTTGTTAAACAACAACGTTAGAGTAATGCATAACTCATTGGTACATGCTTTAATTATTGACGGAGGAATTCCATCAAAACCAGGAAAACTGTTTGCTTTGATATCAGAACTTGATTCTACAATATCAGATTCAGTAAGATGATGATAATTGAATGTTGTTTTTGACTCTACGGTAAAAATAGGACCCACACTGGAATGATTAGAGTGTGACTGTTGAAAAAAAAACTGGCAAATAAATTGGCTATATCTATTTTAGAAGTAGCCATCGCTGTTCCTTTGTGTATACATGATGGAAAAGTACCAACCCTACCTCTTTTAGATTTGCAGTATTTCCAAAAAGCATTAACATTATTAATGGTCATTCTAAATGAGTCTTGCAATCTGATCTTAGTTTAGAAAAGGTGTTGTAATCCTTCATACATCCAGTATTCTTATCTTTTTTTGTGTGCAAGACCTTTACTTTTAATTAACTTAATTAACGATGGCGAAAATGGTAATGGTAAAAATATTGTTTTTGCTTTTACAGGGCCGCATTTTATACAAAAATTTAAAATATCGAAAACTTTGGGAAGGGGGAGGGGGGGTTGAACCCCCATATCCCTCCCCCCTGGCTACGGCCTTGATGGCGCATGAAGTAAAATTTGAAGTTTATAATAACCTGAAAATTTAGTATTGCGTATAAATGTGTACTACATATTTTAGATTTAACCGGCTTAGTCTTAGGTTTTTTATGTTCTGTTAAAAATTTCGTCACTTGTCAAAAATCGAAAAGTGGCAAATTTGACGTGCTTAATGTCAATAGATTCATCAAAAATTTTAAATTTGAGTTGTTCGATGTCGGTACATCGAAAAGTGTCAAATTTGATGTGCTTGACTTTAGTACATAGGGAATGTCCTAATTTGAGTTATTTAATGTCGATATATAAAAAAATTCAATATTGACGTGTATTATGTCGACAGAAACGTAAAATGTATTTTAAACTTGACAATATTTAAGTGTTTTATACGCGTGGCGCATAAAGTAAAATTTCAAATTTAGAAAAGCCCTAAAAATATTTGTTTCGGGTCGCTGCGCGACCCTCGACAAATTTTCACGCGGGCTTTTCTAAACTCAAAATTTTACTTCATGCTTAACCTGAAGTAGAAGACAGTCGTTCGGAAATGATAAATGTCAGTGTCGAATGTCACACGTGTCAATGTCGATTGAATAATGGGTAGTAAAATGTCACGTGCGTCAAATTTTAGAGATTTTCGTCCATTTATAAAATGTTCATCAGATCTACAACATATCGAGATTTTTGATGATTATTAAAATTATTATCAGATTTTAAATATTTCGAGATTTTTATCAGATTTTCGATATTTTTGTCAATTTATAAAATGTTCATGAGATTTTTAATATTTCGAGATTTTTGACGATTTTTTAAATTTTCAGCAGATTTTCAACATTTTGAGATTTTAAGATTTTCGTTAATTTATGAAAAATGTATGAGATTTTCAACGTATCGAGATTTTTGACAATTTTTAAAGTTTTCATCCGATTTTCAATATTTCCAGATTTTCATCAATTTGTAAACTTTCGCAGGCTTTACTAAACTCGAAATTTTACTTCATGTTAAATGTGGGGGGTGAAAAACACTCGTTAGAATAATACTGAGGGACTTGAATCAAAAAAATTGTTGATTAAAAAAAATACCACTTGAATCTGATCTATGTTAGAAATGTCTAACCCAAGTCCACAAAGAGACATCTAACTTAATCTAACCCAACTCAACAAAATTAATCTAACCTAACTCAATAAAATTATATCTAACCAAACCATTCTTAATCGAGGAGTCGAAAACACTTGTTAGTAGTTTCAAATTGAACGATATCATTGTGGTTTTACGCCAATGTCGAGTTTTTCGGTCGATATTGTCATCTAATGTTAATATTGTAATCTTTGGTCACAGTTTAATGGTAAAAATAAAGTTTTTGCTTTAACATAAAAAACATTTTATTATTAATTACTGGGGAATAATAAATTATCAACAGAATACGTGAATTTGTTAAAAATAATGTTCCTTGTGTTTTTTGAGCACTTCTACGAAAATACTAGCCCCTAATAACTACAAAATTGTTAGTCAAAGTTATAAATTTCTATTGCGCCAAATGTGATATAAATTCTTTTATCTCTTTTTCAAAAGTTATCTATTTTTAGATGTGCATACTCATCTAAAATTATATGACTTTTAAGAAAAAGAGAGAAGTTGTATGTTCATGTGTTCCTACTACTTAAATAAATAACATTAATTAATTAAATAATATTTCACTTAATTTTATATAAATAGTTACATATGGTGTAGGAATAAAATACTTGTTTCTAAAAAAACTTTTATACAAAACGAGTAGAGCAAATTACACTTTAGTAAAATATAGTTGATTATTCTCGTAAAGTTAATCTGTATTTAAACAAATTAATGTGATTGGCTCAATAAATTTCCTAAAAGTAACTAAACAAATAAATCCAGACATCATTTAAAATGTTTTATGTAACGGTCATTTCAGCAGCATGGATTTACGCTCGGTTTTTAGCTGAAACTGAACGTTCAGAAGTGTTTATTCATTTCACGCAAATGGGACATGTTAATTACGAAATATCTCAAGGAAGTGAAATATGTTTGATTATATAAATTAGTAGCTCGATCGAGTAAAATATCGCAATAATTGATCGGCTCCTTAAAAGATTACACGAGATTACATTCCTCGTGCTGTGGTATTCCGCTAGTTTGAATATTAAGGAAACTTGCTGTTTACTCAAAATCGTTTCGTACGATCGTCGGTAAACACATTATTGGACTGGGAGAATCTCTTTTCTTTTTAGAAGATATAATCTCAAACAGAGCTGACGCGAACATTCGCGAGTCTTACAAAAAATGAGTGCAAGGTTACAAAACATAAAGTTCAGAAAATAAAGTGTTATGAAATCAGATTTAAGACCGCATTTTAAATACAGAGAGTTTTTCTTTTAAGTATACTGTTTTTTTTTAAGTTTAATTTAAAACTTTAAACGAGTGTTTTCCACTCCCAGGTTAAGCATGAAGTAAAATTTCGAGTTTAGAAAAGCCTGAAAATTTGGTTTGGTCGCTCCGCTTCGATACGCGACCAAACCAAATTTTCAGGCTTTTCTAAACTCGAAATTTTACTTCATGCGCCACGCACATAAGGCACTGATTTCAAGTGAAACTCATTTGTTCACAACATTCAGTGTATTCAGTGTTTTATACGCGTGGCGCATAAAGTAAAATTTCGATTTTAGAAAAGCCTGGAAATTTGGTTTGGTCGCGTATCGAAGCGGAGCGACCAAACCAAATTTTCAGGCTTTTCTAAACTCGAAATTTTACTTCATACTTAATCTAGGAGTGGAAAATACTCGGTTAAAACTTCAAATTGAACTCTTTTAGAAAAGCATATGCACATGTATACCTAAACGGAAAATTCCCTGTACAAGATATGCACTAAAATTGTTTATATTTTATATTTATTTGTAATCATTTGTAAAAAAAGTGAATCTATTAAATATATAAATACATAAAAATTCACGATAAGCGATCGATGTAATCGTTGTACATGTATGTTATGTATATTATAATTACTGGGAATTGTAAATTAATCGACTTTTTTAATTATCGGGAATTGGCTAATTTTACTTTTTCATTTTAATTCAAGTACTTTACAAATTTGAGAAATTGCGTGTATCATCAAAAATCAACTGATAATTATAGTTTCACACTCAAGGTTTCACTATTAAAGACGGCTTCGCAGAAGTTCACGCCGGTGACGGCCCCTGAACGCGCTGATGATGAACAGTGAGCTTTCGTTTCCCTGGACAGTTTATGTATAATATTTGATTAAAAGTGTGTTCACCGGGTGTGTGCGATTATGTCAATCTATTTAAAGTTTCCGTCCAATCAGGGAAATTGTTTAATTTCCGGGGTGCATAAGTTTGAAATGGTGATCACGGCAGGTCGACACTTCATTCGCGTGAGCATGTGCAACTATCACCTTATCGGTACTATATAAGGGCGTTGTTACCCTTACCCTTACCTTCAGCGTTCCGGTTTCTGTTAAGGTTTCCTTATACCTTTAATTTGCTTATTTATACATTACTAGTACTCAGCGTCTAAGGTCATTTTTTCTTCGTGTAATGAAAGCAAGGGTGGGCTTTCAATTAATAAGTGTGTAAAAACTCGTTAGATCTTTGCCTATATCGTGTGCTTTAATCATAAATAACACGATATAAATTAAGTTACACGAGACAAATTGTCTGGAATAATCAACTTGGATATTAAATTCCTATGTTGATTATTTTATACAGTGGCGTAACCACAAAATTGTTAGCGATTGACCACAAAAAAGTGCATTATGCCTAAAATAAGTGGAAACTGATGAACCATCCTAAGGCCGTGTTCAGACTGGACAGCGATGAGCGGCAAGCGTTGAGCGGTGAGCGGTGGGCTATGAACGCAGTAGCGTTCGGTTGTGCACATTAAAAAGGAAGCGATAACGATGCGATCATAAAAAACGGGAGCCCACTGTTCAGTATAAAACATTCCACGCTCGAGATTACTTCGTGCTTTGTTGATAGATAATCCTTTATTTATGAGAAGAATAATTATAAATAGACGTAAAAAGAAAGTTGGGATTCACACCCTTAACAGGAGCCGTGGAGAAAAAAGAGAATTTCATGTATTATATTATTAGTTACGAAATAATCCATCAAGATTCTTTCAATTTCTACGTATGTCAGTTGGAAGCTTTGACAAAGTAAAGTACAGGATTCGATAGAAAACTACAAATTTCAAAAAACATATTTCCCTCGTTTAACGACTTTATGTAACATTAAGGAAAGTACATTAAACTCATTTCATTTTTAACAGATAAACTTTGATCCTGGTCGAGACTCTCTTCTGCTCTGTGGGTAACCTGTTCATAGGGCCCATTCTGTCCAATAAACACTTCTACAGATGTTTGTTTACGGCGATGTGCATTAATCATAACATCTTGTATTTTTCCTCTGACCTCCAGTTTTTCCAAAGTACCCAGTTCCTCAAAATACGGAAGTAGACTCGTACAAAAATAATAGTCTGGATTGTTCATTAATTTGGTATCTTCTTTTTGTTCTTTTTGCAGCAAATCTAGTTTCTTCTGCTCTATTATTTATATAATAGATATTTGTCTAGTTCTCTGTCTGTAGGTTTCTTCCAGGAGCGGTTTCTGTTATGTTTTGTGAATAATGGAGCACGTAAATAGCTAGCCGACGGCACTGAGGCTGGAATTGCAGGTCCCAAAATATCTGAATCAGTTTCATTTGGTAATACTTCAATTTTTTCATCGCTCTCATCCCGGGTGTTTGACAGCTGTGAAAGGTTACCCTATGTTATACTTGGGATCACGGCAGGTCGACACATTAATTTAAACAAGGTTTATTGGAAATTTTTCGGAGTTCAACGCCAATTCATTTTAGCTTCCTTCCCTGAAAAAAGTGTTTTGCTAGTTGAATCATTATATTTCAGATACCTATCTACAGGACGCTCATTTCGCAATTTGGCAACTCCTTTAAGAATGGGAGTGAGCACATTTTCCAAAATCGTTCATGAGATTGTGAAATTATTTGGAAAGAATTTGTTAATAAGTTTATGCGAGTTCCTACTCATTACCAATTGGAAAGTATTGTGGAAGGATACTACAGGCGTTGGAAATTTTCAAACTGTGTAGGATCCATTAATGGCAAACATTGTAAAATTATATATCCGCCAAGCAGTGGATCTCACTATTTCAATTATTTAGTATTAATCTATAGTCTTGCAAGGAGTTGCTGATACCGATAAAAAAATGGTTGCAATAATTTTAATATGTCACCCGACAATGAATTGCCAGGAAAGGTACCTCATGTTTTGATAGTTGACTCGGCGTACCCGTTAAAAACTTTTCTTATAAGACCATTTCCTTTTAGAAATATTGATCCTGTCAAAGAAAACTTTGAACTAGAAAATACATAGAATAACATTGAAGACATTGAGTTGGACCCAGAAAAAGCAGCAAAAATAGCATGCACACGCATTTTACATAATTTTGTACGAGAACGAGATGGTAATAGTGATCTAGATTATTGTCAAGAAATGTTAAGTCACTTTCCAGCAAATCAATGCGAAGCAGATATACTACGACCTCGTAAAGAAGGGCACGGAGGAACGAGAAGAAGATCGGCCCGCGCAAAAGAAATATGAGAAACATTTGGAAACTATTTTTTAGATTTTTATACGATATATTGTTCATAAAAAATTATAAAATTGCGAAGGTGCAACAATGTACTTATATGATAGAAGTATATACATTAAATATGTGTTATTATTTACTAACCTGATATAGCTACTGATGTGCCAACTTCATCCCATAGCTTTTTATTTATATCCGTTTTTTTTTTAAATCAGCATTGCAGTCATTCCACAAATATGGTCTACTTTGTACTTCGGATATTAATATTTCCCTGGATGTATGGGAAAACTTCTCTTTAGCAGTCATTTTTTTTTTCTCTTTAGCAGTCCAATTACAACACGCACGTGGCTCACTGCTCGCGCAAAATGTAAATAAACCCATTTCCCTGGAAGCACAACGCCGAGCGTTATTGCTCACAATTCAAGTCATCTTGAAACGCAAAACAACACAATGCCATCGCTTACCGCCATCGCCCTACGCTAGGCGCAGTGTGTATACTTATAATAATTTGGAATGTGTTTGATTTTGGCGTTGCATCGCCCATCGCTTACCGCTCACCGCTGACCAGTCTGAACACGGCTTAACACTTTTATTTAGGACGGGCAGTAAGCAACCCGTGATATGCCCGCGGGTATTGCGCCATATTTGAAGAAATTTTACTAATATGAAGAATGTTAACCATAAATAATGACCAATGAAAAAATGTTCACATTTTGAAGAATTTTGTGTTATTGTTGAGTTAAATGAAGTGTTCTTAAAACTTCACACTAAATCAGTGTGAGACACTGATACGCCTGGCGCATGAAGTACATATTTCGAGTTTAGAACCGCCTTATAATTTCTGTTCAATAATTGTGATTATTTATTTCATCTGTCAGAATTCATTGTTGATATGTCATAACTTGATACAATCACGGCAGCTTTTAAAATCAATATCTGAAATAGCCAGAAAAAATAGTCGACTATTCGTGCTTCTTCTTCCTCTCTCTCACTCTCTTCTGCGTCTTCTTCTTGTTCCTTTCTACGACATAATATTACGAATAATAGTTTGTGCATTTTCTTTGACATTTGTTATAAAGTCATATAAATGGCACGATTCGGAGAAACACCAACGGCAGAAATTGACGAAATTGTTAAAAATTCCATATCAATAAATACAAATAGAAGCAAGACAAGTGTATGGTGTCAATTTGACACATTTTGTGCGGCTAAAATTACAAATTAGAGAGAACAACCCCAAATAGAGTGATAGCTGACATTTTAAAGTATGGAATATGCGGAAGGAGAACGGATGTCTATAAGGAATATACAGGGAATTTTTCATTTATGTAAAGTATGCAGTTGAAGTAAATTTTCCAACATTTGTTGTTTTTAAAAGAGTTTAATTTGAAGCATTAAAAGAGTGTTATTCAATCCCAGACTAAGCATGAAGTAAAATTTCCAGTTTAGAAAAGCCTGAGAATTTGGTTTGGTCGAAGCGGACAAACCAAATTCTCATGCTTTTCTAAACTGGAAATGTTAGTTCATGCACCACGCGTACTAAACACTGATTTTATGTGATGTTTAGAATATCCGTGTTTAGCATACTGTTTTAGTGGTATATTTTTAACTTCACTTGAAAACAGAGTTTCATACGCGTGGCGCATGAAGTAAAATTTCGAGTTTAGAAAAGGCTGAAAGTTTGGTTTGGTTGCTCCGCTTCGCGTAGCGACTAAACCAAACTTTTAGGCTTTTCTAAACTCGAAATTTTACCTCATGCTTGGTCTAGGAGTGGAAAACACTCGTTTAAAGCATCAAATTACTCTTGTAAAAAACAACAAATATCTGAAGATTTACAACATATACGGTGTAAATTGGGACATGTATACTTAAAAGAAAAACTTCCTATATAATTAATAAATAATATAAAAATGAGTATTTATGAAAACGAATAATTATCAAGAAGTTGATCAGGGAATTTTTTATTATACAAATCCCTATGTATACCCAGATAAAAATACACATTGGCACAGTCGTGTGTACTACGCTTTATGTTGTGATTGTAGGCAACCAAACTTACGCATTAAAACGTCAATTAGTAATAACATTTGTTTCTATTTTGTATGCGTAAAAGTTCCCAGTAGTAATGTATTCCATAGAAGAAAGAGTCGAAATATTAACCTGACATCACAATGGTAACAACTTGAGGAGTGTAAGGGACTTATTTTCGGAAAAATATCCCGAACGACCAATTCCATGTGTAGGAACAATTCAAACGATCATCACAAAGTTTTCTTTAAAAGACTGTGTAGTTAATTCACATTCAAAGCGGAAGAAATTGAATCACGTTTTAAGTGATGAGTTATAATTAAATATTTTATACTTCGTGGAAGAAAATCCTGTTGTTGCACTACAAGAAATTGCAAAATACTTTGGAATATCCCGAAGTTCGGTATTTAAAACTACAGAAGTAGGTCGTGGTTATTTCCAACACTTGTTGTAATTTCTTTTGTGTTATTTTGTATTAATAATAATAATAATATTTATTATGCCCAACAGCAAACAGCCAATACAGACATAAAATAAAAGTAATTATAAGTAGTAACAGTAGTCACACATCAATAATATAATAAATTAATACAAATTTCTTACACAAAAATTCAAAGAAATATGGGCAAAATAGGTTTACCAGCAAATCAACACATGTTATGTATTAGAGAGTGAAATATTATGTAAATATGAAATTGATTAAATATGATAATATAATAAATTGATAGAATTTATGATATTTTTCTCTTAAACAATATCTACTATATTATTAGATGTAAAAATAAGTTTTTATGCCTCACTAAGCGTTATTTAAAATGCCTAATAAAATCCGATAACTGCCTTCTAATGTCTATTAATTATAGCTACGTGAAATAATTTAATTTGTACTGTTATATGAAGAACATTTTAACAATGTTGGTTATAATAAATACTCTTTCTAAATTGTTTAATTTACTCCACTATTTTGTTAAATTGTGTTACAATTATTTTAACTATAAATTTTATTTGATTACTTTTTGACATTTTAATATGTTTATGAAAGTTTGGTTGCCTATGATCAAAATATAAAGCATAGTACACACGAATGTTTCAATGTGTTTTTTTTATAGGTATACATAGGAAAATGTATACCTGAAAGAAAAATTCCCTGTACAGTTAAGGTTATGTGGAACTCAACTGCGAAAAGTTCTTGATGTTACATTATGAATGATTCAATAAATCATTTCTATAAATATAACACGACTTCTTCAAATAGCGACTATTAGTTTTTCAAATAATTTATCTTGAAGTCTTGCATTTTTAGACAATTCATCTCGATATATCAAGCATTAATAATCAAAGATTAAAGCCCTCGAGCTAAAGCTCTCGGGCTTTAATCAGATTATTAATGCTTGATATTTCGTCTCGTTTGAAATGTCAAAATACAAGCCTTCTAGACAAATTAGTAAAAAAAATAATAGTCGGCTATTTGAAAAGGTCTTGTTATATTGCTGTTGATAATACTGTAATATAATGTAATAATGACTGGTAATACTAATTCCAAACACTAGATATAAGATATTCGTGTTTTGACGCGTATATTAGTTCTAATAATTATTAAAAATATCAAATCAATTATTATATTATTTACATCGCTAATAAAAACACTTCACTATTATATTCCGAAGACAGAGGAATTAAAATATCGGTTCATACCGATATTCATATAATATTTGCATTGTAACATATTCGAGTGAATAAAGCACCTGTTTTATAGGACAGGTGTACCACGTCATTGTTAAAAACATGAAAAGCCATTGTTCTCTATGAACACATAGGAAGTATCGGAGCTGACTCCCGAATCGATAGCCTGTGGACATTTTATCTCGATTGGCACTCAATATTACTCTAGATTCTCACCGATCGCGATGTGGAAGACCTATTTCATATTTGCTTTATTACCAAAGCGAGATGAGATAATCGATCATGTGATGTGAATATGATAATTCTGTTTGTTCTGAGAACGCCGTAGAGTCGACTCGGAATAGACCACATGCTGACTAGCGACTTGGCCACTCAACCTCGCCTTCTCATTATCAATTACCCGTATCTTAACAAGTGCATAAATAACCACAGGTATAAAAATCTCATTATATTTTTATGAAATATGAAGCTAATTGATAGAATAAAGTTATTTAGTTAAGGAATTACTCATCATTTGTGAACGCCTTTAGTGCACCATATTAAAGTATCCTGGCATTATTGTCAAAAATAAAAATCGCTATATTTTGTATATTTTACATACACCAACATTTTCTTGAAAACATACATAGCCCAAAGTATATGCTG
Source organism: Philonthus cognatus (assembly GCA_932526585.2). NCBI lineage: Eukaryota > Metazoa > Arthropoda > Insecta > Coleoptera > Staphylinidae > Philonthus > Philonthus cognatus. The sequence goes on from OW052243.1 coordinate 87,220,778, forward strand.
TAAATTTTCAAACATTCCACTTCTTAATTAAGCATGAAATAAAACATATACTCCTAAAGCAGAATTCAAAATATGCTAATACACAAGAATATTTTAAATTACACAATGTTGCAGTGTTTCATACACGTGGCGCATGAAGACAAGTTTCGAGTTTGGAAAAGCCTGAATTTGGATTTGGCCGCTACGCGTCCAAATCCATACGTTCAGGCTTTTCTAAACTCGAAATTTTACTTCATTCTTAATCAAGGAATGAAAAACACTCGTTAGGAAATTCTAATTGAATTGTTTGTGTGTGTGTGGTGTGTGAAATTTAAAATGCGTCAAAGTCTGGTCAATAAAGTTTTAATTTGATTAAAGTTTATCATTACATCCTACCTAATATTCTTAATGTTATCCAATTTAAATTTAAATTTATGTAGAAGGACATAGTTTATTTAGAGGTATTAGTATATCGATATAATAATTGATCTACTAAAAGTAAGAGTAACAATAAACGATGATAAATCTATTATTAAAATATCTCGGTTCAAAATAATCAATTATTAGAATATATTGATTATTCCCATCACTAGTTACTTTCCGTGAATTTCATAATTCATTCATAATTCTGTTTCATATTTTCTAGATGTATATGTTTTTGTCATTTTCCTATAGTTTCTATTAATTATTACGATTCTTAATGCATGTTGCGAATTTTTATATTTATAATTTTGCTACAATTTTTAAATTATTTTTTAATTTTAGTATACATATCCCGATATGTATTCTGTAAATTTCAGGCATTCTCTGTTTTTGATAAGCGTTCGGTTTGAAACTTTTAACGAAGTGTTTCCACTACCGGATTAGGCATAAAGTAAAATTTCGAGTTTAGAAAAACCTGGAAATTTGGTTGCTAATTACAATATACAAATAGGGGGACATTTTTTATTTAAATATACATATCTCAATGCGTACTAAATAAATGTTTAGGCGTTCGTTGTTTTTGTAATTATGCTCAAATTGAAGATTTTAGCGAGTGTTTTCCATTCCTAGATTAAGCATGAAGTAAAATTTCGAGTTTAGAAAAGCCTGAAAATTTGGTTTAGTCGCGTATACGCGCCACGCTTATAAAACACTGAAATATTGTGAAATTAAAAATATACCGCTAAATCAGTATTAAAAACAAACTGCTACAGCAGGATTTAAAATATACTACTAAACAAAGATATATTTAATTTTACAATAATGAAGTAAAATTTTGCATGAAATAAAATTTCGAGTTTAGAAAAGCCTAAAAATTATTACGATAGAATCTTGGTGAATATTCTAAAAAAAAATATTCTAGGTTTACACATTATAAATTTTTTTTTCGTAAGTAAAAATATTGCAAACTACGGTAAACAGTTATTTTAAGTTTAGTACTAACCTGAAACTTATAAAATTTCCGTTTATTACTATATTACTAGTAATATTACCAAGAATATTACCTAATTTTGAATTACCGGTAATTTTACATCACTAAGTATACACATCCTGATGCTATACGCTATACAATTTCAGGTATTTGTTGTTTTTGAAAAAAAAAATAATTTGAAGTTTCTACCTAGTTATTTCACTCCTTGATTAAGCATAAAGTAAAATTTAGAGTTTAGAAAAGACGGAAAATTTTGTTTGGTCGCTCCCCGAAGCAGTTATACAAAGTTAAAACGTTTTTAAATTATAAAAATATTATTGATTTTTGAAAAACCATGAGTCATAAGATTTTGTTCCAAAAACTTGGTTCCTGGACAATACAAAATCGATTTTTACATGTTAAAATAATTGTCTGTTAATCGTCATTGTACAGGGATTTTTTTTGTTTTAAATCAGCTATCGACCCGTGGTCTTTCCGCCATACATTGTACATTTTTATGCATTCGTTGTTCTTGAACAACGTTCAATTTGAAGCTTCTAACGAGTGTTTCCACACCCAAATTAAGCATGAAGTAAAATTTCGAGTTTAGAAGAGCCTGAACATTTGGTTTAATAATAAGGTTTATACATTTATGAGTTATTGCATTATTAAATAAATTTTAAATAACCCTATTTTGTTATGACAGTTGAGGTTATGTATAAGACTTAAACTAGGGCTATTAAATAATTAGTTGTAAACTAACAATAGTAATCTACTAAAACGATTTATTAATCCGAAAATGGCAATATCATCCTTAGAACTGTATTAAAGCTGTATGCTAAGGTCTAATAATAAGGCTGGTTATGTTTAAAACACGTTTTAAACATGTTTTTAATTGTTAATGTTTTAAACACTGTTTCATTGAAAAAAACACGTTTTTTTTAAAAAAAAACTGTTTGTTTTAATGTAAATGAAATAAACTGTTTGTTTTAATTAAAATGAAAAACGATTTTTTAACAACCCTGCAGTTTAAGTATGTGGCGACGCACCGGCTCCTCCGCCAAAGCTTTGAGAGTTTAATAGTAAGCTTTGAGAGTTTAACAATTTTTATCCAAAACTTCAAAATGTTCCAAAGATTCCTTACACTGCCCCTATGTCAAAGCCTGATTAACTTAAATCATCGAATCATCATTAATGTATTTTGTTTTGCGATATTTTCTATGTTATTATTATTTTGTTTTGTTTATTCAGCCAACAAAGTGCGTTTAAAAATTACATAATATAGTACAATTTATGTGTATGTATATCCAAATAAAAATTAATGGTTTAAGTAACCAAATAAACTTCTGATTAAAAAATCAGAAACAAACAGTGAGTACACATAATGAAATATTTCTATGAAAAATTGTATACAAAATTGAATATAAGTTAAATAAGTTCAAATCTTTAAACCATTTTTGATAGAAATATGTCGTTTAATGTACTAACCAATGACTGAATTTCATCGGCAGTGTTACAAGTTAGTGCTCCATGCTGTCGGTCTATTTTTGTTCCCAAGAATGAAAAGAAATCTGATTTATCGTAGGTAAATAAACAAGAGGTTATTTTTTACTCGGATATAGATGCAATTATTGCACGAATGTTTGGTTGTCACGGTAAAAACACGGGAATCAAGGGCATGAAAAAATCCCAACAGCGCGTAGCGCTGGAGTGATTTTTTCTTTGTCTCTTGATTCGAGAGTTTTTACCAAATGAAAACTAAACTGAGTGCAATAATAGCATCTATATCCGAAAGAATAAAATAACCTCGAGTTTATTTAAGAGAGATTAATAAACAACTCAAGTATACCATTTTATTAGATTAATAACTATTAAATTACAGAATTATTATTATTAACATTCATAGTTTGAATGTTAAAGGTGCAGTTATTGTAGATGATGTTACTGGTGGAGTTTTGCTCACGCTGTGATACTACTTTTGTCTGAATTTCGATAGTTGTGGCAATACTGCTACTAATAACGACGCTCCCTGATGACGCTGGCCTTAATTTGTCTACTAAATTAGCATGGTGCTCTGTGTTCAGTTGAAGGTAAGGTAAAATAGCATGGTGCTCTGTGTCCAATTGAAGGTAAGGCGAATTTGTATTTGCATGTCCTGTCATTTTCAATACTTGCTGTTCCCCAACACCAGCTTTACTGAAGTTGGATACGGCACTCGATCTGTTTGAATGGTTGGTGATTTTGTTGACTTTTATATTTAGTCCAATCTTTTCAGCAGACTGTTTGGTCCATTTTCCCAACTTATTTGTTCCTATTGGTATATTTGTATACCAAACTGAATCAGGATATTTACTCCAAAATGGATTCAGAGTCAAAAATAATCAGTCTGTAGTAATTTCAGTGTTTTTTTTAAATAGTTTTCTAAATAATCGCACTGGACAAAATGATAGATTTTTCCGATTAGAGGCAAGCTATTTGCTATCTGCACATTTTCAAGAACCTCCTTGGCATGTTTTTAAAAACACTGGATTATATTCAATTCTATTAGTTGATCTGTTATCTGCGCTTGCTTTTTCTTTAAAAAAATGTGTGGCACATTTAGCTGCTTCTCCATGCCAGTTCATATGCAGCAATGTGATAAAAGCGTTTTTGAAGACCTTCAGGAGTTTTTTCATCCTATATATTCATCATTTTGTAAATGTCTATTTTGCTCAAAGACAGTGAACTTACTTTTCTTTTATCTGGGTTTGATTGCAGCATTTTCCTTTTGACATTACGTGCGTTTCGCGCTCCTTTAAATTCAATCTCAGCAAATGGATCCAATGTTCGACTAAATTCATACTAATATTTTTCCTGGATTTTTTTCGCTACCACGTTCCACATTGTCTTTACAATACCTTCTTTGTAGTCGTCACCGTTTTCTTTCTTCATGTTGAATCCCCAATCAGTGAAAATATTCCCGAGTTCACTCGAAGGCGTCGATTCAGTAAGTAATTTCGTGTTTTGCAAAATTGATGAAGTGTCTTCAAATCGAATTTCGGCAAGACTCACTGGATTTTGGGATATTACTGTTAACTGCATTTGCAATAAATTCTTTAGACGCATAACAAAAACGCGTGTTATTATTACACATTTTATTTTTTACGTTTTGAGGTACTTGTTACTGTGCGAGAAACGTCAAATTTTTTTTATTCACATCTACATATTAGACCTTTACCAGCGATAAATGCACGTTGCCTAGACAACGTTCTTTAATCGCTGGTAAAGCTGACATTGCTAGGAGATGTAAACAAAATTCTGTATTAAAATTGGTGGATCACAAGAGGTGTTTATTAATCAGCAAAAGACCCTAAATCAATTTTCAGTGATTGTTAGGTTTTTTCTCATTGTCTGTGTAGCAAATATTTATAAAATTGTGAACGAGATTACAATTAAAGAACAACTTCACATTTTAGATATATAGTTATTTAAATAAAAATTAAAATCATTACGAGTACTATGAATAAATTGTAAAGGAATTTTTTCCATTAGGTATACATACAGGGATTTTTTTTAATTATATATATACATACGCTTTTTCTAAAAGAGTTCAATTTGATGCTTTAAAAGAGTGTTTTCCACTCCCAGATTAAGCATGGTGTAAAATTTCGAGTTTAGAAAAACCCTAAAGCCTTTAGTTGCTTTGCTTGGCGGAGCGGCCAAACCAAATTTTAAGGCTTTTCTAAACTCGAAAATTTACTTCATGCGTCAAGCGTATTAAACACGGAAAACACTAAAATATTGTTAACAAATGAACTTCACTCAAATCAGTGTCTTATACGCGTTGCGCATGAAGTAAAATTTCGAGTTTAGAAAAGCCTGAAAATCAGGGCAATCAATGTATCTTGATGTATTCACTGTACATTTTTAGGCATTTGTTGTTTTTATGAAAATATTCAATTTAAAGCTTCTAGCGAGTCTTTCCACTCCTTAATTAAGCATGAAGTGAAATTTCGAGTTTAGAAAAGCCTGAACGTTTCCAAATTCGCGTCCAAATCCAAATTCAGGCTTTTCTAAACTCGAAATTTTATTTCATGCGCCACATGGAAACACTGAAATATTTTGAAATCAAAAATATAACGCTGAATCAGCATTAAAAATGAACTGCTAAAGCAGTATTGAAAATATTCTGCTAAACATCAATATTTTGAATTTTACAATATTTCAGTGTTTTATACGCGTGGGGCATGAGGTAAAATTTCGAGCTTAGAAAATCCTAAAACCAAATTTTTAGGCTTTTCTAAACTTGAAATTTGACTTAATGCTTAATCAAGGATTGGAAGCACTCGTTAGTAGCTTTAAATTGGGCTTATTAAAAAACTATGGTGTTAAAAATTGTTTTATTGCTATAAACCAGGGTTTTTAAAAGATCGTTTTTTTTATTTTAATTAAAACAAACAGTTTTTTAACAAAACGTATTTTTTTCATTGAAAGAGCGTTTAAAGCGCTAACAATTAAAAACATGTTTAAAACGTTTAAAACAGAACACACAGGGCTTTTTCTTTTGAGTATACATATCCCGATAATTACAGCGTTTTTTAAATTTGCGGGAATTCGTTGTTTTAAAGCGTGTAATTTGAGGCTTTTAACGAGTGTTTTCCACTCCCAGACTAAGCATGAAGTAAAATTTCGAGTTTAGAAAAGCCTAAGAATTTGGATTGGCCGCGTAGCGAAGCGGAGCGGCCAATCCAAATTAGGCTTTTCTAAACTCGAAATTTTACTTTATGCGCCACGCTTAAAAACACTGATTCACAGTGAGGTTCAAGAAACACACACATACAACAACGATTGTAGGCAACCTAATATACGTTACAGTTATTGGGTTGCCTATAATCACTGTTTTAAAAAATTTGTTTAGCTCAGAATTTGACTCACGATTTATTCACATCTACATATTAGATTGCTGAAGCCGTATATTTTATACTTTCCGATATTTTAGTGTTTTATACGTGTGGCGCATGAAGTAAAATTTCGAGTTTAGAAAAGCCTAATTTGGATTGGCCGCCCCGCTTCGCTACGCGGCCAATCCAAATGTTGAGGCTTTTCTTAACTCGAAATTTTACTTCATGCTTAGTCTGGGAGTGGAAAACCCTCGTTTAAAGATTCAAATTGAAATCTTTTAAAAAAACAACGAATGTCGTAAAATTTGTGTATGCATATCAGCCATTCCATAAATAAGTGCACACTTTTTGGGGGTACATCAGGGATTTTAGCGAATTTCGCATATATTATAGGCTATCAAGACATGGTGTTTGGTTGTTACTAGAGGTTAAACAAATTATTGTGTCAAAAGTTATAACAATATAAACTTTTAGTACACTTTTATTTTGAACTCAAAAATGTCGTAAACCGTTACCTATACAAAAAAATGATTCTGTACTTTTTTGTGCTTAAATGTTTAAAGTTTAAAATACATTTTTTCCAAAACGAAAAAACTTTATTTATATAGATTTTTTTTAATAAATAAAACATATCTCAAACAATAATCAAATACTCATGTTGTAATTTTCTTAATAAAAATATATGTTGTACCCTGATCCTTCCTAAGAATTTTTCAAAAGTATGGCCACTTTAAAACTTTTTGAGATAAGATTTTTTTACCCGAGCGCTACATTGATTACGGTGGAATGACCCGGATCGCGATGAGCACCTCGCGTCAATGCAGCGCTCGGGTAAAAAAATCATATCTCAAAAAGTTTTAAAGTGCCCATCATTTTGAAAACGGAAATATTCTAAGGAAGGATTGGGGTATAATGTATATTTTTTTCAAGAAAATTAAAACATGAGTATTAGATTATTTTGTGAGATTTGTTTTATTTATTAAAAAAAATCTATCTAAATAAAGTTTTTTCGATTTGGAAAAAAAAAAATATTTTAAACTTTAAACATTTAAGCATAAAAAAGTCAGATATAACTTTTTTTGTATCAGTAACGGTTTACGATATTTTTGAGTTCAAACTAAAAGTGTACTAAAAGTTTATATTGTTATAATTTTTGAAACAATCATTTGTTTAACCTCTAGTAACAACCAAAAGAAATGTCTTGGTAGCCTTTCCCTAATGTACCCCCAAAAAGTGTGCACTTATTTATGGAATGGCCGATATGTATACCTGAAAGAAAAATTCCCTGTATTTAAAAATCAAATGTATGCACACACACTTGTGGTATTTTATTGTAATAAAATGTTGTGTTTAATAATTTAATTTGAAATACCTTAACAATTTAGGTAAAATTTAAAAATGCAAACAAAAAATATAATTAAGTTAATTCAAGATAATAAAAAAAACGTTTTAAACAAATTTAACGTTCAAAAAGTGTTTTAAACAAATTTAAGATTTAAAACATGTTTAAAACAAAACCGTTTAAAACACGACGGCTGTTTTTAAACATGTTTAAAACACTGTTTTAAAACAAAGTGTCTTAAACATAACAACCCTGCTATAAACCCACTATATTAATGAAACAGTTAAGATAGTGGTTTATAAGTATATGTATATGAGTATGCGCAATTTGCGGCATCTGTAAACGAGGGTGCAATTTTGAAGATCATAAATACGTATTCAAAATTTATTGAAATATCCATAATTTTATGATAATGCAGCATACGTTATAGAAGCAAGAACTATAAAAATAAAAATGAAAGATAAATTGATGTGCGAGGGGAGCCGTGGTTTATTCGTATTACCTTTTTCCTGCGCTGGGTCTGAAATGTCGTGGCCGGCAAAGATCTATAGGTAAAACTTTTAATACTTATACATAAAGGAATCCTAATGTCGCATATATAGTTAGAGGGTCGGCGCAAGACGCAGGTCGTGATAAGAGTTGGGTGCTGCAGCGTGATAAGAATACTAGCAGCGTGATAAGAAGGCCGCTAAGCGCTCGGGCGGTCCCTGAAGATGGATGGCTGTCGCGGGAAATCCACCCTGTCCCGATTCCAGTGCTACCCTCCTCGTGCCGAACACGTACAGACGGCCTGTGACAACTGTGATCTATAACATTGATTCCATACCGAAATTAAAGGTTATAAAATAAAATACGAACACACAAGCATAGCGCTAACTGCGAAAAGGTAAAAGGTAAAAGCGATCCGATAAGATATGCGATATCCCGTGGCAATATTTTGTCGGATACTTCGGAAACAATTTCACTGTTGTGCGTTTTATGATAAATTTGTCCCCTAACAGCAGCAGAAAGAATCGAGGAGGAAACAGGAGTGAAATAGCATGGGGATGGGATGCATGGGGTAATAAACGGGAGGCTCCCCGGATGATTTTTAAAGGTTCCGGCGTCCCGGTTGCGGTACGTAAAGCCTGCAGGGGATACGGCTGCAACAAGTCAGAGATCACTTTGACATTCGCCGAGCGTTATAAACGTGGAGATTAAATTAGCGTTTTATACATAAAAAAAAACAGTAAAGAAGGACAAAATCCGGCTCTCTCACTCCCCCGTATTTTCATAAGAAACTTAATCTGTTGCCTTCGGATATTACATTTTACTCTGAGTTAAACAGGATAAAAGAGAGTTTAATCCGAGTGAATAAACAAATGCGCCTATACTGTGAACTTTTTATTGATTGGATTTTTCATTTATATTACCATTAAAACGTAAATGCAAATATCAATTACCATTTGTGCAACTCACTGTGCTTTACCTTCGCAATAGAGGTTAATTTAATTAATTTTTGTTTATAACAATAAAATTCAAACAAACGAACCATGCCAAATCAATTTCATTTAAACCCATAAAAAAAATGTACACAAATCGGTGTCTAGAATGATTTTTCAGATTATCAGTATGAAGAGAAAAATATCGCCCACGATATAAACGCAGAAAACTCGGCGTAATAATTGTAATAATATATTTTATTCATCAAAAATACCATGGTACATGGATTTGACGCGTCTACGTAAATACACTTAAATAAGATAATATATTGTTGTCTTTACTACACCCTTATTTAGGGACAAAATATTTTACTTTAACGAAAGTATGGAGTTTTTGCTTGTCTTAATAAAATGTTTTCTACATTTACCGTTATTTCATCAAAAATATTAAACAATGGTAAACTAGCATCATCACGTCTTAATTTGTTTTCTGAAATATCTATAAAAAATATTGAAAAACGAATTCGGTTACATTGTAAAATATTCCTTTGCAGAGATATGCATTTGTTCCATTTATTTCTATCGTACAATAAATGCACTGGGATGTCGCGAGATCTTGAATTTTATGAAAATTTGAAAAACTATATTATAGAATGTTGCGCTTCTAATGGTATTGCAGAAAAAATATAATTGAAGACGTTATTATACTAATTTAGTGATGTTTAAAATTTGTTTATCAAACAATCATGAGAACAGGACACATTTCGTTTTATTACGATTTAAAAGTTTGTACTTTCTTTAAAATATATCTATTTTTTCAAAATATTTCATCCCAAAATAAGAACGTAGTTATAGTCGACTTTCTCTTAAGTGTGCACATCGGACATTCCTGTTATTGCTGGATTAAGGAACAAAGATCGTCTAGATTAAATTTAGAAGACTCGGCTTTGAGCTTTGAAATTATTTAAATTAATAAATAATCCAGGATTTCGCTTAGTTAACAATCAGACTCAACTGATGTACCTACCAGAAGCGAATCCAGAGAGCAGTGGAGAGGGGTGATCAATTATCTCTCAAAATAATCAATTACTCGTTTGGAATTTTTCATTTTTGTTGACTTGGTAAATTTTGACATTTTTCTCAATTTGCTCTAATTTTTACAGTTCGTTGTTTTTATAAAAGCTTTTAATTTGTAGCTTCTAACAGAACCGGAACTAGGGCGTGGCGAAGGTGGCATTTGCCACGGGCGCATTAATCGTAGGGGCGCCGAGCCGCACAGTGGCCAATTTGCCAAAAAGCGAAAAACGTAATATTTATTAAAGTAATAATTGTATTGACTTGCGGCTAATGTCGAGTATTGACTCGCGGTTAATGTAGGCCATGCTGTCCGACATCAGGTTTCGTAGGTTGAAGATGGATTGGACGGTTATATTGTATAACCAACCTTGAGGAATGGGATCGTTGATGTTGACTAGGATTTGGATTTTCGGTAAACGCGCTTTAAGTGGTGTTCTGTCGTCCAGCGGTGGGGTTGTTTCGCCTTTGAGGATTAGGACTTCGGAAAATGTTGCTTCACCTTAGATTAAAATTTAAACAAATTAAATGCCAATTCCCGAGCCAGCCATTACTTTAATTGAGTCGCCCAGATGCAAAAAAACGTGTTTTGGCAAATTTGTAGCGAAATGACAAATACCGATTTTGCAACGTGTTTTAAATAAATCATAATAGTGTTGAATGAGCGTTGTATGGGAACAAAAAAAAAATATGTAAAACTAAGTAAAAAGTTGGCAGAATTTGCAACTGAAAAAATTTGTCAGCTTTTGCAACCGAGAAATATAGCAGGTTTTGCATTCGACAGGATTTTTCAAACATAATTTTAAATGGTTTAGGAAGGGTTTTGAAGATCGTTTTATTTTAATTTGTAGCCTGAGACGAGCAAAACCCAGGGACATCAAAACCTCAAAATCAAAAGAGGAGTATGGCTGGTTTTGCATCTGGGCGACTCAATTATTCATTTGAAAAATCTTATCCCTTTCTCACCTTTCGCGGCAGAATCCTCCTAAGTTTCACTTCCCTTACTACTTTTGCTCCCTTTCCCCCCAATATGCTTCCCCTTCCCCGAAGTTTTAGACAACCTTTTCTCAGACCCCGATGACCTTTTATATCAACCCCAGTTTGTGGAACTGTCCTTGTTCCCAAAAGCGCTTCCTCCAAATCCAAAGTACTCTCTTTATATTTACACTTCGCCTTCCCACTCCTTGCAACCGGTAGTACATCGAGAGTTGTTTCTTCCTCTTGCGGTGAACGAGTTTCCGTTAGGTTGAGAACTGGTGGGTTTGAGATTAGGTGGTCGACGCTTGAGTATTTCAGTAAGTCGGTTATTAGGCTGAGGGTTGCGACGTTTTTATCGGATTCTTGGTAAAGAAATTTTTCTGTTTCCAAAATTGTTTCACCCAAGTATTGGACGTTTAAGGTGAGTTCCGGATTGGAGTAGACGGTACAGAGTTCTTTGATCGGCCCGAAGGTTATTTCTATTGTTCTGATGTCTGTTGGTTCATTTTTGGGTGGTTCTTCTTCTATTGGTTCTGTTTTTGCTGCTGCTTTGTCAGTTTTTGGCCTCTTCCTAGTAAGTGTCAAACAGTCAAGGATAGGATTATTTGCTGTGAAATAGTTTCATTTATTGACTCTGTTGATTCTAGTTTGCTGTGAAATAGTTTCATTTATTGACTCTGTTGATTATAGTTGGATCACATACATTTTGTTTTTTTATTATTGGCCAACCAGATCTGGTGATTTTTTTATAATGTTGGATATTTGGTTGGATTTGAGGTTATGTTTCCACAAGGTTGTCAATTGCTTAATTACCCTATCATGAAGATTAATTAAGTGGCGGAACATTACGATGAGAATCAATTTTTGCGACTTATTAGGTCGCAAAAATAAATGTTAGTATTATTGTTATTATATTCCATCATATGATTACATTGTGATTTGATCGCATTAATGTCACGACTAGGAAAGTTCCGATCCCAAAAGAATCTATACTAAGTATCGATTATATCGCATATCAAAGTATCGATACGGTAAAATATCGTAATGAAAAGTTTCGATATTTAAACTATCAACACTTTTCAATACCAGATATTTTAAATTTAATATTTATTATTATTTAATACTGCAAATTTTGCTCTATTAACTTGAAAAAGGTTGAGAACCCCTGCTTTAATTGGACGTAAAGCTGTTGGGATAAATAAAATAAAATAAGAAAAATTAGTGATGTTAAATATTATATAATAATATTGCAAATTATTTTTTTTATAAAGTATTTGAGTTATTGTTGGGTTAGTGTAATATAAAAGAGATTTTAAGTGAGGTGCATGCACTAAAGTTGTGTAAGTATTTGACATTTTTAATTTAGCAGAAAGCCTCCTAAATGTTGTAAGGCAATGGCTGACCAACCGGAAAGTTGAAGGACTAACATAGGAGAAATGAACAGACACCGATAGTAGAGCAAGAGCACCGGGTTCTGCCATAATTAATCGGCTCCCTTAAGAACACACACGATGGACAAAGGCAAAGCAAGAGGGAGAGGCAAGAGGGAGAGGCAAGAGGGAAGAGGCTAAGGAAGCCTCGGGAGATCCACCTTCGAGAGCAGTTCAACTGGGAAACGAATAGCTCATGGTCAAACTAACAGCCAGCCACTTAATGTGACGCCCGGGACTCTCGTCACCGTCCTCTACAGACGTTATTCACCTCCAGAAGATCTAAGACCGACAACGGTCCCTGAAGTCGGAAAACAAAAAATTATAATAGCCTCATACCGCAAATCATTCTAATTCATACATTTACATAACTGCCCCTTGTTATTCTTAGCACTCCTTTTTATTTTCCTTATATAAAAGGAATCATCTATAAAGTATACATATCGTAATGTATACTTTGCAATGTTTACACATTTGTTGTTTCTATAAAAGCGTTCAATTTAAAACTGCTAGAAAGTGTTTCCAAGATTTTTTACAAAACGTGTTTTTTTTTTTTGAAACAGCGTTGAAGACATTAACAATTAAAAACTTGTTTAAAACGTGATTAAAACATGTTTAAAAGGTGTTTAAAATATGTTTAAGACATGTTTAAAACGTGTTTAAAACAGAACATGCAGGGCATTTTTCTGTTGAGTATACATATCCCGATAATTACAGCGTTTTTTTTTAATTTTCAGGAATTCGTTGTTTCAAAACGATTAATTTGATGCTTTTAACGAGTGTTTTCTACTCCCAGACTAAGCATGAAGTAAAATTTCGAGTTTAGAAAAGCCTAAGAATTTGAATTTCTAAATTCGAAATTTTACTTCATGCGTCACGCTTAAAAACACTGATTTACAGTGAAGTTTAAAAAACATACACATACAACAACGATTACAGGCAACCTAATATACGTTATAGTTATTATGTTGCCTATAATCACTGTTTTAAACAATTTGTTCAGCGCAGAATTTGACTCACGTTTTATTCATATCTACATATAAGATTGCTAAAGCCGTGTATTTTAAACTTTACGATATTTCAGCGTTTTATACGCGTGGCGCATGAAGTAAAATTTCGAGTTTAGAAAAGCCTGAAAATTTGCTTTGCGCTACGCAACCAAAACAAATGTTCAGGCTTTTCGAAACTCGAAATTTTACTTCATGCTTAGTTTGGGAGTGGAGACACTCATTTGAATAAAATTTTAATCTAATAATACATCAGAAGAAATACATTTTCACAAACATAAAAAAAACAGTTTAACATACCTTCTAAATTATTTGATTACAATGAAGTTGGAACACATGAAAATGTAATGTTACGTTCATTCTATCTTTATTTCAAAACTAACTAATAACATGTAGATTTTGCTCTATTAATACGAAATGTTAGTATCGTGTTGGTATGCGTCTAGTAGAGATTAATCAGCATTAAACTATCATGATTTTAAAGACAATTCTATTAATAAGGCTGAACATGTTTAAAACACGTTTTAAATCACATTTATGCACACATAATTGTAATATTTTATTATGATAACATTTTATTTTTAATAATGTAATTTGAAATATCTTCAACATTTCAACTAAAATTTGAAAACGTAAACAACAAATGTTTAATACAGTAGTATAAAATAGAGTTTAATTAATTTAAGACAATAAAAAGAAACTTGTAAAACAAAATTAACATTTAAATCATGTTTTAAACGAATTGTACATTGAAAACATATTTAAAACAAAACCATTTAAAACACGACGGCTGTTTTTAAACATGTTTAAAACACTGTTTTAAAATAAAGTGTTTTAAACATAACAACCCTGGTTTTCACTCCTTGATTAAGCATGAAGTAAAATTTCAAGTTTAGAAAAGACTGAAAGCCAAATGTATAATTCAAAACTTCAGTTTTTGGCTGAAGGTTTGTGATGCGCGTATACAGGCGCTTACCCTAATTATTTATTTTACAGATCTGCGGACTCCGCTGGAAAGTGGTGTTTTAAGGGTGACCTACCCCGGTTTTTTGTTATGTGTGCTTTGGTGGTTGGGTGGCCTCAAGACACGATAGTCTTTTTGAGTTGGAGTTGTATTTTAACGAACACACTCGCGTTGCACGCGTCTCACTTGACTTATTCTCTCCAACGCGAAGCGTCCAAATCCAAATTCAGGCTTTTCTAAACTAGAAATTTTACTTCATACACTACGCGTATATACCACTGTTTTAAAGTGAATTTCAAAATACACCCACCCCTTATGTTTGACCCACACCTTTATTGTAACTCTTGGATTTTGAGACTATTTTCATATTTAATTGTTATTTTAAATAACGAGGAAATAGTATTATGACTATTATGAGGGATTGCCCCCACGCCACCATAATATATATAAATATATATACCTATTGGAAATTATAAATATCAATATATATCATGATAAATATCGTCAAAGTTGTTTTCATAATTATTGAATAAAAGTTATAAAAGATACTCAAACGTTTTACCGAATCGAAAAATACACATTTCAAATAATTTCTGAAGAAAAACATCACCAGTATCTAAAATAGATCTTAGTCTAATTGCTACACAACTTGCGTAAATCTTATTAATCAAGTCTGCCATGTCATCTGTTTGTTAAACGTAAACCATGTCCTTTAAAGTGCCCCATAAAAAAAAATCAAGAGGCGTCAAGTCGGGTGACCTAGCTGGCCATTTTAATGTGCTATTAGTTCCTAACCACTTCCCAGCAAAATGTGTATTTAAATAATTGGTCACTATTGCAGCATTATGTAGAGGACCTCCGTCTTGTTGTAACCACATGCTTTTGAACTGTATTCAATGGTAGATTTTCCAATAGCTCTGGAAGTTCGTTTCTTAAGAAATCCAAATATTTTTAACCTGTTAATGTTCTTTTGTAAAAATAAGGACCTCCTAAATAGCGAATTATTATGCCGCACCACATATTGATGCCCAATTTGGTTTGGTTGTTTGTAACTTTTATCTACTTTGGATTATTTTGTGCCCAATAGTGAAATTCATATTTTTTAATCCAGTAAAACGTTTGAGAATCTTTTATAACTTTTATTCAACAATTAAGAAGAAAATATTAACAAAAATTAAATGATAATATTATTTTTATTATAGTTTTGTAATTTTCAATGTATTTTAATAGTTTTTATTATTAAAAATGCTAGTTTTGAGAAGTTGTACTACTTTAAAAGTGTATATTAAAAGTTCTTGAAAATGTAAAAATTCGTTATAACTTAAAAATGGCCAATTTAATTTAAAATATGCATATGATAAAAATGTCTTAAAATATTCTATTCTTTTAGAAAAAGTCACTTTCAATATTTTGATAATCGAATGACATTTTCTCACGCCTCTGAGAGCGAAACCGTAATTATTAGTGATACCAATTCTATCTTAATTTGAAGCCTTGAATGACATCTTTTGATTACAACAAACGAAACTTTAATAACATTTTTAGTTTTTTGTTAATTAGTCTGGGGAGTTTTTGGTGAAACACCCTGTATAATGCCGAACCCAGTTCAAAAGTAAAAATATCAAATGTTGTTGAATTGCACATGTTTACTTATTAACAAATAGTAGCCCGAATGAGAGTAGAACGATGTACATGTTAGAGTATTTGTAGTGATACATTTATGAGTGGCTCAAAGTTGGTAATTAATAGAATTAAGATGTGCACTTTAGTATTTGTAGTACTGATAGAAATTCCGAAGTTGTCCGTCCGATAATTCCATTGTGCGCCGAAATCACACAAACTGGCGTGAATGTGAGGAGAATCATTTATAAATATATAGTTCCTAATTAATGCTCTAAAAGTCGGAGCGGTGATACCAGATATAAGATTTGATTGATTTTGAGAAAGTCGCAGAAGCAAAAGGCAAAGAGGAAAGCCACGGCATATCCACGGTATATTTGATATTGATGTATATAGAATCAATTATATGTGGGAAGGGTGGCAGATCTTATCGGTTGAAAGGGAATTTCTGTCAGTATGTCCATCACGTACTACGACCACTTGAATCCTGCACACGGACACAGACACGGACACGGCACGTTTACGTTTACACTCTTTCTGCCCCTTCTGGCCCTTCGACCTCGGCATCCAGCCCTTGATTCCCTCGGACTCATTTGCGACTCTCCAATTCCTTCCCGTTTCATCGCCATCGCCATCACGATCGGTGTAATTATGTCCCGTCAAGCCCAACTGGTACCTTCAAGTGGAGACATAGAGCGCTCATAGCATCTACTTTAGTATAAAATTGCTTCGGGGATGCGGTGCAAGTTTGCTCAAGGAGCACACAATGGTCGGTTTGCGGTATCCGAGTACATTCAGAAATTATCCTACGCGACCCTACTTATTATTTAATGGCGTATTATATTACGAACGTAACGTCGACTTTACGGCTATTAAGCTATGTACGCAAATTCAATATTCATATACTTATTGCCTATACAATACTCATTGTTCGGTTATTGCTATTATAAAGTTATACTACCTACTGAACAACTACATCTCACACAAATATGAAATATTTCGCTGACAATTTTTCTGAGAGATTATTTCGAAAATCCATACAATGTGTATGTCGTAAAGATAATTGTCGAGGGATTGAGCTGGGACGTGTGATGATTCACCGCGGCTTAGGGTGAGCGTGTGCCAACCGGAGGTCTGGGGGTTACAACTTTGCAACTGTGTATCGGAATTACCCGACAGCCAGTTTTACCACTGCTCTGCTGATACGAATCCCCTTTCGTTTCAATTAAAAAAAAACTCTACTTTTTTAAGTACATAAACCCACATTTACTTTTACCAGCACAATCATTTGTTTTCACAAACAATTATTTTATTCACTTGATCTCATTCAAAAATAATAATATATGTCTTGCGAAGTTCTCCCAGCACTTAACCATTTCGGCCCTGACGGTGGCATTGCCACCACTAAAATTTGGTAAACATACTGGGAATTTTTCTTTTAAATATACATACATGTATGCATGGGCTGTAACTTTTCTGATAATCGCTTGGTTTTTTTTAAATATTTTAATTTTAACTCTTAAACGAGTGTTTTCCACTCCCAGATTGAGCATGAAGTAATATTTCGAGTTTAGAAAAGCCTGATAATTTGGTTTGGTCGCTACGCGACCAAACCAAATATTTAGGCTTTTCTAAACTCGAAATTTTACTTCATGCTTAATCTGGGAGTGGAAAACACTCGTTTGAAAGTTCAATTTTAAATATTTGTAAAAACAACGAATATCTGAAGATTTACAGCGTATAAAGTATACTGAGATATGTATACTTAAAAGAAAAACTGAAAAACTATCTGAGATAGTAATAAATAATATGCGGTATACATAACATTTTTTTGGGCACCGGAAAAAATCCAGGGCTGAAAGGGTTAAGGTACATGTTCTTGAGATCATTTCAAGCAAAAAAGTTCATATGAAATGTGTCGAAATAACAAAACATAAAATAATGGAACGCTTAGTATTCACAGGCTTGCGGCTAAATGGATTAAAATAGGAGGTAGAATTTTTGAACATTTATGACTATGTTCTTTTAAATTATTAGTGTACAGTCATTTATTTTGTTTATTTTGAGGTCATAGAAATGAAAATTATTTAAGATAAATTCAGTAAAATACTGAGAATATGACACATATTCATATCAACTTTTTTGCTTGAAATGATCTCAAGAACATGCCCTTTACGTACCGGGAGAACTTCGCGAGACACCCTGTATATATATGTATATAAATTTTTACTTTATACAGGGAATTTTTATTAATTGATTTTATTAAAGCATTTAATTTAAAGCTTGTAATAAGTGCTTGATTAGGCATGAAGTACAATTTTAAATATAGAAAAGCCTAAAAATTTGGCGTAGTGAAGTGGAGTGGGTGAATGTTATTGTGTATGAGTTTATTTCAATTAGCGTTTTTATTTACTACTGTAAATATTAATTTCGTAATATATAAATATATTGTCTTATCATTTTAAAAACTAATAAATTTAACCCAATTGTACAAGGCTTTACTTTTGAAGGGGGGCAACGGATTATGGTTTTGCAGGCAAAAAAATGTTTGCCTTTTTTATCCTCATCATACGCTTCAGAGGGGGATCAAAAGCCCTATATTCCTCCCCCTAGTTACGGCCTTGAAATTGTACTTTATAATCTAATATAACTGGCTCACATCAAATCACTTGACCAATCCCTTCAAAATTAATTTTCAGTTCAGACTAGTGGCGGCTCGTCCATAAAAACTATGAGGCTGTAGCTATTATTTTTTATAAAAAATTTAATCTTTCTGTTTAATATTAGAACAAACACAAACCAATGCATAGCTTCTACAATTGAAAGAGAGTTTGTTAATTTCGCAATATATTTTTATGATTTCATAGTAAACTGAATTTGATTGATTTTTGATTATTTTAAATTTAACTGTTTTCAATTTTACTTCTAATAAAATACCATTTTAGTCAATACTGCAAAGACAAAAGAAGATAACAGATGTTTAACTACTTCGGCGACCAAACATGTCGATAATAGTAAATATATAGTCAATGTTGTCAAACAGCTGTCAGAGCAGTCACAGTGCGGTCTATACAGGGTGCCCGTATTTCTACAGAATGTATGGAGATCTATGTTATTTGAAGAAATAGAGAGTCGGTTAAATTGGGGCAAAGTTGCGTATTTTAGGACCCAATAATAATCTAAAAACAAAATTGAAATTTCTTCTTTCGTTTTTGAGATATTGTCAAAAAACTTATTTTGTGAAATTTTGTTTTTATTTTTTATTCCAAAACTATTGAATCCAGACATTTACAACTTTGACATTATAACTTTTTTACGATAAATCTAGTAACATATTTTATTTTAAGAAAACTATAACATTTACCCAGGGACCATAGCCAAATTTTGTTTTCATTATGGGCTCCATTTTGGGAGAATATTTTTTTCTGAATTTAATCATGTATCACACTTATAGTTGTACATTTTATATGAAATATTTTAATCTTTTGTTTTTTGTAAAGAGTGCCTTGGAAATAGTTGAATAACTCACTCATTTGACAACTCCTAGGACCCATAACTAGCTTACATATCGCCCCTGAAGACGGGCATCCAGCTGATTAATTACTGTACTGATAGAAAATGTATTTGTCTATAAACCAAAAACAGCTGTGACATTTTGAATCTTAATAAATTGCTTGACTGTCTTTGAACTATCACATGATTTTGTCATATTATATCTTTATTAGCCGTGTTTTACTCTTGTGACTGTAAGACAGTCACTTTTGACTATGCTAGAATTTCGTCTAATTATGTCTCTCTATGGACTGTATTTCGGCTATTGTGATGTTATGATTCACTTAAATCACTATATCACATACAATCATTATAGTGATTTAATGACAAAATACTAATACGATACATATTTTAACAGTTGTGATGTATTTTAAAGTAACGAATGTCTTCCACTCCCAGACTAAGCATGAAGTAAAATTTCGAGTTTAGAAAAGCCCCGCGTATAAAATTTGTCGAGGGTCGTGCAGCGACCCGAGGCAAATTTTCACGGGGCTTTTCTAAACTCAAAATTTTACTTCATGCGCCACGCGTATAAACCACTGATTTACAGTAAAGTTGAAAATATGTAACGCTTAGATGTGATGGTGATCAATATTTATCAAGATGTAGCGAAAAATGCAAAAATTATTTTTTTGTGAATAGTTTGGAATAATAATAACAAATGTAGAATAAATTTAATTTGTGCAACTTTTCCATACTGTTGATATTTAAATCATCATATCTTTAACAGGGAAAGTTCTATGACAAAATACAAAGTAAAAAAATGGTGATGTCCACCATTTTTTTACTTTATTTTTTGCGTGATAATCGATACTTATTATTATTTTTACAAAAGATTGACCGTTATTAATTAATTTTGACTGCTAACAATGATTGACTGCTGTCAATATTTTATTGATTAATAGATATAACGTCATTGTTTCCAAAGCACTCTCTGCAAAAAAGAAAATATTATAATTTTAAATCTAAAATAAATTATGTTACATCACTAAGTTTAGAAAACAATATCTTTTCAAAAAATATGAAAATCCAAAATGGCGCTCATAAGAAAAACAAAAGTTGGCAATGGTCCCCGGGTAAATGTTAAAATTTTAACACTTTAGTTTTAAATACTTTAAAAATTCGGAAATTTATAAAAAAATACATCAGTAGACAATTACAAAATATTGATATTAAGAGCTTTAAAGCAAAATTGAATTTGTTACTAAATTTCAAACATAAGACAAACAAATAATTCAATCATTCCTAATAAAATCTTAATGTGAATCGCTATAAATGCATTTTTGATTCTCGGATCTAGTTTCTGTTTATACTATCTTAAACTCTAATTAATTCGTCGCCTAATTCCAAGTTTTTAAAGGTCTAGATCAAAAATTATTTTTTTATCAATAAATCCAACACAAAAATTAAATTTCGCTTAAAATGTCAATGTATATGCATTTTTATTTCCCGATTTTTTCTGCGTACATCATCTTAAACTCTGATAAATTGTTCGGCTATTTCCAAATGTTTAAAGCTCTAGAGAACAAATTGAACTATTGCAAAAAATTTCAAAGATAAATTTATTTATTTTCAATAAGTTAAATCGAAAATTGGCTTACAAATCATGTTACGACTAATATTATAATGAATAATTACAAAATAATCTTACCAGGGAAAAAATTAAAATATGAAAATTTAGACAACCGAAATACAGCTGATCTTCTATACAGCCTGTAAATTATCATCTAATTGTGATGGGATTTATATAATATAAAAAAAAATAAAAAATAAATAATAAATAGAAATTGATGAAACGGTGATATAGTATTTTAAAATATTTAAATCTAACAAAAATGCAATAATTTCACTAAATTATAAAATGTATAAAATGTTTCTGATGTTCACACTTTGATTTGTAGAAATTTCGTTATTTGTAAAAATTAAAAATATCGTGAAGTTCTCGAAATTCGTGAATTTTTTCATGAAAATCTTAAAATTTATGAAAATATTGAACATTTATAAGAAAGTTGAATTAAATCGTTAATTTATATGTAAGCCAACCTCTAGGTTAATTGAAGTGACAAAATTTGTAATTTTATTTGTAGAAATTTCGTTATTTGTAAAAAATAAAAATATCTTGAAATTCTCGAAATTCTCTTTTTTGTGAAAGATTTAATGATTTTCGTTCAGCGTTTCTTAATTTCTTTAATAATTCACACTTTGATTTGTAGAAATTTTGTTATTTGTAATAATTAAAAATATCGTGAAATTCTCGAAATTCGTAAATTTTTTGATGAAAATCTTAAAATTTATGAAAATATTGAACATTTATAAGTATGTTGAATTAAATCGTTAATTTATATGAAAGCCAACCTCTAGGTTAATTGAAGTGACAAAATTTGTAATTTGATTTGTAGAAATTTCGTTATTTGTAAAAAATAAAAATATCTTGAAATTCTCGAAATTCTCTTTTTTGTGAAAGATTTAATGATTTTCGTTCAGCGTTTCTTAATTTCTTTAATTTTAACAAGCAAAACGACAAGACTTTCAATTTGAAGCTTTAAACGAGTGTTTTCACTCCTTGATTAAGGACAATGTAAAATTTCGAATTAAGAAAAGCCTGAAAACTTGGTTTGATCGTTTCGCGGACCGGAGCGACCAAAGCAAATTTTCAGGCTTTTCCAAACTCAAAATTTAACTTCATGCGCCACGCGTATAAAACAATGATTTCAAGTAAAGTTTAAAGTATTCTGCTTATCAAATCTTTCAAAATCCCTCTACATTTTTTATATTTTTACTTCTTCATTTCGTCAAGTTTTACCAAGAAAGGTACTTCACGAAACACAGGTAATTCCCATTAAAAACATAACACTACCTCTATGAGGGAGTAGATTTCTACTTTATAAAAAAAATATTTCTTTCCGAATTTAAAAAAATTGTGCATTTATAACATTGTATGTGTTTGTTTTATAAATAAGGATTTTTACTTTTAAGTAAACATATGCATACGCTTTTAAAAAAAAGTTCAATTTCAACCTTCAA
The DNA here is from genome assembly GCA_932526585.2 of Philonthus cognatus. Lineage (NCBI taxonomy): Eukaryota > Metazoa > Arthropoda > Insecta > Coleoptera > Staphylinidae > Philonthus > Philonthus cognatus. The sequence continues at coordinate 87,243,442 of OW052243.1, forward strand.
ACGAGTGTTTTCTACTCCTAGGTTAAGCATGAAGTAAAATTTCAAGTTTAGAAAAGCCTGAACGTTTCGATTTGGATTCTTCCAAATTAAGCAAAAGGTAAAATTTCAAGTTTAGAAAAGCCTGAAAATTTGGTTTGGTCGTTCTTTTCCGCGGAGCGACCAAACCAAATTTTCAGGCTTTCTAAACTTAAAATTTTACCTTTGGCTTAATTTGGATGAATCCAAATCTAAACGTTCAGGCTTTTCTAATTTCGAAATTTTATTTCACGTTAAACTTGGGAGTGAAAAACACTCATTTAAATTAGGTGCTTTTCTTTAAGTATACATATCCCAATTATATGCTATAAATCTTGAGATATTCCTTGCTTTTTTTAAAGAGTTAATTTTAAGCTTTAATCGAGTGTTTTCCACACAGAGGTTAAGCATGAAGTAAAATTTCGAGTTTAGAAAAACCTGAACGTTTCAAGCTTTTTTAAACTCGAAATTTTACTTCATGCGCCACGCGTGTTAAACACTGAAATGTTGTAAACAAGTAAACTTCATATAAAATCAGTGTCTTATACGCGTGGCGCATAAAGGAAAATTTCGAGTTTAGAAAAGCCTGAAAATTTGTTTTCGTCGCTCCACTTTGCTACGCCACTAAACCAAATTTTCAGGTTTTCTAAACTCGAAATGTTACTTCATGCTTAACTTGGGAGTGGAAAACACTCGTTTAAAGCTTTAAAATGAACACTTCAAAAAAACAACGAATATTTAAAAATGTAATCCACATAATTGAGATATGTATACTTAAAAAAAAAACTACCTGTATATGACTGGTGTAAGACTTATTCTGTATTATCTTTGAATAAACACACATATAAAAATAACGTTACTAGAAAATTGAAAAATTAAAAAGACATACAATAAACTAATCTAGGACAAGAATATGCAATTTAGAATGAATGAATAAACAAATAAAAATAATAACAACCTTTATTACCCAACAGGCAAAAACCCAATTACAGAGTAACAAGTATACAATTAAAATACATTATATCTAAAATCTTATAAGTTAAATTAACAAAATTACTATAATAATAGCTGAAGAATACATCAAATACATAGTTTTACTAACTTCTATTTGGTAGGTATTTAGAATGCTTAATTTATTATATTTCTCAATTTCCAATAATTCTAGTAGATTTAATTTAACTCCTTTATTCTTTCAATAGATATTATGGAAATTATCGTTAAAATTATGGTTTTCATTTATTAGGTGCGTATTGCTAATGTAAATATCTAGGATTACCCAAGGCCACAACTGCTACTGTACCAAACTATATTTAATTGTGAAATATTATTTGAATAATTATATAGGAATATTGTTTACCATCGAGAGGTACGCAGAAGTAGAAGGCAGAGGTAAAGGTGCAATATACCTATGAGTGTAAAAGTAAAGAACGTGACTGATGTGCGGTATAATGAGAGTGGTAATTGCAGAATTAACACTGGTAGTGGATGCAGAGGCGGCGGACAACCGCGACGTGCCCAAATCGCTTGGTTGTCATTTGAAAATCGTGACCGACACCGGCTACTATTTGAAACGTGATCGACACATAACGATGTCAAAGTATATACTACTATTATTTGATTTTCAATAGCGCTGGGAACTCATTTCGATTGCGGTTTACCATATCATCTTACCGCATCCCTATATCTCTTACATCGAGCAATCAACATCCTACCGACCGCTCATTTTAAGAGGATAACTATTATTCTGTTATTTTCGGTCGATCCTCATCATCATTCACATCGCCATCAGTATCGACATCCACATCCACATCCAGTTCTTCCAGGTTGCGGAAAAATAAGGTGTCATCGTTTATGACAACTGGTGATTCCCACGACATAATGAAACCATCGCTCACGCGCCATCCTGTGCTGTTTCGCACCGAGTCGGGAGTGCTGAGTTGGGAGTTGGGAGTTGCGAGTTGTCGCAGCTGGCACAGGCAATAAGATCTCTATGTCCACTCCATCATGTCAAGAATTTCATTAAAAGGACTATGCAAACATCTCCTTATCTTGTTTGTCGCGCTTATGAACGCCTGATAAAGTACCCTATCAGATTGCGACAACTAATTTAAATGTGCACCTGGGTTTACCAAAGCCGCACCGTAGCCGCAGCCCGGCCTGGCCCGGTTGCGTTCGCAGTAGCTCCTCCGGAATCGAAATCAATCAGCTCTTCAAGCACCAGTGTTGGCTTGTCATACCCCAGGAAACAACGGGGACGTCATCATAAACACATTTCGTTGCAGATTCTGGAAAGCACTAGTCATGCCGAGCCAATTTTACCCGTCTATCGTTAGCAACTGATATTGCGGTGACTTGTTGAAATTAATCGATAAAATATTACAATTATTGTAACAGTTGCCGATGAAATACAATAAAATTATACATCTCGTAACGTTTTCAATTAAATTATATTGATTTATTTTTGATTATACCAAAATAATTACTTTTATTGCAATCAACCCATTATTTATACAATATTTTTTACTAACACAAAACTGATAGTGGACATTTGTCTTTTAAGTATACATATGCATATTTCTGTAAATGTTCTAGCATTCGTTGTTTTTCAAAAGAGTCATACAGGGAGTTTTTCTTTTGAGTGTACATATCCTAATTACAGCGTATATACTGTAAATTTTCAGTTATTCGTTTTTTTAATGATTTCAAATTAAAGCTTTAAACGAGTGTTTTTCAGTCCTAGATTAAGCATGAAGTAAAATTTCGAGTTTAGAAAAGCCTAAACGTTTGGATTTGGACGCGAAGCGTCCAAATCCAAATTCAGACTTTTCTAAACTCGAAATATTACTTCATGCGCCACGCGTATAAAACACTGAAATATCACTAAGTTCAAAATATACTGCTCAAGCAGTATTCTAAAGCAGTATATTTTAAACTTCACTGGAAATCAGTGTTTTATACTTTAGTTTAAGAGGGTCAATTTTTGCTGGTAGTGTGTTTCTGGGGCAGGAGATGGCGCAGAGATACGAGATACGAAATTGCTGAAAGTAGTTTTGACTATGTATTGGTTTATAGTGCCTGCCGTATATTATCACAACAAATAATAAAAATTATGAGTGCGCGGAGCGCGTTGTTTGTTTGTTTAGATAGCGCCGGGCAAATGAATGGGTATTGAATTACAGTAGACAAGTAAACTGGATAAATAAATATTCACGATTTTAATATTAATCGACATACATACAACTGTTTTTGCTTGTCTCATTTCCAATACTTATTTTTATATAATAATTTTGAATTACAATCATTATAAATATATTTAAAATATATTACATATAAACATTTATTTATGTATGTATATACCAATTAAGAAAATATAATTGATGTATATTAATGCCGACTACATTCAAACGCCAGTTCAAAGGCACAAATTCATTATTTGTGTTGAAACGAATTAACTTAAAAGATACACTTAACCTTAACAGAATACGACTGCTCTTACTAGTTTTCATTTATTTTGTATAAAATTTGAAACCGTGTTCAGTTAATCTACAATTATTAGACCATTCAACATTTGGAAAGAATGCGTATGTAAACAATGAATTATATTATACGCATATAATATAATGCGTATAATAAATAATTAGGAGCACACATAACATCGAAAAGCAAGTTTTAGAAAGTGTAAAAGAAAAATGTGTACTTTATAATAATACGAGGGTCATTCCATTAATAATGCACATCATTATTTTATTTCCTTATATGTTTATTTTTTAGATATATTCTCTTTCCCTTTAACATAATCTCCCTGCTTCTCAATGACCGAATCTCAACATCTAGAAAGCACACATAACATCGAAAAGCAAGTTTTAGAAAGTGTAAAAGAAAAATGTGTACTTTATAATAATACGAGGGTCATTCCATTAATAATGCACATCATTATTTTATTTCCTTATATGTTTATTTTTTAGATATATTCTCTTTCCCTTTAACATAATCTCCCTGCTTCTCAATGACCGAATCTCAACATCTAGAAAGCTTTACAATACCATCTTATACGCCATCTTTCTTTATCTGACGAAGGGCTCGGGTACCGGCGACAGAAAGCTCTTTTAGAGATGAATAACGACGTCCTCGCATAGGTTGTTTCAACTTTAGGAATAAGTGAAAGTCTAGTTGGCTTATGTCAAGACTGTAGGGTGTAGCTGTAATTGCACAGCTTTTCATTTATAACATCAGCAACTTGCGTTGTTGTAGAGAATGAGTGGCCCAGCCTCGAGCAACTGGAGTCGGGTTTTCTGTATTATTCGGTTCAGTTTTTTATTTGAAATCACAATAATATACTCCTGTAATACTTCATCCGCATGGAACTCTGTCTGTCACGATGATTCCATTGAAATCATAAGCAAAGATCATCATTTGATTAACCTTAGTTTGAGCTCGACGAAATTTGTTTGGACGTGGGGATGATTGACCTCTTCACCTGTTTGATTGTGATTTTAACTCTGGTTCAAAGTTTCGAACCCACCTTTCCTCAATAGTGATGATTCGATGCAACAAAGCTTGATATTCAACGTCAAATCTTCGTTTCAGCACTTTGAACTTTAATCCTCAATAGTCACAGAACCCGAGACCGGTGCGGGCTCTATTTCTAACTCGCCTTATTAAAAAACAAAACACTCTATCGATAAAACATAAACACTGGCGTCTTCCTAAAGCCATAAACTACAACTTAGAGTTACAAGAAAAAAATAGTGTTTCATAATTTAATTTATATTTAATACAAGAAATATTTTTAAAAAAATACTGTCAATTTATTCGCAAAGCTTCAATATGTATAATTTTAAAAAGCTTTATTTTCATTATTTTGGAAGATAAATCGCCAAATAATATGCAAATTTCCGACCACCAAATGTTCAAGCTTTTCTAAACTAGAAATTTTTCTTTATGCACCACGCGTACAAAACACTGGATTCAAAATATACGTATTTACCATACTGCTTTACTAGCATATCGTAATCTCCACAATATTTGAGTCCTTTATACGCTTGGCGCATGAAGTAAAATTTCGAGTTTAGGAAAGCCTGAAAATTTGGTTTGGTCGTTCCGCTTTCTAAACTCGTTCAGCTTTCTAAACTCGAAATTGTACTTCATGCTTAACCCAGGAGTGGAAAACACTCGTTTAAAGCTTCAAATTGAAACCTTTAAAAAAACAACGAATAACCGAAAATGTACAGCATATACGCTGTAACTGGGATATGTATACTTAAAAGAAAAACTTCTTGTATGACTAAAATAGATTTCTTGATAATATGAATAAACGATTTGTTCTACTATCTCACATAATTGGCACATGTGACAACTGTTACTTCGCTTTTAGTCATAAAAATAAAGATTATTATGAGTACCTACTGCTATATTGCATTTGACTTCCTTTATAATGTAATTATTGGCTGCAGCCAAACGGCATAAACGAAGACATCATTAGATTATTTACGGTTATATTTATTATTGCAATATATAGAGAGGAAAAAGTCTATTTCGGTTTGTTTATGTTATGTAAACAGAAATAAAATTCGAGAATTTAAAAAGAATTTACAGCCAGTTACGTGAACATTTTATTTGAAATTATTAAGACTTTGTTGGTCTTATGTATGAAAATTAATAAAAAAATCAATATTTGCTCTAGAGTTTACAAAACGGGCGTAATCAGAGGTTAAGATGTAATACGTAGACATTAAATCTGGGAATTAAAATTTGATTTCATAAATTTCCTTAATTTTGAAGCGGAGCGACCAAACCAAATTTTCAGGCTTTTCTAAACTTAAAATGTTACTTCATGCGCCACGCGTGTAAAACACTATAATATTGTGAAGTAGGCAGTATATTTTGAACTTCTAAAAATTTAGATTGGACGCTTTACTTTGCTACGTGACCAATCCAAATTTTCAGACTTTTTTAAACTCGAAAGTTTAGTCCATGCTTTAGTTGTGGAAACACGCGCTAAAAACTGAAAATTGAACACTTGTCAATCAATTACAGTATTTAGTAATTCTTGTTCAAAATACAAACGCTGTGAGCTTATGGGGACTGTAGAAATACAAGTTGAGAATAGAAGCATTATTATTAATATTATTACTATTGCATATTTTCAATATTACTTAAATTACCAATTAATGAATAATTAACAACAGATTTTTTTAAATTTATTTTAATCGAAATCTGAGCATTAACATTGTTGGACAGCACACCCATAATATTTATTGATCCAGATGGTAAAATTTTCCTTCAGCTGGAATTCCTCCTGAAATCAAGATAATCATGTTAAAACATTATAGAAAAATCAACTGTAAGCATATATTAAAATCAATAGACGTCGAGGAAATACATTAGTTCATTTGATTTGATTATTACAATATGATAATCTACTTTTATAATAATCAATATGGTTGTCCAATTAAAGTAACCAAAAGTATAAATGAAATTGCCAATACTTAGTTGTAGAATACTTCCAAACATTAAAAGTGTAAAAGTGTACAATCGACAACAAATTTCTCTTACAAAGACTAAGACTTTTAGTTTTTGTAAGACAAATTTGTTGTAGATTGCGTAAAGAATCACACTGTTTTAAAGTAACCAACTTGTATCCGCTACTGTATGTATGGCGTACGCTGTATATATTAAAATATTTTTACGTTATGCAGCTCTCTAATTCAAAGAAATTTGATGATGTAACTTTTTTATCTTTAACGAGTGCTTTGATATCAAGAATGAGACTCCAATAAATACATTTTATAGGTCGCATATACAAACTTAGACATACAGGGCTTTAAATATACGATTTGAAGCGGTTTGAATTTCATAAACACACGAGTTAATGTTTATTAAAACAATTATTTTTATTAAGTATAATTTGTTAATTTTTATAGTTACATTCATTTAGTCACATTTCATATTTTCTGTTAATTAATTACTTTTGCTTTTTCTTTTTTATTTATATTAATGTAATAGGTAATATCCGTCAATAAACTAAATGTATATAAAACATGTATAAAGTGTAAATAGAAAAGATTATTGCTGTACATATTTATAATCAAATTTCTTTAGATCTTTTTGGATCTGGTGTATAATAGATTTAATGTCAACTACATTGCGTTTTGTTCCAGCTATGAAAGCAGTAAACGTTTCAGACATGTGTATACACGTAACTAAAAATATATGTAATTTAGTGGGATGAGAAGGAGAAGCCATGTGCAATCGAAGCTTTAGCGACATTTACTCTCGCCACTGCCACCGTTATAACTAAACAGTATGCGCTTTAGTGTCTAATCACACAAACACTATTACATTTTTAGATCTCCTGTTTACAGCCGTCGAACATTTGGACATAATTTACGTAGGTTACAACTTCTCGTAAATTACCGCCTCAATTACACATTTTCCAAACTACTCACTACTGATATCATACTGGTCAAAACATATTTCTTCCTATGCGGCATTTTGAACCAGTTTTAGGAAATAAAATACAAAGTATTATTAATAATAATAATAAATTCCTTTCTTTGCACAACAGTAATAATTAACATACACTATATTTGATACATAATTACAGCATAAATGCAGTAAATATACAGATATTTTTTGTTGTTAAAAGAGTTCAACTTTAAAAGAGTTCAAGTTAAGGCTTTAAGCGAGTGTTTTCCACTCTCAGATTAACCATGAATTAAATTCCGAATTTAGAAAAGCCTGAAATATTGTGAAATGCAAAATATTCTTGATTAGCAGTATATTTGTATCCTGCTTTAGTAGTTTAATTTTAATACTGATTTAGCAGTATATTTTAATTTTACAATATTTTAGCGTTTTACACGCGTGGCGCATGAAGTAAAATTTCGAGTTTATAAAAGCCTAAATTTGGATTTGGACGTAAACGTTCAGGCTTTACTAAACTCGAAATTTGAATTCTTTTAAAAACAAGGACTATCTGATTTACAGCATACCTATACGCTGTAATTGAGATATGTATACTTAAAAGAAAAAATAGGTGTTGTAGTTATTTAAAAGTTTCTCACATATGGTAGGTATGTTTTATACATTCGCATTTAATTGAAATAATTGGTTAATAAATAGTTACCGCCTCCTCCAGTAATGAATTTCTGGGTAATATTTTATTATCCCATATTTAGATGATTACGTTAGAAATTCGGTGATCTCGTGAGTGTAGTACGTTGTTGATTATCTTACCAATCATCTGTCTCTTCATGTTTCTCGGCGAGTCCACGAAAATACATTTGCTCTTTCGCACGCTATTGTTATCCAACAAAGACAGGAACAGTTTCCAATGCCACGCATACCTTCAATGAATTCTTATAAAAACCTCTTTTTTTACAATAAATGTTTTCCTATTTTTTTGAAGTGGGTATTCACTCTTGTGAATAATAGTCACGCCTTGATTTTTTTATTAATATGAAATTTGTCCTAATCTTATTACGGTAAATTAACCAGTCACGGTTTTGCTCAGTTTATATTATAATAAATGTTTTTAAATTTTGAAGCTGTAGATGTGTTCTATCTTTTTAAATTTTAGTTAAAGGTACATACAACAATAAATATAAATTGAGAGAACTATAAACTATTAATTAAAACACTTGTTATTGTTTCACTAATTTATCCCATATTTAGATGATTAAATTAGTGTGTACTCTTGTCATTGACGACGCCACTATAGAGAGATGGCTTGGCTATTCAAATTCATCAAGCTTGATATAGTCAGTAATGTTCAATATTCCTCAGCACTGGGTCCAGACCACACTGACTAGGACCTTGAAGACAAAACGTGTCTGTGGGTATCCGATGCCGGAATACAGAACACAAATTCAATTTTAGTGAAACAGTACTAAGCACCCTTGGTATACAGACAGCATTGGTCTGCTACAAAACGAGTATTAGCCCATTTTATCTCATTGTATTCATTCAAGTACAGCACCAAAAATTGTTTTTTCAATATACATTACAACTTTTGAAAAATGAACTAATGAAGAGAGGTACATAGTGGACCATGCCTTTAACTTTTTTACAAAACGTAACATATCCATTAAATAGTATGAAAAAAACTTCTTTTTCAAAAACATTCTTGGGATTAAATGGGTTAAAGGAACAGCAAACAAGAAACTTACTTTTACAAGAAATCGTAAGTTAAAGGGCCGTCTAGTTGGATACTGTGATGCAGATTTCTCTGGCGATTTGGATAAAAGAAAATCTGTATCTGGCTTTGTTAACATGCTTTAGAAGTTCTTAAAAAGTAAAAAATATACAAAATTTCGATAATTGTAAAACATATTTTTTTAGTTTTATTTTTGCGAAAATGGATGTAAAATTGTGCTGTAAATTTCCCTTTAGAGCCCATTCATTAGTTCATTAGTATAACCGAAAAGAACGCGGTTTCTCATTCGTCGGTTACTGTGGCTTCACAGAATACGAGGTGACGTTATTTTCGAAGGACTCTGCGGAAATTAGCACAATATTGTTCATTCGTGTATCGAGATCTCAGATCTTATCTCGACTTTCGAGGTTGAAACGGATTTCGCCGTAATTACCTATCACGCATTCAAAGCAAGCATAATGATACCACAATAAAAATCGAATAGTACATACAAGGAATGTTTCTTATAAGTTTACATAAATCGATGGATACACTGTAGATTTTCATGGATTTAGTGATTTTTTAAAACGTTTAATTTGAAACCTATAACTCCTTAATTAACCCTTTCAGCCCTGGAATTTTTCTGGTGGCCTAAAAAATGTTTAGTTCACTGCATATTATTTATTACTATCTCAGATATACAGAGAGTTTTTCCTTTAAGTATGCATATCTCAATACACTGTATACGCTGTAAATCTTCAGATATTCGTTGATTTTACAAATATTTTAAATTGAATATCCAAACGAGTGTTTTGCAATCCTAGATTAAGCATGAAGTAAAATTACGAGTTTAGAAAAGCCTAAAAATGTGGTTTTTCAATTTTTCAGGCTTTTCTAAACTCGAAATTTTACTTTATGCGCCATGCGAACTAAAAACTGATGTGATGTGATGTTCAGAATTCAAATTTTCAGGCTTTACTAAACTCGAAATTTTACTTAATGCTTAATCTGAAAGTGGAAAACACTCGTTTAAGACTTCAAATTAAATTATTTAAAAAAAACAAACGATTATCCAAAAAGTTGCAGCTCATGCATACATGTATGTATATTTAAAAGAAAATTCCCAGTATGGTTACCAAAGTAACGAGTATCTTCTACTCCCAGACTAAGCATGAAGTAAAATTTCTATTTAAGAAAAGCCACAATTACAGCGTAAATACTGTAAATATACAAATAATCCTTTTTTTAAGTTTAAGTTGAAGCTTTAAAGGAGTGTTTTCCTCTCCCAGATTAAGTATGAAGTGAAATTTCGAGTTAAGAAAAGCCTGAATGTTTGGATTTGAACGCGTAGCGTTCCAAATCCAAATTTAGGCTTTTCTAAACTCGAAATTTTACCTTATGCGCCAAGCGTATAAAACACTGATCTAAAGTGAAGTTCAAAATATACTGCTTAAATTTAATCTCGCATTAATACAGTTTACAGACGTTTATATCGTCCAATCGAATTTCAAAATTTGATATGTAAGTGTAATTGAAATTGCTTCAGTTTTTGAAGATTTGGTTACACAAAATACACATTTGTAATATTTATTACCATGAAATTGAACTTAAGTAGTATATTTTGAACTTCAAAATTTTACTTCATGCGCCACGCGTATAAAACACTGATTTAAGGTGAAGTCTGAAGTGGAAACACTCCTTAAAAGTTGATGCTTTTATAAAAACAACCAATTCTTGAAAATTTACCCAACGCTGTAATTATCAGGACATGGATACTTAAAAGAAAAAATCACTGCATGCGTTGTAAACAGGCTCGGCTTTAGGCTACAAAACAATCCAGCTACTTATTTAAAGGGCGAAAGGGCTTTCATAAAGTGTTATTTTATGAATACCGCGCTCCAACTAGCACAGGTTTTAAATGATTCAAATACGGTACACAACTGAACACGATGAGAAATTATGAAGAATAATTACAAACAAGTGGTAGTGGTAGTTGTAACGTAATTACAGAACGTAAGTTTTATTTTTTCGAGTTTGGGACCGGGACTCGTCTAGCCTCTTGATTAAGTGATGTCCATTATCAGGCCGTTGATGTGTTTCCAACGAGACTATTGTTAGGAGTTGCTTTATGGGCCCTAAACAAAAACACCATTACTGCTAGCCCTTATAACATGGACCCTGTGACCAATACGTATAATTATAAGTTCGTCCTCTGAGGTATTACCAGCGCCGAAATTGTGGTCCCTTTATTAGATTTTTCCACGAAGCTTTCGGCTCTGGTCCTCGTGTGATGACTTGAGTATCTCTTCAAAATCCATTTGCATTATAGATGAGGTAGGCGGATAAGACGAGAAAGTGATGACAAATTTATTTTGATATTATTTCTTTTATTACTTACCAAATTATGCGGTTATTCAAGCGAATTTGCGTTGGGATATAAAAGATAAAATCGGAATTTCGCTCAATTTTCCTAACGTGGATCCGTGTCTGATTGCATATATGTTACTAAGTTACTAATAAGTTCTTTAATAATTATTATATACTGTGTATAAAGTTTCATGTATTTAAATCTAAATGCGTCGCTCGTTGAAATAAACTAAATATATCACTTGTCTTAGCATGATGTCATATCCTATCCCAATACGAGTGAATTCCCCAGTTATTCCGCTACTCAATATTTCTTGCATTAAAGTCGCATTCCGAGTGGGAATGTTCTCGGTCACAGCGCGATGTCGCAGTACTGTTATATTAATCTTGCAGATAAGCTATTCATCGCAGAACGCAAAATAATTCGAAATATCCAGTTCCAGAAATGCGCGCGCGCGTAAATGCCGCTGCCGAAAGGAAATCACTAAATGAAGCATAGTTGTAAAACAAACATGCAAAATGTTTCTTTGAACTCCAGGGTATTAATTCTGTCCCCTCTAAAGTCGTGTACACCCCACGTTAAAACTCATACCATTTTTACTTACAAATGTTTCAAACAGAAAATCGATCGGAAACACAAAGCAATACAAAACGATCTAATTGAATATAATTATTACACTGAGCTTTTACAATCGTTCGGCAAAGCTAGGTTAACGATACCCGTGGGTTAAACGCTTGGTTACGATTTTACATTATCAAACTAACGCTTCCGTTGGAATATTGTCCCGTTTCGAGTTTAAACTCGGAAATAAAATACCGAAGGTTTAATTTACCGGCGCAATACAAAACAATCTAATTGAATATAATTGTTACACTGACACACATAAAGTCACCATAGTGAGCTTTTACAATCATTCGGAGTGCTAGGTTAACGCTACCGGCGGGCTAAACGCTCGGTTATCATTTTACATTATTAAACTAACGCATTGGTAGGAATATTGTCCCTTTTCAAGTTTAAACTCGGAAATAAAATACCAAAGGTTTAATTTACCGGCGCGCTGCCCATTTATTGTAGAAGTAGGCCTGAATAAAGTATCTACATTTTTCGATTAAAGGTAATTTTGGATTATATTTTTTAATTAATTACACCACATGGGCTGTTAATAAATATTACAAACAATTAGGTTTGGATTTTGACGCGTAGCACAGTAAACGATTTAACTAATCTAGCGAAACAGAATTCATGGACTAGTATTTAAGGTTCATTTTGGATTAACTTTATTATAAAAATAGATAGTTTTCCAAAAAATTAATTAAATAAGTCAATAATTATATTTAGTGAGATTTGAAGTGTATTATCAACAAAACAAATATTTTTTTCTTCTAGTTTATTTTGCATTCATTTAGCATTATGTTTATTGTTCAATTCATGTTGTACAGGGAATTTTTATTTTAAGTAATATCCTCAATATTTGTTGTTTTTTTTAAATAGTTCAATTTATAGCATTGAAGCTTTAAACGAGTATTTCTACTCCCAGATTAAACATATAGTAATAGTATATGCTGTAAATCGTCAGATATTTGTATTTTTTAAGAGTTCAATTTGAAGCTTTAAACGAGTGTCGTCCACTCCCAGACTAAGCATGAAGTCAAATTTCGAGTTTAGAAAAGCCTGAGCGTTTGGATTAGGACGCGTAGCGTCCAAATCCAAACTCAGGCTTTTCTAAACTCGAAATTTTACTTCATGCGCCACGAGTATAAATAACTGAAATATTGTGAAATTAAAAATATACTGTTAAATCAGTATTAAAAAAATACTGCTAAAGCAGGATTAAAGACATACTGCTAAAAAAGAATTTTTTAAACTTCACTTGAAATCAGTGTTGTATACGCGTGACGCATGAAGTAAACTGTTGAGTTTAGAAAAGCCCCGTGAAAATTTATCGAGGGTCGCTGCGCCAGTCAACATTTTTACTTTAATAACAGTAGACATAAATCGGCAGCAGCCGACATTTGAACTATAATGACAGTTGACATAAGTCGGCGCTAGCCGATATTTAGTTAGTCAGTTAGTTGTGTCAACTTAAAATAAATCGGCGTCAGCCGACATTTGGATTACAATGACAGTTATCATAAGTCGGCGCTACCCGACATTTGGACTATAATAACAGTTGACATAAGTCGGCGGTAGCCAACATTTGAACTATAATGACAGTTGATATAAGTCTACGTAAGCCGATATTTAACCAATCTTGCCAACTTGTCACGAGTTTGAATTGAATTATAATAAGATCGCCATGTTGTTGTTTTTCTTTGTGACAATTACGATACATATTTTAACAGTTGTAAAGTATTTTAAACTAACGTGTGTTTTCCACTCCCAGGCTAAGCATGAAGTAAAATTTCGAGTTTAGAAAAGTCCCGCGAAGACCCGAGACAAATTTTCACGGGGCTTTTCTAAAATTTTACTTCATGCGCCACGCGTATAAACCACTGATTTACAGTAAAGTTAAAAATATATAACGCTTAGATGGGTTGGTGATCAATATTTATTGAGATGTGAAATGCATGAATTATTTTTTTGTGAATAGTTTTGGAATAATAATAATTAAAGTAGAATACATTTAGTTTGTGCAACTTTTCCATACTGTTGATATTTAAGTCATCATATCATCAACGGGGAAAGTGCTATGATGGACACATCACTATTTTTTTACTTTATGTTTTCTGTGATAATCGATACTTATTATTATTATTATTCAAAAGATTGACAGTTATTATTTAAGTTTGACTGCTAACAATGATTGACTGCTGTCAAGATTTTATTGATTAACAGATATGACGTCATTGTTCCCAAGGCACTCTTTGCAAAAAAGAAATATAATAACAAATATAATAATTTTAAATATCATATCTAAAATAAATTATGAGTGTGATACATCACCGAACTCTTTCAAAAAATATCAAAATCCAAAATGGCGACCATATGAATAATAAAAGTTGGTTATGGTCCCCGAATAAATGTTATAGTTATCTTTAAAAAGAATATGCTACTAGATTTTTCATTAAAAAGTGCCTGTATACAGTCAAAGTTCTAAATGTCCAGATTCAGTAGTTTTTGAATAAAACAATAATAAAGATTTTTGAAAAAATCAGTCTTTTGTTGATATCTCGAAAACAAAAAATGATATTTTAAAATTGATTCCTGTTCATTGTTAGGCCCTAAAATACGCAACTCTCTATCTTTTCAAATAACTGAGATCCACATACAATCTTTCGAAATACGGACACCCTGTATATTGGTTTGGTAAATTAAATTCACTTGGTTTTGTTTTATTTATTTGTATTTTATTTTTTTACTAGTTTCGGCTTAATGCCACTACGAAAAATGGATATATTTAAGTTGAACCAGAACACTAGTTATTTTATGATTACTCTATAAACAAGACACTTTCGAATAACTTACATATTTCTACAAAAAATGTATTTCTAACTTGCAATTAATACGTAAATAGTATATTGTATGTACAGCGATTGTAATTTTAAAGTCCAGATGGTTTATGTATAAACGTCTCTTACAAAGATATTAATGCATGTTAAAATAGATTGTCTCACCAGCCGTGGGACATGATGTTGCCTTTGACGAAATGCCATGTAAAGATGCCAATTTAGACTTCTTGGGATTCAATTAAATATATCTTACACGTCCAATTTTCTAGACACATGCTTGTCGCAATTAGGTTTTAAACACTTCAAAACTTATTCATTAAGTTTTAACTACATGTTTACTAATTAGCTCTGATCAAATTTTATACAATCATACGATGCACAGATATTATCACACGGATTGAAATATAATTTCAAACCTATAACAAATATTTATTGAGAATATTCACAGGGATAATTCCAAACAGGGTTGTTAAAACAAATACGTTTTTTTTCATTTTAATGAAAACCAACAGTTTTTTTTACAACGTGTTTTTTCACTGAAACAGTGTTTAAAACACTAACAATTAAGAACGTGTTTAAAACATAACCAGCCCTATTAACAGACGATAGCATACAGCTTTAGCACAGTTCTAAGGAAAATATTGACATTTACGGATTAATAAAACGTTTTAGTAGATTACTATTGTTAGTTTACAACTAATAATTTAATAACCCTGGTTTAAGTCTTATACATAACCTCAATTGTCATAACAAATAGGGTTATTTAGAATTTATTTAATACTGCAATAAATCATAAATGTATAAACCTTACCAGTATATTTTGAACTTCACTTGAAATCAGTGTTTTAGACGCGTGGCGCATGAAGTAAAATTGCGAGTTTAGAAAAGCCTAAAAATTTGGTTTGGCCGCGACTAAACCAAATTTTCAGGCTTTCCTAAACTCGAAATTTTACTTCATGCTTAGTCTGGGAGTGGAGACACTCGTTAGAAGTAAAAAAATACATTTTCACAAACATAAAAAAATAGTGCACATACCTTCGAAATTACTTGATTACAGTGAGGTTAGAACACATAAAAATGTAATGTTGCTACGTTCATTTTATCATTATTTCAAAATTAACTTATAGCATGTAGATTTTGCTCTATTTATACGAAATGTTAGTATCGTGTTTGTATGCGTCTAGTAGAGATTAACTAGCATTAAACTATAATGATATTAACGGCAATTCTATTAATAAGGTTGAATATGTTTTAAACACGTTTTAAATGACATTTATGCACACATAATTGTGATATTTCATTATGCTAACATTTTATTGTTAATAATGTTATTTGAAATATCTTTAATAATTTTACTAAAATTTGAAAACGTAAACGAAAAATGTTTAATAAAATAGTATAAAATATAATTAAACTAATTTAAGATAATAAAAAAAAACGTTTTAAACATGTTTTAAACGAATTTAACATTTAAAACATATTTAAAACAAAACTATTTAAAACATGACGGCTGTTTTTAAACATTTTAAAACACTGTTTTAAAACAAACTGTTCTAAAGATAACAACCCTGATTCCAAAACACGTGTGGTTTTCATTCATAAAATGAATTAAAATATTTTATTAATACGAAAATGTTAATATCGTCCCTAGAACCCTGTTAAAGCTGTATGCTAAGGTCTATTATGGTTAATGATGGTGAGACCTATGGAACGCCCGATGACATTGTTGATGGATTTCGTAAGTACTTTGAATCTGTTTTTATCCCCCTTTCAAATAAACCTTGCACTATTACCTTTTCTAATTTGCCTTCATTTTCTTTTTCCCATATTTCTTATGATTGTACCCTTAAACACCTAAGGAAACTTCCCAATAAGTTCTCCTCAAGTGACGACAATCTACCTGCCTTTCTTTTGAAGGATTGTGCTTCTATTTTGTGCAATCCTCTTTAAATTATTTCTAATTTATCACTTCAAACTTCTACATTTTCTAGTAAATTAAAGATAGTTTCAGTTTGTCCCATACCTAAAACCTCGGTGAATACCCGAAATATTTAACTACCGTCCTGTAGCGATTCTTTCACATATCGGAAAAATCTTTGAAAAAGTGCTTCGTGATCAACATGCAGCAACATGGATTCATTCCTGGGCGTTCTACTGTTACGAATTTATCTGTTATTACACATGACATATCTAGAGTTCTGGATTCATCGGGTCAAGTTGATGTGGTGAACACAAATATGTCTAAGGCGTTCGATAGAGTCGACCACAAATTGCTGTTGAACAAGTTGGACTGTTTTGGGTTCACCACTGGTCCACTATTGCTTTTGGGATCTAATCTGAATAACCGTGAAACTTATGGCTCTGTTAATATTTTAAATCAAAATCGTACTTTTCAAGCTCAGGTGTTCCACAGGGATCCATTTTGGGCCCCTTACTATTTCATTTATTTATTAATGATCTCTCGGCTGCACTTGAGTGTAAACATCTTTTATATGCCGATGATTCGAAGCTATATACATCTGTGTCACCATTGACTGACTATGAGCAGTTACAACATCAACTAGAAATAGTTTCAAACTGGTGTACTTCAAACAATTTATTGCTGAATGGTAGCAAGTGCAAGTTTATGAGGTTTACTAGAAAGATTAACATTGTCAAGTTCGATTATAATATTTGCAATAATCAGTTGGAAGAGGCTAAGGTATTCAGGGATCTGGGTGGATGGTTTGATGATTCATTTACCTTTAATATGCATGTGCAAGAAACTGTTCGTAGCTTATTTAAGGCTTTAGGTTTCATCCACCAAAACTCCTTAACTCTTCAGAATGTCACAGCTTTGAAATCACTTTTTAATGCCTTTGTGCGATCAAAGTTGGAATACGCATCTCTGATTTGGTACCCTCAAACTCAATATCAGATTAATTTTATTAGGCCTGTTCATCAGAGACAACAGTTGGGAGTTTACTCCCAACTGTTGGAGAATTCTCTGATGACCGGATTGTTAATCGTGAATGTGTTTGGAATTTTTGCAATCGTACAAAATAGACCAACCGAAGTACCGTTCATTAGATACCAACATACATCACAGACAAATCCAAACATGTTCAATGTTGAACATTTTGATAAACGGGCCCATTGAAAGCGTTTAGCGCAAATTTTTAAAGTTTTTGTATTTTAAAGTGGAGGGCGTCTACCCATTAGGAGGTTTCAGTCAAGAAGTACTACTGGATAAATTCAATCTTGACGCACATCAAAAGCGTAGACATATCATTCTTGTATAAAATTCTTCATAATATAATTGATTGTCCCGTCATTATTAATTCTATCAGTTTACGTGTTCCAACTTTTAATAGTAGGAATAAAAGCACATTTAATGTTGCTTCTAATCGCACAATTTATGGCTTTAAGTCATCGTTCAGCATAATCTGTGATATTTTTAATCAATTACCACCAACCTGTGATATTTTTGTTGACACATTATCGTCTCTCATTAAACTCTATTAATTTATTTATATTTATTATCTGTGTGTTCTTTTATGTTACTGTGAATTTACATTCTTTATATCTATTTTTTGTAAATATATTGTCTTGTAATTAGGATTGTTCCCTGTTGGACAATAAATATTATTTTTATTATTATTATAAGGTTGTAAATAATTTGCCCTAAATTTTTCGTCGTAGAGAAAATTAGTTGCTTTCGTGGCATGTCGGTATCACATCCATTCTGGTTATCATCTGTTTTAAACGCACGTTATAAATGTTGCAATTACGCGTCATTTATTATATCTGTAGTGCTCCGGCAATTTTTAAATCGTCCTGCGCCTCTCTAATTGTACACTTTTCGTCCTTTAGAAAAAGGGGGTGTTTTTATAAATGAACCGGGGTATTATTTTAGCCGGGTGCAATTTAATATCTTAATCCAGATTACACGGCCCTCGCGGTTAATTTTTAAATTAATTCCGACAAATAAATTAATGCCGGACGAGTTTTTAATGACAAAAAATTAAGGAAACCGCCGTAATTGTCGCAGATGCTGAACCGCAAATTGATAATCCGGAAGATGTATAGCCCTTATTTAGCGTGGTAATTAGAATTACGCGCTGGGATCTCCCCTCTTGAAAAATCTTAAATATTTATTTCATTTGCCCGAGTCGACGAATTGCTATTTAATTCTGCCAGTTTAGTCGCTACGAGAGGAGGAAATGGTCTCGTTCTCTTTAAGCGCTAAAACCGACTGATGAGTGAATTTTTACTTGTAGGTACGTGCATTTTTGATGCAATTCACAATTCATCTTTAATATGCAATTCACAACTCACCTTTGATGCAGTTCACAATTCACCTTTGATGAAATTTACAATTCATCTTTAATGCAATTTTGCAAACAACAATAAATATCGTTCTAAGACTCTAACTCTCTATGGAATAAAAAGTCTGATTTTACGTATAAGTAAAATATACAGGGATTTTTTTTATTTAAGTATATATTTCCCGATGCTTACTGAGGAAAGGATCATTCATTTATTGCGGCGCCGCAGTAAGACAAACTTGCGCCCGGGGCCAAAAACCCAGTTAGCGCCCTCCAACTTGACAGTCATAATAAATGTCATGTGTTATTATAAACTAAATGTTGCCTAATGTTAACTGTCACTACTGAGGAATGCTAATGTCGACTTATGGCCAATAAACGTCAGCGTTAAAAGTGTCAGCTGTTAAAAATATGTAAAATACATATATGTATGTGACTAATAAATATATGGTAAAAAAATAAGAAACATGCGTTAAAATCGCCTTACATTTTCACGCATGTTTCTTATTTTTTTGTGCGCGCGTAAATATGCTGAGAAATACAAAAAAAAATTGTCGAATATTTAAAACAAAACACAATGACGCACAGTGGTCGATTTTCAAATTTAACTAAACAATTCGCCAATAATGAATGTTTAGAAAAACATTCATATTAATGTCATTAGTAAAATGACTAAAGAGTGCGCAGGTAAAATTATAATCCCCACGACCCATGTTCCTCTGTAATTACAAGTACCTAAACATTCCCTAGTGCGACGCCGCTCATTAGTTGATTGAATGTGCTGAGAAGTGTACGTTCATATATTTATTTTTCGATTGTGTTAAGTAAAATTTTAAAAACAACGATGGATATACGTCCTGCTGGTATGTATTTATCACTTGTGTACAATCATTAGTTTCAAAATTGTCGAATATGTAAAACAAAACACAATGACGCACAGTGGTCGATTTTCAAATTTAACTGAACATTTCGCCAATAATGAAGTGTTTAGAAAAACATTCATTCATATAAATGTCATTAGTAAAATGACCAAAGAGTGCACAGGTAAAATTATAATCCCCACAACCCATGTTCCCGGTAATTACAAGTACCTAAGCATTCCCTAGTGCGACGTCGCTCATTAGTTGATTGAATGTGCTGAGAAGTGTACGTTCATATATTTATTTTTCGATTGGTTTAAGTGAAATTTTAAAAACAACGATGGATATACGTCCTGCTGGTATATATTTATCACTTGTCTACAATAATTTTTTTTATATTTTTATACAACATAAACAAATATTAACATTAATTAGAGAGACAATTTTCGATTGAAATTTTATAATATTAAACTTTGATGGAGCAAAAGTATATTAAGTACACGTCAGTTTACGACGGGACCATTTTTAATGAATAACATAACTATTTAGCTTAACATACAAACAAGAATTATCTGCAGCCCCTTGCATCCGTACATGATATATATTTTTTTAGATAGCGTAACCGTTCGCCAAAGCGCTCTGTTAAATATACTCAATGACATTAGAAGCGTAACACCAAGAAGGAATGACTTTTTTGAATTCATATTTTAGCAACAGAGTGACTATATTTAAAGCATACATTGATAACAATTTCAACCTTGTGCCTTTTATATTTATTGTGAAAAAAAAATATTTCACTTTTTCTTTTTTGATAAAACTATTTATATGAGCTGTTTAGTACAAATGTTTTTAGATGTGTTAAGCTTAAATAAAATGCCTCGAGTCCGAAGACGTCCACAATATAATTCGAGTTGTTGCTTATCGAGATGTCGGTATGTCCTATCGCGAAATTGCCCGCCGTATTGATTCCACTGCAGCAACTGTAATACGTGTGTATCAGGTATGAACAGAAGAAGGTAGAGGAGCAAGAAGAAGACCAATTGGTCAACCAAGGCGTACCACAGAACGTCAAGATCGGCGCTTAAGACAAATAGCCCTGCGAGACCGTTTCGCTACTACGCGTCAAATCGGTGATCAATGGATTGGAGAAGAAGGTAGGCCCGTTAGTATGCGAACCTTATATCGCCGCATTCAATCCTTTGGGCTTCTTTCGTACCGTCCAAGATTAGTGCTTCCTTTAACAGCGAGACACTGTCGCCAAAGGTTGGACTGGTGCAGAGAACGGCAGCATTGGGAGGCAGCATGGCACGATGTCGTATTCAGCGATGAATCACGATTTTGTCTAGGCACGCATGATGGCCGTAGAAGGGTACGACGCTACCGTGGAGAACGACCTGATCTTAGGTTTGCTATTGAGAGGCATGTACACAGGACTGCTGGAGTAATGGTTTGGGGGGCTATTGCTTATGGTAGTCGATCACCTCTTGTATTCATTCACTTTGTTGCCTTATTTAGATGGCCGCCCAGATATACTTTTTCAACAAGATAACGCACGTCCCCATATTGCTCGTCGAACTATGAACTTTCTTAATGAAGCTGGTGTTAATGTTTTGGCGTGGCCGCCCCGTTCGCCGGATTTAAATCCCATTGAACATGTGTGGGATATCATGGGAAGAAGAATATTCTCTTTGCACCATCCTCCACAGACTCTAGCACAGTTGATCGATGAAATTTAAGTTGCTTGGAACGAGATGCCTCAGGAAGACATCGACCATCTCATTTTGTCGATGCCCAGATGTCTACAGGAGTGTATACAGCAAAGGGGTCGCCAAACACATTATTAATTTTTTTTAGATTGTTTTTAATAAAATTTCTTGAAAATGTAATCATTTTATTCTTGATGTAAGACTACCATACTGGCAAAAAATCAAGTTAAAATAATAACTCTTTCTGGGTGTTACGTTTCTAATGTCATTGAGTATATTTAGCGCACTGAACATACACTGGAAGGAAAAAACAACGCTGTACAGAAATTTATCATGGATTTGATGTATGTCGATATTGAAAAAGATAAACAAAATCTTGATGTATTAATACAACAAATACGCAGTTTTACATCCACTTTATCATTAAGATGGCAAAAAGTGCACAGAGTATTTTCAAGATTTGAAATTCAATTGTTACTCATTCATGATGTATCGGGGAATTCAGATTCTGATACTGATGGTGAATAGTTTGGATAAATATATGCAAGATGTATCTAAGATTCTGGAATGTATTGTACATATGATATTTATGATTGTATATTATACATATATTTTTGTGTAAATCATTTTGTGAAAATAAAGTTATATATTTGAATACAATGTTTCTATTGCATGCCTTTGCAGACTCCGAATTAACTTTCCTCAGTGAGATACATTTAATTTTTCTGATCATTTTTGCAATACATTTTAAAAGTATATCATTTTTAAATAGAGAATTCAAATGATGTATCATAAGGCCCTACTTCCAATTTAAAAAAATGGGGGTTGCAGCTGTTACTCGCAGGGCGTTGAGTCTAGGAATGACAGTTTTAGGTTAAATGATGTTATTTTAAATGCTAAAATTGACGTATCTCGAAGTTTTTGTTGAATTTTCTTACAGAATGGATGCCCTCTCCAAATCATTAAACTTTTATTTAAAACATGTTTTCAATCGGTGTTTCTTGTTCTTGCAGCGTCGACTACCATTGGCTATTTAATAAAAAAGTACAATTGTCGAACCCGATTTAGACAATATTTCGCCAATGTGATTCTGGCTTTTTTAACTGTATCAGTAGCTTATTAAATTTGAAAACTTTACCACAGCAACCACTTAATTTATTTGTTGTCACTAAATTTATATCTGCGATACTCGTTTTAAATACGTACTAGTCTAAATATTTATTTTTTTACGACTAGTGCGTATTTAAAACTAGTATCACAGATAAGAATTAAGTGACAACACAAATAAATAACAAAAAGTGTAAATGGGACAACACTGTATAAAAATAGGTATTACAGGCTTGACTAGATTGGTACGACGCTTAACGTTTAAATATATTATTTTTATTTAAATATGTACAATTGTATTCAATAAAAAAGCGTACACTTACTGTTTTACATTGCAAATGTGGAATATAATTTAAGTAGTTGCTGTGGTCAAGTTTTTAAACTTGATAACCTACTGATACAGTTAAAAAAAATCAAAATCACATTAGCGTAATATTGTCGAAATCAGGGTTGTTAAAAAAACGTTTTTTTAATTTTAATTAAAACAAACAGTTTCTTTTTAACAAAACGTGTTTTTTTCATTGAAACAGCGTTTAAAATATTAATAAATAAAAACATGTTTAAATCGTGTTTAAAACACGTTTAAAACAGAATAATATACATGGCATTTTTCTTTTGAGTATACATATCCCAACAATTACAGCGTATTTTTAAATTTGCGGGAATTCGTTGTTTCAAAGCGGTTAATTTGGGGCTTTTCACGAGTGTTTTCCACTCCCAGACTAAGCATGAAGTAAAATTTCAAGTTTAGAAAAGCCTAAGAATTTAGATTGGCCACGTAGCGAAGCGGAGCGGCCAATCCAAATTAGGCTTTTCTAAATTCGAAACTTTACTTCATGCGCCACGCTTAAAAACACTGATTTACAGTGAAGTAAAAAAAAAACACACACATACAACAACAATTATAGGCAACCTAATATATGTTAGAGTTATTGTGTTGCCTATAATCACTGTTTTAAACAATTTATTCAGCGCAGAATTTGACTCACGTTTTATTGACATCTACATATTAAATTGCTAAAGCCATATATTTAAACTGTTCGATATTTCAGTGTTTTATACGTGTGGCGCATGAAGTAAAATTTCGAGTTTAGAAAAGCCTAATTTGGATTGGCCGCTCCGCTTCGCTACACGGACAATCCAATTTTTCAGGCTCATCTAAATTCGAAATTTTACATCATGCTTAGTGTGGGAGTGGAAGACCCTCGTTTAAAGTTTCAAATTGAAATCTTTTAAAAAAGCAACGAATGGCATAAAATTTACAGTGAAACCTGACAGAAAAATTCCCTGTATTTGAAAATCACATTTATGCACACACAGTTGTGATATTTTATTGTAATAAAATGTTAGGTTTAATAATGTAATTTGAAATATCTTCAGCAATTTAGTTCAAATTTAAAAAAAATTTAAACATGTATACATACCTTGATATTTGCATTGTAAATTTTCAGGCCTTCGTTGTTTTTGAAAAGCGTTCAATATGAAGCTTCTAACGAGTGTTTCCATTCCCAGATAAAGCATGAAATACACGATATTTCATGCTTTATCTGGGAATGGAAACACTTGTTAGAAGCTTCATAGTTGTAAAAAATACTTTTTAAGCAGTATACGCGACCTAGAAAAATATATTTGTTTTTATAGGAAATGCTTGTCAACGAATAAAGATAATATTATAATCACAGAAACGTTGTACTACTATTAATAGAATGAAATATTAATTTAATAGTAGGTAATTAATCATTTTTTGGGGTCATTTAATTACAGAATAAATCATGAAATCAAGTTATTGCTATTGCGATATGTATCAAACATTTATCAATTTGAGCTCTAATATGCACCCCATCATGAATTAACCCCACGGGATGCAAATACAAACACGTGCTGCTTTAGTTGCGCTTGTTTTTCTATTTAACACCTCTAATTAAGCTGTTGGCACACCCGCAATATGTGCAGTTTCCAATTTTTGATTTAGCATCATAATTCCTTTTCAATATAAAGATACATGAATATTTAACAGATTTATGAAAAACATGGAAACCGAACTATATTACTGTAATAGTTATTTCATTACATTTTCATAAATTAACCGGCATCAAAACAGTGTTCACTGGCAGTGGCGTAACAAGATAAGGTGGTACCCGGTGCGGACTTTTTTCACTCCCCCCCCCCCCTCACACACACACGTTTAAATCATTGAAAGAAATAGTATATTGTACAACGAGCATATAATGATTGCTATCAATTACGAGAACGATGTTTGCGGAACGAGCCGTAGGAGAGTGGAGCAAGTCGTTCGAGTGATTAATAGCCATTATATGCAAGTTATACACTATACTTTGTTCACGACAACAACAATATATTACACAACATTTATTGTATAATAAATTTATCAAAATTTATGTTGACAATTATATAAAGTATTATTATAAATATTATATTATAGTTGATATTAAGAGTACGCACATACTTCGAAACCAATGATTATGTTTCTGTTTTATTTAAATTTGTAGGAAGTTCTGTGTTCTCTTATAGGCCACTGTAGGCGCTATCTTTAAATTACCTGCCTGCCTGATTCACCGAGTCACTGAGACACTGAGTCTCTGATTCACTGAGTCACATAGTGACTGATCCAATGATTAATTTTTTTTTTGTATTTTTAATTTTCCGTTTTGTTTTATAATAATTTGATAGATAAATAATGACAGATTGCATGATTTGAATGTGTAATAGGGCTTGTAACTAACGTCATCATAAATCGCGTTCTGTGAACCAATCATAACGCGAATTAGCGTGGTTTAAAAACCACATTAAACACGCAAGTACTGTGTTTAATTAAATTGAGTGTTTAATGCACCATTTATACTGCCCACAAAATTAAATAATGCATATATTATAAGATTGTCGTGAACAAAGAATATTAAATACTTACAGTTGTTTTGGTTTAAGCACTTAAAACCTCTTTACGTAACTTATCTGTAAATATCATCAGTCTCAATTCCTTTCGCTAGTTTATCAAGTATTGTTAATAAATTAACTTTAAAAATCATGTAGGCAAGTCATCTGTTTATGTTAATTTATTAAGTAATTTTGAAATTTTTAATATGTCAATCGACATAAATTTAAGTTTTTACAATAAAACAATAGATAGCATATTTTTTTTACCTTCACGACGAAACAGTGTTTTATATGCGTTGCGCATGAAGTCAAATTTCGAGTTAAGAAAAGCCAAAATTGGGATTTGGACGTCCAAATCCAAACATTCAGGCTTTTCTAAACTCGAAATTTTACTTCATGCTTAATCTGTGAGTGGAAAACACTCGTGAGAATAATATTGAGACAGTTCTATAAACATTTTTAAAAATATATAATATTAATAAAGATGGAAAAAGTCGGAGTAAAATTTTTTTAGAGAAAATAGATCACCCAGATTATTCTAATGTTGTAAGGTATGTATGTGATTTTTTTTAAAGAATAAAAATCCTTACCAAAAAATCAATTGTAAGTGTAAAGTATTTGATTAAAATGAAAACGATTTTTCTATTAATTTTAGAAACAAGGTACAAACAAACAAACTACTTATTTTCGTGAGAAATAAAATTATCGTTGCGTCCAGCTTGAATTAATATTTACTAAAAATGTTGATTCCAAAGAAAGTTTCACCTTGTTGCGCTTGTTTTATCTTAAATTTTACTAAAAATACATTCAACTTTGAAGTTATTTGAAATTTTTTATTAGAAAATACTATTTAGAAATAAAAGGGCTTTATTTTAAGTTGACGACTCAAAATAAATCCCTTTTATTTCTAAATACTATTTTTTAATAAAAAAATTCAAATAACTTCAAAGTTCAATGTATTTTTAGTAAAATTTAAGATAAAAAAATTACTTTCAATTTCTCAACAGATTAGATCAATTAAAAAAATAAAGCTTATTTTATTCCCAATCAAAGGCCTATTTAGGACAAAATAAGCTTTAGTTTGAGGAAAAGCAGTTTTCAGAGGGTTAAATATTGCGCTTAGTGCCATCATTTAAATTTAAACTTTAGTGTATTTAATTTTTTTAACTTGTTACATTTTTAATTAATTAACATAATCATTATCGATTAGATGCATTCATTGGTTTACCTAGACCACATTGGACGACTTCCCTTTATTTATTAATTTTCTATAGTTGCGAAAAATTGGTGTTATCATTTTTTGTGGAGAAAATAAGCTGCTAGTATTGTTTCCACGTTCTTAAGTATGCCCGTAATTTTTTGAGATATTTTTTTAAATACATTTTTTACGAAAAATTCGATTTTTTCCACATCAGAAAATCTGAATTATTAGAAATGAATTTGTATTATTTTTTAAATTAAAAAATCATATGCGTTCTAATCAATGTCTGTATCAACGAGAAAAATAAAAGCATTCTCAGAAAATTATTTTTAGCATTTCCAGGTCAAATTAGGATTATTTAAAAATAAATCGACTTCAATGAAACTTGTGACTTCGAGTGCTTGTGCAAACCACAATTTTGATCCAAAAAACATGTACCATAGCTAAACATGTTCACCGTTGTGTTTATTCTAAATTTGAATTAAAAAAATAACATCGACTCTATTTCATGTCATACATTTTACCACGAAGGAAAACTGCAAAATAAGTTTCTGATTGATAGTCTAACGAGGGTTTCCACTCCCAGACTAAGCATGAAGTAAACTTTCGAGTTTAGAAAAGCCTGAAAATTTGGATTTGCCGGGGCGCGCGAGCGAAGCGAGGATTACGGGATTTTACTTCATGCGCCACGCGTATAAACCACTAACTTCAAGTGAAATCTTCGACCAATTAGTTTAAGTGAAATAAATTTTGTGTGTTAATTATTAATTATTCAAATGATAGGGAAAGGGCTATGATGGACTACACATCACCATTTTTTAATTTGTCAACAAAAATATTTGCCTTTTTATCGCCCCCTCAGAGAACAAAAATACCACAATGACCTTTGATATTTTTTTAACAAGTTTTGATGGTTAATCTTAATATGTAATAAGTTATTAATTCATTTTAATTCTAGCCATTACGTGATTATTAGTATAATTTTCATACACTATTTCATGAGAAGTGACCTAAAGGCAAGAGAATTAATTATTCAGAGAAAGTGAAATGAAAGATGATTAAAAGGTTCCATAGATAAAAACGTTCATCTTTTACTAAATTTAATCGTAAACATGATTTTGATAAATTGCAGCTTACGCCACTTTCATAAATTAAGTCGCCCAGTCATCAGAAATCGCTCGATACTGCGGCGGATTCACAATCAATCAATTTGAAGATAATCGTTTACTTTTAGATTTAATTCGGTATATTGGAGATATACATTAAAATTTCCATGTTACTGTGATTACGGAAATAATTAAATGGTTGCAATAAAAATAATCAACATTTCATTTTGGAAATCAATAAACTTTAGAATCAAATTTACCAATAACTTTTTTTAAAGATTTATTCTTTTTATACAATGTAATTGTAACGAGCACAATTACCGGATGGTGAGACAATTTAATCTGATTAGCGCTAGTGATTATCTGTCTTTATATAATATATCATTTAATTTGCTTAAAAATAAATTATATTCTTTTAATTTAATTGTATCTCCTTAAATTGTATTCAGTATTTCATAAAATTATATTTTATTTTCTTTTCTTTTGTATTAAACTTTGTAAAACTATTTCAATTATCTATAATACGGTAAATTTATCAATCAAAACCAGTTTACCGGTAATCAAATAATATTTTTGATTTCAATTATTGTAGATTTGTTAAGTCAATATCATTGGTATAATTGGGTGTTTAACCTTTTATAATACGCAAGCTACTTTTGTATACCAAATTATTTGGCGATTGACATTATAGATAATAAAAACAAATAAAAAAGGATATAAAGAGATCTTTACTTATAACTATACCTTAAAATTCATTGTAAATTGCTCGAACTTTGATAGCGCGAGATTTGGTCAAAATGTATTAATCATAAGCAGTATATTTCCAACTTCCCAATATGGTCAGTGTTTTATAAGCGTGGCGCATGAAGTAAACTTTCAAGTTTAGAAAAGCCTGAGTTTGGATTTGGACGCTACGCGTAAAAATCCAAACGCTCAGGCTTTACTAAACTCGAAATTTTACTTCATGCTTAACCTGGGAGTGGAAACACACGTTCAAAACTTAAAATTGAACACTGTTCAAAAACGGTGAATGCCAAAAAAATTAAATCGTAATATGAATAGTCGTTAGATTTTGTGGTAATTTTGTTTGTGAAATTATATGAAAATTATAAATGATAAAATTAACGTCAAAAAATTCAATTTTGCTTGGAAATAAACACGTTTTAAGATTCTGAAAGTGAGGTTAAAATATCTCAACAAGTTTTTCTGAAAAATCGTGTCAAAGTTGAGATTTAGTAAAAACAACGACAAATTGTGCGGTAATCTTGTTTGAAAAATTATAAAACAATTATGAATCATTGAGTCCACTTATAAAGCACTAATTTTTACTTTAAAATAAACAAGCTTTAGGAACCTGAAGTTCGGGTTACAACATCTCAACTTGTTTTCGTGAAAATTCTGCCAAAGTTGTGATTTTAGTAGAAAATACCAACAGATTAAATCAAAATCTGATGATTTTTTTCGTCCGGATTAATATTAAAACAAACATTACTTATTTCCTTAAAAATAAACAAACAAATTTTAAAATCCTGAAGTCGGAATTGAAATAACTCAAAGTTAAGATTTAGTAAAAACATCGTAATATTTTAAAGTAATCTTGTTCGAAAAATTATAAATAAATCATGATCGAATTAATCAACTTTAATAGCAATAATTTTGCTAGGATATAAACACGTTTTAAGATCCTAAAGTTGGAATTGAAATATTTTAACTGGTTTTTCTGAAAGAATTAACAAGGCAATACCGGACTGATATTGGTTTCTTTACTAATTTTGTTAAACAGAAATTCCTTTCTCTTAACGCATTATTTTTCATTTTCGTATTTTTTTTTGGAAAATCCCTGTCCTATTATCCGTGCAACGATCGAACATTTCGCTCAATGTTGCCTTTTTAGGACCAACAATATTTTTCACCAAATATCTTGAATCTCACCGGAGGTTAAAACCGGTAGGTGATCGATCAAACATGGTCCAGCGATCGACCAGTCGACCGGTCGACGGGTTGAGCACCCCTGGTATAAAGTATCACTTTTATGTTTGTTATTTAATTTAATACCTTAATACCGTGCAGTTACAATATAAGTTTTAATCATAATATATAAAATTACGAAAATATTCGTGTAAAATGCAAACAATACGTCTTAAGTCGTATTGTTTGCATTTTACACGAATATTTTCGTAACTTTATATATTATGTTTAAAGTGTACAAACTATAAGAAGCGTAAGCTTTTTTTCTCGAATTCAAATAGTTTTGAATTTGAATTATTCTTATAAGTATTAATGTTTGAAGTATTCTGCCACGAAGCATTGGCAATTTCATTTATACTTATGTTTAAACTGCACGGTAACGTGGCTGACAGTCTAAGGTGTCAAATTGTTTAGAGTAAACGACAAAGCTATACTGATGAGAGATAAATCTCGAAACGCGTCTATATATGGCCTGAATAATTCGACCCAAATTGTTACATTTGCAATAGGTTACTGTATGTAACAGCAAACACTTGTTTTTAATTTAATGTCCGTCGGGGTATTAGCCAGGGAAGTAGTTGTTTCAATAAGTGTTTGATGTAGTCTTTTTAAGACTAATTTGTTGTAAATTGCGTAAAGAATCGCACTTTTAATGTCATTTAAGATAATTTTAACTCCATACATACAACATTTTCCATACATTTAATGTTTAAACTCCTAGGTTAAGCATAAAGTAAATATTCAGAGTTTAGAAAGACCTGACAATTTGGATTTGCCAGGTGAAGCGAAACGAACAACACTGTTTTAGTGTAAAGTTGAAGAACACATAAATCAACATTAATTAAAACAATACAAGCTTAACACGCATCAGTTGAGCAGCGTACATTTTTTTCTAAATGAAAACTTGAAAAATTTACCGAATTGCTAAATTAAAAAAACCAATGTCTGAAAATATACTAGGTGATTCATCTAACCTGGAATAGCGTATATCTTGAAAAATATGCACCGTACAGAAAAAATAGCAGAATCCAGAGTTTAATATGTTCGTTTAAGGAAATAAAATTGGAAAATCTTAAACAGGAAACTACGTCGAAAACTATGTGTTTTTATCCGAAACTTTTTTTTAGATTCTCGACAGATGGCAATGTAATCGTGTTTGATTTTTTTAAATGACTAAACAACTTTTTCGTCATGCGCCACGCGCACAAGACATTGTTTTAGCGTGAAGTCCGAAAACAGACACCAACAAACCTGGCTTGTTCGTGTATGGTCGGGTATGATCGTGTATGGTCGTGAATTGTTAAACACTTTACGTTACACTGTTTTTATTTATGTTTGTTGAATTTTCATTGAAATTCACTTCTAACGAGTATCTTCCACTCCCAAACTAAGCATGAAGTAAAATTTCGAGTTTAGAAAAACCTGAACGTTTGAATCCCAACTCAGTCTTTTCTAAACTCGAAATTTTACTTCATGGGCCATGCGTATAAAACACTAATTTCACATGAAATTCAAAATATACTGCTTAATTTTTTTTAAGTTTAAACATCTGTCGTGAACCGAAAAAAAGTTTCCTTTAAAAATTACATAGTTTATGACGTAGTATCCGAATATGAGATAAAAAATGGGGGTTCCTGTTTAAGATTTTAAAGTTTCAATTTTACTTCTAACTGATTTCTCACACGAAGATATTAAACTTTGAACCCTCCTATATTTGCTGTACAATGCATATTTTTCGAGATATGAATCACCCGGTATAGTGAATACATCGGGATACGTATACTTAAAACAAAATCCCTGTATATTTATTATTGCTTAAGCTGTGTAAAACCTGTTAGAAAATTAAGCATATAATGTGCGACACCACGTCGAACATAAATGACCACTGTTAACAGGGAGTTAAAATAGAACACTCTTCGGTCTCATCTCGTAGTGCTGGGTGGGCTGCTGTATGTTTACGTTATATTTTTCGACTTGTGTATTTATATTTAAGGTTAACACTTTATATGCGAGTGACGTAAAAATACAGCTTTCGCTAACTGTGTTTAAAGCGTGGGTAATGTAACGTAATATGTTTTCATAGATTTCTGGCGAAACATGGAAGGTCCAAATACGAGGATTTTTTCTTCTAAGTATACATATTCCGATAATTAATTACAACTTCTGGTAAATTTGCAGGAATTAGTTTTTTTAATAAAAAAATCAGTGTTTTATACGCGTGGCGTATGAAGTAAAATTTCGAGTTTAGCAAAGCCTGATTTTGGATTTGGACGCTTCGCGTCTAAATCCAAACGTTCAGGCTTTTCTAAACTCGAAATTTTACTTCATGCTTAACCAAGGATTGGAAACACTCGTTAAGCTTCAAATTAAATGATTTATAAATACAACAACAAATTTCTAAAAATGTACCATACGCTGTAATCACCGACATATGACTACTTAATAGAATTCCGTAATAATGTAGAAGACGATTACGGATTTTTTTAGTTATGACATTCATCTATTTTTTTGTCAGAGATTTCTGTTTAAACTTTTTATTTATTCAGTCAACCATTTTATTTAAAAAATACATAATATAGTACAACTAACAATATAAAATTACACAATAAAATATAATTAAAACTATAAATATAAAAAACAATTTAAAATTACGACACATGCATGATTACAGTTTAAAATAATTAAAGAAAGTAAAAATATACATCATCAAAGATGGCCGTGAGAGCAAGCGTCTCGAGAGATGCTACCTGCAATTATTGTAGTGCTTCAGTGAAATAAGTCGCAAAATGTGTGAAATGTCAACGCATTTATCATAACCGTTGTGCCTTAAAGTGCCCGGACTGTACGTGGACGAAACCTAAAAAGTAGTCTGTTGTGCCCAGGTGCACGTGACCATAACCAAAAAAAAAGAAACAATCAACACCATCACGGCGATAAATAAAATCTAGGAAGAAATATAAAACATGAAGAAAGACATCCTGACGTTTTAGCAGAAAAAATCATCTACTGGAAATCAACACTCTGAAGAAATACTCGGGAAAATTCTAAACAGCAGTAAAGTTGCAGCGAACTCGAACCGCGAGAACGCTGCTGTAGTGACCACAAGGGAACGCAAACCGGCAGCGCCGCACATAACGCTGACAGCTGTCAGAAACAACCAAAACAACAATAACAATTCCCCGTCGCCGATTCAGAAATCGAAAGAAGAAGGGGATGGCTTTTTAAAAGTAATCCACAAACGATCACGTAAGTCAACAAAAAAGCAAACCATTGTGATAGGCACGGGCAGTACACTGGAAACAAACGACAAATCGGAGCCCCGGAAAGCCTGGTTGTGTATCCAGTTAGTGTATGTATTAAGTTAGTCAAACTGTATCCATGGAAGACATACAAAAGTTTAAGTATTTTAGTTAATTTTAACACAAGGCTTGATAATTGCATTGACAATATTTTTCTAATATCACCCCATCTAAAATTCATGCTACACCACTGGATACAGGGTTATCAGATCATATTGGTATCCTTATTAAAACCGAGATAACTAATTCACCATATTCTGTACACAAACGCGAAATAAAACTAATAACCGAGGAAGGAACATTTAAAATGTACCAAAATGTAGATTTCACTATAATGCACGAACTAGATGAATCCATTAATATTAAATTTATATACTTTTTACATATATTACAGGAATCTATTGAAAATGCATTTCCAACAAAATTGGTCACAAACAGATGCAACACCTACAAGGTATCGTGGTTCAACAACAGACTAAGGGCAATGTGTCAGAATGTCAATTTCTTTAGAGAGGCAAGTAAACGGGTACCTAATGTAAAACCAATTTATCTAAATAAACTATACGAGTACAAAAAATCACTAACGTTGGATAAAAAACAAGCCGTTAAAAAGTTTATTAAGAAATCCAACAACAATATTCGTGCAATGTGGTCAGTAACTAAAAGATCATTAAATAAATACAATCGCACAGATACACCTTGTAGTCTAGATCCCGACCCCCTTAGTCATTATTTTTGTAAAAGAGCAACCCTACTGCAGGAGAGGTTTCCGAAGCAGACCATAGACTCAATTACATTAATGTATAAAGTCAACTGCAACTCAAATTGCTTTGAGTTTCGTGAGGTAAGCTGTGTTGAGATACGGGACATTGTTAAAGGTCTCAAAATTCAATTATAAGGAATATGTTCCGTTACAACAAAACTTATAAAAGATTGTATCGATGTAATTCTTATACCAATTCTCATTAATGAATGTATTAGGAAGAGCACGTTTCCAGATAGTTTAAAGGAGGCATATGTTACCCCAATATTTGAGAGTGGTGATAGATTTGATGCTATAACCCAATTTCTATTCTCCCAACAATATCAAAGATTCTTAAAAAGGTGTTATGTAATTAAATAACTGCCTACTTTGAGAATAATAAACTATTTTTTGATAGTCAGTATGGTTTTCGTAGGGAAAGATCAATAGGGGCCGCAGTTGTAGCCTTTGTTAAGGAAATATTACAAGAACTTGAAAACAAAAAAAATTCAGCTACATCTGTAGACCTCAGCAAGGCGTTCGGCTGTGTTCCCCATGATATTTTCCTGCGAAATCTAAACTACTATCACTTGCATAGTAAAAGCTGTCGGCTTTTGATCTCATACCTGTCACTACGTAGTCAAAGAGTAAAAATCAATAACAACATCTCTAAAAGCATGGGAGTTAACAGTGTAGTGCCTCAGGGGTCCATTCTGGGACCTGTGCTCTTCCTGATATTTAATAACGATATACCATGCCAGGGTCGGTATTTCTGTATGCAAATGATACTAGTTTCAAAACTGCAGCATCTATTATAAACACAGCTAGAACAAATAATACTAAATTATTAGAAGTTGTGTCTGAATGGTTTATTTCACAGGCTGCCCATAAATGATACAAAGACAGCCAGCCTTATGTTCTCCTTGTCACCCACGATCACATTAGGGGCTGTGACATGTCTGGGCATACACTTAGATTCAAAATTGAAATGGACGCCGCATGGTGACGAAATATGCAGTAAATTGTGTCGTAACATCTATCTCTTGAGACTTTTATCACGTTCTTTGCCTAGGAAAGCTTTGAGATCAATATATTTTGCCAGACTCATTTGACCTATGATTTGTTATCGTGGGGTCACTCTAGCATCACACCTCGGTTATTTGGTTTACAATGACGTGCACTAAGAATAATTGCAGCTGGTGGACATAGAGAATACTGTAGAGATATCTTCAGACAACTATATATACTAACTCTACCCTCACTCTATATTTTGTAATCCCTTCTTTATATATTTGATAACAGAGACAAGTAGTGGCGGCCCTAGGGCGGTGCGGCCGGACCGGGCGCCGTCATGGGAGAGCGCCGAAAATAGCCGAAAACGAAAAAGAGCTCTAATTTTTGGATTTGGAGGGGCGCCACCATGAGATCTCGCACCACCTACAAAATTAGTTAGGACCTCCACTACATTCAGAGGTACATTCACACGGCACCAGAGGAAGAGACAAGATCTACCCGAAATACCTAAGGCTATGTAAGACGCAGAATGGTGTTAACTATCTCGGTATTAAACTCTATATCAAGCTACCATGTCATGTTAAAAATACGTCCAGGAGTGATTTTAAAAACAAAATCAAAACTTATCTCACACCAAAAGCTTGTTACAGTGTAGATGAATGCCTATTAGACAATTTCCATGATCTTTCAATTTAATTTTATTTGTATTGTTTGATTTTACTGTGAATACTGTTTCATATAAATTAACAAATTATTTATTATTTTAACATGTGATAAAACTACCTCTAAGTGTAAGTCTTATTTCATGATATTTATATTGTCATTATTTTTTCGTAATATTGTTAACTTATTAATTGTGATTATGATACTGTGACTTATGTAATGGTTGTGTTAGTTAACATAAAATAAAGTATTATTATTATATAGGTAATGCCTTTCTTGTATAAAATATAGTCCTATCTAATTTTGAAGATACTGGTTTTGTTTTCTTTAAAATTAAAATATACACAAGTATGATTTGACTTATGTAAAACGTTTAACTCAGTTTTTTTTTAAATCTAAGACAATAATGCAGAAAAATGTAAATGTCGCTTACATTTACATTTACATTTTTTGCATAAATGTCTTAGATTTAAAAAGAGACCTAAGATATACATTTTATATAAGTCAAATCATTCTTGTAAAAATGGCTACGCTTACAATTCAAGTAAAGATCAAACAACTGAAATGCTATGTAATAAGTAGAGTAAAACAGAAGCTAACATATTAAGTAAGTAGATATCGCAGATAAACAGTAGAATATAGTTTGCCGTAATCAATCATCGGATGAGTAGACCCTAGAACCCCGTCACTTCCTCGCTATTTTACATGCCAATTACACAAATATACACAATTACCAAATCTATTTAATATTTAATTACAGTTTCAATTTAATCCCGCAAGACGAGCAAACTGAAGGGAGACCCCGGGGCGGTTAGTTTTGAAGTGTCCCTCTAAAATTAGGGTGACATGACATTGCTTTGTCGAGGGTCGCGTGCCAGCAAATAGACCGGAAAATCACAAATGTTTCCTTGATAAATACCCGTCTCCCCACTTATTAAAAAACGAAAATTAAATGTCATCAAAGCGGCACTTTGGGTACACATTTGAATTAAAATTGTTTTGAAGTTGTTTCTATTAAAGGAATGCCGACGTTTTATAATTTAATATAGAAAATAATATAAGACCTTTATTTAAAAACGAAGATAGTACATGATACAGATAATAAGCATAACGATAATTACAATTTCAACATATGCCGAAGCCAATTGAATACTACAAAGAAATACATTTGTAAGGAAATAATTTGTACTTGGTACAATGTAACACATACTGCGATTAGCTTATACGTTTTTATGTAATGTAAAATAGGAAAGATCGCATTAAAAAATATTGATTTTTTTCATTTCATTGGCCTTGGCTTTCGCCTTATGCAATTAAAGAATGCATAAAAATGTACAGCTTAAACATCGGGATGTGTATACATAAAAGAATATGTTATTGTATATTTTATTGCAGACATAGAGTATAGATTAGTATTATACTATTCTTACTCTATGTTGTAGGTCAACTTTTGAACAAGAAAATTATTCCCTTACGTAAATTTGACCTTAATTTTAAAATATAATAAAAATATACAGAGATCTTCCTTTTAATTATATATATCTCGATATATACCCTGTTTTTGCTTAGGCATTCGTTGTTTTTGAAAATCGTTCAATTTTAAATCTCTAACCAGTGTTTCCACTCCTTGATTGAGCATGAAGTCAAATTTCGAAAATAGAAAAGCCAGGCGTATAAAACACTGAAATACTCTGAAGTTCAAAATATAATAAATATATAATAAATAATACCAAACAAAATGTTCAGGCTTTTCTGAACTCGAAATTTGACTTCATGCGCCATGCGTATAAAACACTAATTTCAAGTGAAGTTTAAAATAACTAAACTTCTAAATCAGATTATTAAAGCAGTATATTTTGAACTTCAGAGTATTTCAGTGTTTTATACGCCTGGCGCATGAAGTAAAATTTCGAGTTTAGAAAAGCCTGAAAATTTGGTTTGGCCACTCTGTTTCGCGGAGGGACCAAACCAAATGTTCAGGTTTTCTAAACTCGAAATTTTACTTCATGCTTAATCTGGAAGTGGAAACACTTAGAAGCTTCAAATTAAATTTTTTCAAAAGCATCAAATGCCTGAAAATTTACAGCATATGTGTTAGGATATATATATTTAAAATAAAAACTTCCTGTATAATTATATACAGGGTGTCCCGCTAATATGGGAAAATGGTTTAACCATAGATTCTTGGGATCAAAATATGATGATTTAACATAACTTATCTATATCCAAAAGTTTGCGGTTAAGCGGGAATTAGTCTTCAAAGTTCAAAAAGATATTATTAATTTTATTAATAACAATTGAACATTAAATTCGATTTGACTAAAATTTATGGTTGATTATCATAATATAACAAATCATTTAAGTTATTGTGGTCATCATTGATTGAAAATAAGTATAAAAAACAATAGTAATATATGTTCAATTGTTATACATAAAATTAAGAATTTTTTTTTGAACTTTGAAGACTAATTCAGGCTTAACCGCAAACTTTTGTATATAGATAAGTTATGTTAAATCATCATATTTTGATCGCAGAAATCTATTGTTACGCCATTTTCTCACATTGGAGTTTCTTGGGTTGCTCTCTCGCGTCAAATTGTTTCTTTGCGCTCTACGTTTTAGCAGCATCACTTCTGTCATCATCAGAAGCTTTTTTCTACTAAGTGATAGATGTCACGTTCACTGTCAGTACACTTGTTTTATAAACTTGGGACTTATAGTGTAGATCTGCTGCGAGTCATTGGTCCACTCGATGTAGAAGGTACTAAAATTTCTTGATTTATGTCCGATCTATCTGCATTGTTAAAATTACTTGAATTTGTCTGAATATCCCGAAAACACTTTTGTATCTTCACTTAGAAATTAGTAATTCCGCGCACCTAACAATTTGGAATAAAATTGAACAGCTTAGCTACTTCCAAGTTATATCAGATACTGATGAAAAAACTAATAAACAGATTTCAACATTTGATAAATTATTACCAAAGAACATACACAAAAACACATTAGCGAAACCGACATTTGTACATAATCCGTCAAATAAACCTTTGAATAAAGTTACCACTCAGGCACTTGAAAAGGGATTCAATTTCGGTGTAACCCCTACTCGTATACCTATAGAATAAATAATATGTAAAACTGAAGCCGTAATTAAACACTTGAAACGAACTCGGAAATAGTCAGGCAAGAAGTGGCAATTGCAATTCGTAGTGCAAAACTTCCTAAATCAAACATCTCGAAAGATGAACGTAGGGCAATCAAGTTACTAAAAAAAGACACATCTCTAATCGTTCTACCCGCAGACAAGGGAAATTCCACAGTTGTAATGAACTGGAATGACTACAACAACAAAATGTGTGAGCTTTTAGATGACCCAAAGTATAAAAAATCAGCATCCGATCCAACCACATACCTGGAAAAATTACTATAAACAAAATTAAAGCTACTAACTTACCTGACGACGTGAAAAACGTAATTGGGGCACATCATCGATGTGCCCTAAATTGTACGGTCTTCCGAAAATTCACAAAAAAGGTGTTCCCTTACGACCAATTGTAAGAGCAATCGGATCTCCCACACATAATTAATCAAAATTTATAGCAAAACAATGGCAACCTTTTTCGGAACAAATGCACTCATTTGTAAAAAACTCTTCTCATCTCCTGGAAATTATTCACGATAATAAATTGGACAGTGTCGACCTTCTTATTAGTTTTGATGTTAAATCTCTATTAACAAAAGTACCCATTAAAGAAGCTCTAAAAATAATAGAAGAGAAACACAGTCCTCCGAAGAATATTATGGAATTGGTGAACCTGTGTCTTACCTCTACATACTTTAGCTATAACAACCAAAAGTACAAACAAATAGAAAGTGCTCCGATGGGTTCACCACTATCACCAATTGTAGCTGATCTTTACATGGAGTTTTTTGAAAACAAAGCTTTGAGCAGTCATAATTTAAAACCAGAACTATGGTTAAGATATGTTGACAACATATTAGTGATTTGGCCTCATGGTAGAAACAATGCAGACATGTTTTTGGATCATTTAAATAGTATTCACCCTAACATTCAATTTACCATGGAAATAGAACAAAATAACAAACTTCCGTTTTTAGATATTTTACTTTACAAAACATCAAATGGCAACCTAGGACATTCTGTTTATAGGAAAAAAACTCACACAAATCGATACCCGAACGCCGACTCACATCATCATCCTGCTCAAATTAGTTTAGTAGCCAAAACATTAATTACACGTTCTTTCAAACTCACAAATAAAAACAGCATACTTTCAGAAGTGTATTTATACTCAAGTTTATTTTAAAATCAAACAAATTCCAAGAAAACACAATAAACAAACTAATTGACAAGGCCAATACACCAAAACCTATAAACATTATGAACACAGATTACACGAACACAATAACTCTTCCTTATATAAAAGGAGTTACAGACAAAATTTCGAATATTTTTAGAAAATTCAACATACACACATCGTTCAAACCATGTCTTACGATAAAACAACTTTTACGCAGCCCTAAAGACAAATTTTTCCTTGAAAACCAAGGAATATACAAAATTCCCTGTAAAGACTGCCATAAATCATATATCGGCCAAACCAACAGAAGTATTAGCGTCAGACAAGAAGAACATAAATTAGCCATAAAAAATCACGACCAAAATTCTTCATTATTTCAACATAAATGTGATACAGACCATAACATAGATTTTGAAAATACTTCTGTAGTTAGTTCTATCACAAAATTTGAAGAAAGAATCGTACGGAAAGCCATAGAAATAGAAAAACATCCTTTTTGCCTCAATAAACGAGATGATGGCACAAGATTACAAACCACATGGAAACCTTTAATGAATACAATAAAACAACAGAAAAATGACTTGCCTTCAATATTTAACAACTTTCGGGATATTCAGAGAAATTTAAGTAATTTCAATAATGCAGATACATCTGACACAAATCAAGAAATTTTAGTACCTTCTACATCGAGTACTGACAGTGAACGTGACATCTATCACTTAGTATAAAAAAGCTCCTGATGATGCCAGAAGTGATACTGCCGAAACGTAGAGCGCAAAGAAACAATTTGACGCGAGAGAGCAACCCAAGAAACTCCAACCAAGTATATTTTGCTCGCGAAAACCTAAAAATAAATAAATATATATATATATATATATATATATATATATAAATATATATATATATATATATATATATATATATAAATATATATATATATATATATATATATATATATATTATACTAGCACAAGAAGTAGCGGTCGTACTACTTTAGAGGCAGACTTCGGTTCACGTGATCACGTAAATACAAAAAAGTTAAATTCAAACATTTGCGGTGGTTTTACCCCAAGTAAACCGAGTAATAGTTCAACGCAGTGATAATTCAGTGAGATCTCCATAATTTTAACGTGTTAATGTGCGATTTTTTACGCTTTTACTTTTCCCGCAACTACGCATTTCCAATTTCAAAACACAACCTTAAATTCAAGTTTCAACAACCGCCAATGAGTATCGATAGGAAAATCAAACGCATGCAGCTTCAGTTTAACAATAATTTGTTCAAATAATCACAAATGTAAGCTCACATAAATATTTTGTTAAATTTTTATTAAATAATATAATTTTTCAGATTATTAATTGTTTGTTTGTTCATTGTTTATAGTGTTAATCCTAAAGAAGGGACAAAATGAGTCCCGAAAACTTGGAATTACAATAAGAAGATTGCACTCACACTTCTGCCCTATTATTGGTCAAATGCCCTGTTGGAAAATTTTTCGAACTCTGCCTATATATATTGTATTATATTATAGTTAGAGTGACATAAATTATTAGTATATATTATAGTGACATAAATTCCAGACAAGAAAACAAACTCATTTTTGTACTCCCTTTGTTACTATTTGTTAAACCATTAAACCTCATACACCGCTTAAAAAACGTTTACTATTTAGAAACTTAACTTAACTTCCGTGATTATACGGTATATAAATATTGTTTATAAGATAAATGTCGATTACCTCTGAGTAAATAATTAACAGTACATTTTAATTAGAAATAAAAAGAAAACTAAACGGATTGTCAATTAATTGGTGAAATATCAAAGTAAAAAGTCGTAATTGTAACAAACAACGGCAGATTAAACGCTAATTAAAGAGCCAAGACGGGGAGAATGAGCATGCAGCAAATTAGGCATGTACGGTGAACATATGGTGGTAAAATGATGATGTATTCCAGTTTGTTCGTTCGGCTTGAGCAACTCCACTAGTTACCATAAGTGTCAATCGAAGACTTAAAATTGAAAAACCGAAATATCAACTGATTACATTTAATTCCGGTAATTGGTGTTATTAAGGTAATTTCATTCGATTGACTGAACTACAAATTAAGAATTAACTTTTTTTTATATACTTACAGCTATATGTCTCCTACAATAGTGGCAAAGGCCAACATATTTGCAAAATAAGAAATATTTTATATTAACTGCTTAATTTTAATTTTACATTCTGCTCCTTCGATATTTATTCAATTTCTCGGCTACTCGGATTTCTAGTAATGCTTTTATTCAAATTTGTAAGGACATTCTAAGAGCAACTTTAAACGAGTAATCCCATGTTTTTTTTTGTAGCCGCTAATTTACCAAACCT
Source organism: Philonthus cognatus (assembly GCA_932526585.2). NCBI lineage: Eukaryota > Metazoa > Arthropoda > Insecta > Coleoptera > Staphylinidae > Philonthus > Philonthus cognatus. The sequence goes on from OW052243.1 coordinate 87,285,966, forward strand.
ACTTGACTTAAGCGGGGTACAAGCTTAAGTCAGGTAAGTCTGATAGATCAGCGGCTACAAAAATAAATCAGAACACACAAAATAGTTCGTATTTGATTTTCACCCTACTTTTATTTGTATCGTCATAGGACTCCATTTTTTGTACTGATTTTATGATTTTCAAACTTACGTCATTTTATTAGCTACAAAAATGTACTGTAAGAAGGTTTCTACAAATTTGAAAAATAGACAAATAATAATACACAATAAAACACTGTACTTTGTTTGTATAACACATTGTATTGAATGTGACTGCAGTCAAATTTAGCTTGTCATTGTCAAACATGAATGACAATGACAACCTAAATTTGTCGAAACTGCAGTCACATTCAATAAAAAGTGTTATACAAACAAAGTAAAGTGTTTTATTGTGAAATTAACATGTATAATGAAGTAGAAGCCTCCACAATACAGAACAAATAATAATGTTTTTATCGTAGATAGTTGAGACACTTAATTTTTGAAATTCATGATGACGTAAATAAAATACTTAATGATTTTCGACTAGTTTTTATGTATTTCACAACAGTTGTTTCGCAACATTGTTGCTTCTTCAGGTAAAAAAATAAGTTCTTCACCTGAAGAAGCAATCATAGAGTGTTTTATTTAAAATGATGTGTTTATTTTGATAATGACAAGTTGAAGTTGTCGAAGGTATAGTCATTAAAAAAAACAGTTTTAATTAGCATTAAACTATAATAATATTAATAAATATTCTATTAATAAGGCTGTTTGTGTTGTCATAAATTACAAAAATTTAGTTATTACAGACAAACCGAGTGTGCTTGAACATTACTATTGAAAAATATCGTCGCACTGTTGAAAAACACAGGTAAATAATCGCAGTGGCCGCCCCCTCGGTATGAGCCCTCGAAAATAGCTACTCGTAACGAATTTCAATAAACGTAATGGTCGTCGCCTTGATAAAAAACCGACAAATGTCAAAGTCAAAGTGTAACAAAAGCGTCTATTTAATTCGCTTGTACGTGTTAAAACGGTCCCAGATGTGCCGTACGTTCACGACTCGAGTCCCCAGCAGACATTACAGGCGATTTAATGGATTTTTGAAGTTGGATTTTTCCCCATTCCGACGAACATTTTTTCCATAAAAAATTCTGTATTCATATCGCCTTTTGGACCACAAAACATCAGTTATATCGAAAATGTCCCGTTTACGTTCCTCGAAAGGAAAAATATTGTTTTTTTATATAATAATAAGACTTACCCCCAATAACTATTTCCTCGTTATTGAAAATGACGATTAAATATAAAAAAGATAATGACTTTAAATTACAAAAAAGGTGTATGTATAAGTATATTAGTAAATAGTAAGCATTTGTAGAATGTATTGACGCAAGCAGAAGGAGCAGGGTTGTTATGTTTTGTTATAAAACAGTGTTTCAAACATGTTTAAAAACAGGCGTCGTATATATAATAATGCTTTTGTTTTAAACATGTTTTAAATGTTAAATTCGTTTTAAACATGTTTTTAACATTAATTCTGTTTAAACAGTTTTTTTTGTCTTAAATTAGTTAAACTATATTTTATACTACGTTATTAAACATTTTTTGTTTACGTTTTCAAATGTTAGTTAAATTGTTGAATTAAATTATTTAACATAACATTTTATCATAATAAAATATCACAATTATGTGTGCATAAATATGATTTAAAACGTGTTTTAAACATGTTCAGCCTTATTAATAGAATTGCCGTTAATATCATTATAGTTTAATGCAAATTAATCTCTACTAGACGCATACAAACACGATACTAACATTTCGTATTATTAAACTCGAAATTTTACTTCATGCTTAATCTGTGAGTGGAAAAACTCGTTAGTACATTCAAATTGAACGCTATTCAAAACAACGAATACTTGAAAATGTGCAATGTATATACCAAGGTATGTATACATGAACATTCGCTATATACAACAATACAATACAATTTTCCTAAATAAGATGACAGATATTGGTTTTGACTGAATTTAATTGCCATGTGAATTTTTAAGAAAAAAATAAATATTTTGTTTATTCTCGACGCATTTGTTCAGGAAACAATTTTTACATACGGTAAAGCGTAAAGAAAATAAAATATGCTTGCATACTTAGATATTACAGAGAATTAATTGATTAGTAGTAAAATACTAGATAAAAATTGGAATACATTTTAGCTGCTCTAAAAGCCCATAAAATTGAAATAAAGATGATCACCTATAGAGTGTATTCAGAATTTCACTTTCACCTATAGCGGACAGCAATTTCCGACCATACGGTTGATCGGCTCCTTTGACATTCAACACAGTCATAAAATCAAAGTAAACGTCGCTAATTTTGCTCCAATCGATGACCATATATTAAAAGCAAATCCACTATCGGTGACTTTTACTTGCACTTGCGTATATTATGAATAATTTGTTTTAATTTTGTTCACTTTTTCAGTATGGAATAGAATACTCATCCTCATGTTTATTTAGCGAATGACGAATAAATCGACATTTGTAAATTAGCTCAAATATAAAATATGAAAACTCAACATATAAATTAATGTAAAAGTGAACACTAGTGATGGAAATAAGGTCCAAATATAGGCCAAATTTTGTTAAAAACCTATGATATGTCAATTATTTTCACACGAAACGTAAACAATTTACAGGGCAAGTGAAAAAGCTACGCGCTGCGCGACCAAATCAAATTTTCAGGCTTTTCTAAACTCGAAATATTTTACTTCATGCTTAGTCTGGGAGTGGAAACACTCGTTTTTGTAACATTAATTCACCAACTTTGAGCCACCGCATACAACGCAATTATTCAATTTTGACATGCGTGTAATGTAAGTAAAGACATACGTCTACTGAATCGCAGATTAGTCAAAACGCGAGCGTTTTAACACCCTCTAGTAAGATTAAAACGTTGATTGGTATATGAGCGTACAGTGACACGGCTCGCTGAATAATTAATTAACGTTACAAGATTATAAATGCGGCTTGTCAAGACTTTACAATTAATTAAAAAACGCATGTGCAATAATTATGTTGTTTGTCTATTAAAGACATTCGTAAGTATGCATATAATATCATTAGATACTAATATAAATAATGAAAAATATACGTAGTTGTAAATTTCGAATTGAGCATAAACGATTATATATTCAAAATTTTAATTTAAATGTACGTGAGCACAGCGTAGATGTTGTCTAATTTAGAATCTTAAAAAGATCTCCTTCCTTAAAAATACAAGCTGTTTCACTACACAGATTAGCATAGAGAAGGCCGGAATCTTTGAGAAGGGCGTTCATAAGGGCTCGAATCGGGGGGGCCGCTCAGCCATTAAAGCAGGAGCACCTATTTATCTTTTTATGTGCAATTACTGAATTCATAAATGACTAATTACTTTCACCATAACCGTGCTTTATACTAAAGTTTTCAATCCAAATTTGCATTTTTAAACAAAACTCTCGCATCTCATAAAATGGACAAAGTTTCTTCCGTAAATTATAAGAAGAGGTTTTACTTCTATAAATACTAATATATATTTAACGCGAATTGAAAGGATTTGCATTAAATCTCCTACTTCGTAAAAATAGGTTGATGCGTATTGAATAATTGATTAAACGTACAACTAGAGATTACGTTTAAAAAGGTAGGCTCAATTTCTACTAACAATAAGAACATTTATAAAATCGATAAAGAATTTACAATATAATTTCATCTTTTTAAAAGAAAATTTTACTAATATTAGTGAAATTTAATCAAGTGTTTTCTTTTAAAATCATAGTTAAATATGTTTTACCAAGTGAAAGATGACAAATTTATTCAAGATAATTTCATCGTTGGTCTCATGAAACATGTTAACAATGTTAAAAAACACTTTTTCTGTTTTTCATATTCACAAAAAGTAAAAAATTACAAGAATTAGATAGGATTCGTTGATCTAAAATGATTTGTTAGCTAATTTTAGTTTTTTTAATAATAAACAATTTGTGTTAAAGATTTTATATGACTCAGTCAACCAATCACCTACTCTCATTGATCATTTAAATTCTTAATTACTTTCGAACGTGTCTAAATCTACGTGCATCCAAATCCAAATTCAGGTTTTTCTAAACTCGAAATTTTGCTTTATGCGCCACGCGTATAAAACACTGAAATATCGTGAATTCCAAAATATACTGCTTAAGCAGCACTCTAAAGTAGTATGTTTTGAACTGATTTGAAGTAAAACTCAAGATATACTGCTTAAGTTTAAAAGCGAAATATTAAGGCTTTTCTTGACTTGAAATCAGTGTTTAAAACGCGTGGCGCATAAAGTAAAATTTCGAGTTTAGAAAAGCCTAAATTTAGATTTGGACGCTACACGTCCAAATCCAAACGTTCAGGCTTTCCTAAACTCGAAATTTTACTTCATGCTTAACCTGGGAGTGGAAACACTCGTTACAACCTTCAAATTAAACACTTTTCAACAACAATGAATGCATGAACATTTACAATGTTTATATCCAGGTATGGATACTGAAATTCCTTGTATATTTTGTTGATTTATCATTATTGATTAATCTTCATTTCGTCTCAGCCAAGATGTACTGAAATTAAAATTCGAGTAATTTAAAATAAATCTTTAAGTATACTTAAAAGAAAAATAATCTGTTTATATTTATTTATTTGTTTGTATTACCTATAACCGTCTATAATAACTTAGTATGCCAAAGTAGTTCGCATATTACAAAGGGTTGAACACCCCTACCTAGGGTAATATTTATCATTTTGGTGTATACGATTTGACTTCAAATTATTGAAATATGAAAATTACAAATGCATTACTACAATTGTTGTATTTTAAACTTAGTAGTATACATAAATGTATTGTATTTTACATGTGTATATTATTGTTGTATAAATGGTCTAATCCGTTAAATAAATAAATAAATAAATTATTCATATACATCAGAAAAAGATTCCTGATACAAATTTATTTCAGTTTACTTGCAATTCTCTGCTATATCAAGTTGCAAAATTGAAGTAAACAACTAATTTCATTTGTTTTTGATTGATTTGTTTATCAATTATTTTAAAATTGCTTTTTCTGCTAAAGTGTAGCTACAATATCTTATATTATTTGTGTAATTATAATATAATATAACATAAACATAATAGGTTATTCAACATCTGATAAAAACATTCTTATGTTTTGGGTCACACATCGTCATAAACTACTACCTGTTTTTTAATGATCCTCAAGATTTCTTATTAACGATAAATCTTGTTAAATTGTGCGACTTTTTGCGACTTCTAAGATATTTAACATTTTTGTTAGGTATAAAAATTAAGTGAACACGCCTTGTTTGTTGTCAATATTTCTTAAAATACTGGTAATTAAAAAAAATCTTTAAATAAAAATTCCAGATTTGATAAAAATCTATAAAATGTATAATATAGCTCTATCAACTGTAAACTTATGCCTTTTTTAAGTTAGAAATATGTACGTTTGTTCAAATCGACTTATCCGATACTATTTTAAATAATTCAATTAATATTTTCTAACTTTCTATGTGTTTATTTTACATGGGAAGTTCTTTTAAGTATACATATGTCAATTACTGCGTATATGCTGTAAATCTTCAGATATTCGTTGTTTTTTTTAAGAGTTCAGTTTAAAGCTATAAACGAGTGTCGTCCACTCCCGGACTAAGCATGAAGTGAAATTTCGAGTTTAGAAAAGCCCCGGGTAGAACATTTGTCAAGGGTCCCTCGACAAATTTTCACGGGGCTTTTCTTGACTCGAAATTTTACTTCAGGCGCCACGAGTATAAATCACGGATTTGAAGTGAAGTTCAAAATATACTGCTTAAGTTTAAAAGCGAAATACTATGGCTTTTCTCAACTTTTACCACTTTTACTATATGCTTAATTAAGGAGTGGAAACACTTTAAATTGACCGCATTTAAAAAAACAACAAATTGCTGCAAATTTACCAAAGACTGCAATCATCGGGAAATGTATACTTAAAAGAAAAATACTACAAAACTCTAAATTATAGTGAACTGTTTGGCGATTTAAATACAAACTAAAATAATCGACTTAGGTGGACACTGATTTTAATATATCTAGGACAGCATGAGATCTCTGTGTGTGAAAGGAATGTTCTGCAATAAATGCGTAAAAATGGGTACAGTCAATATAGTTAGTACTGTCAAAGTGGTCGATATAATCGATCTGTCAATATAATCAGTAATGTCAAAATAATCAGAATAAGTGGTCGATATAATCGATCTGTCAATATAATCAGTAATGTCAAAATAATCAACATAATCGATACAGTCAGTACTGTCAAAATAGTCAATATAATCTGTACTGTCGATATATATTCAGTACTTTAAAAATAGTTAATATAATCGATACAATGAAATACAAGTCAGCTTATACCGTGCGATTGTTTAAATTATGATTTAGAGTAGGCAGCATTTTTTTTGTGCAGTTGCCTAGAATGCTAATTGAATAGTGGAATAAATTTGAGGTTATGGTAAACTATGTGTTAAAACTCAGTGCCAATCTAATTTAAAATTAAAGCCTACTCTACTCTTGTGTGTTAATTGTTTATTGTTTATTGACCATTATGAAATGTTGTCTAAAAATCACTTAGCCTCTTGACTGTGATAGTATTTCATCATTAAATGACAATTGTAACATTTTGACGGTTATTTGACTATTATTGCATGTTGATAGTTTTTCATCATAAAATGATTATTGAAACATTTTGACGGTAATTTCATTATTATGGCATTTTGATAGTATTTCATCGTTAAATGACTATTGTAACATTTTGACGGCAATTTTACTATTAAGAAATTTTGATAGTATTTCATCATAGTCGACTGTATTTTTACTATTATGGTATTTTGATTCGCTATTATAACATTTTAATAGTATTTCATCTATCATAGTCGACTGTATTTTCACTATTATGGCATTTTAATAGTATTTGATCATTAAATTGACAGTAATTTAGCTAAATTCTGTATTGTGGAGGCTTCTACTTCGTTATACATGTTAATTACACAATGAAACACTTTTAACTTTGTATAACACGTTTTATTTAATGTGACTGCAGTTTCGACAAATTTAGCTTGTCATTATCAAACATGGAGTAACTTAAACTAGAGGTTTTACAGGTATATATACACAATTACAAAACAGCGGTAAAAATGGGGGTGTACATTAGGTCAACCTGGTCGTTAATTAAGGGAATTCCCGGATTAGCGCGGGCTTTGTGTATCTCTAGTGCTTCTAGCAAATTCATTTTACGACCCTTTTCGGCATGATGGATTATGGTAAGTACATCTTTTTCAAAAGTGTGATTTTCGTCTAAAAGGTGTTTTGCAAAAGACGACTTATCACTCTGTTTATGCCGAAAAGAGCGCAAATGTTCCCTCAATCTTATGTTGAAATTACGACCAGATTGGCCAATGTATATCCCTTGACAATCTGCGCAAGTTAATTTATATATTCCGGATTTATTAAATTTATCTAATTTTGTTTTACTATTAAAGATATGGTTATTGATTTTACAGTACGGTTTAAATGCAACTTGAATATTATGCTTTTTTAGGATATTTTTAACTTGAAAACTGACATTGCCAAAATAAGTTAACGATTTATATTTAATTGTTTCTTTTTCAAATGATATTCCAGCGTATAATAAATGTTTGATGTTATTAAATTTCTGTTTTTTAATAAGTCTATCAACCAAATCACAACCATAACCATTGTTAATAGCCATAGCTCTAATCAAGTTAATTTCCTTCTCGAAAAAATTAGCTGACAAAGGGATTTTTAAGGCTCTATGAATCATTGAATTGAATGCAGCAATTTTATGTTTATAGGGATGTCTGGAATGGTTAGGGATAATTGAGTCGGTAAAGGAAGGTTTTCTAAAAATGTCAAAAGAGAGTTTGTTATTTACTCTGGTAATAGACAGATCTAAATATTTAATGTTGTTATTGATTTCGGTTTCAGCTGTGAATTTAATTTTAGGGTGAAGTTTATTTAAGAAATCTAAAAATTAAGTGAGTTGTCTATCAGTTCCCTGGAAACAAGCTAATATATCATCGACGTAACGGTGCCACATTTTAATATGTTTTTTAGCTAGTGACGAATTTAATATTATTTTTGTAAAATTATGCATAAATATATCTGCTAGCAATGGGCTTAAAGGGCACCCCATTGCTAGGCCTTCTGTTTGTTTAAAACATTTATTGTTAAATGAAAAAAAGTTATTATTTAAGATGATTTCTAAGCAATCCAAAAATTCTGTTTTTACTGTGACATTAATATTACATTTATCGAAAGATTCTTCTATTAGTTTAATACACTCTGATGGAGGAATATTAGCATACATATTAGTTACGTCGAATGATACAAGCTTATATCCTGGTTCCATTTTAAAGTTAGTTAAATTTGTTGTTAATTCTACTGAATTTTTAACTGAATGAGGATCTCCGAACTCGGTTAGTTCCTTATAAATTGAATTAAGATGGATGGACATATTACGCGCTGGGGAATTCATATAGGATACTACGGGACGGATCGGTGTATTTTGTTTGTGGATTTTGATTAGGCCATATAATCGGGGAGGAATCGGATTCATCGGAAATAAAGAAAATTGATTACAATTCGGAAAAATTGCGTGTGATTTTTTAAAACATTCTTTTAGAGAAGTTTGTAATTCAGTAGTCGGATCTTTTTTCAATTCAACAATATCTGAGCTATCCAGGAATTCTTGGACTTTTTGTAAATATTCTGTTTTATGCAAAATAACAACCGAGTTCCCTTTGTCTGCTTTTGTTATTATTAAATCGCTCATTTTTACTTTATTTTTAATTGAATTTACTGTTTTTTGATCTATGGGTTTGCTGGTGGTACTGTTTTTAATTATTTTGGCAATTTTGTATTTCGTTGAATCAGAGTTGCTTACCTCTTTGAGGGCCAATTCTGATTCAACGATCAGTGTTTCTTTATAAAGAAACACTGATCGTTGAATCAGAATTACGTTTGAATAGTGTCGATGAGTTGAGATAGGGCAGTGTCATCTGCGTATAGCAGGGGATAGGCACAAGGGTTAAGGCATTTTTTAGGGTCTATAAATATCTTGGACAAATAGGTTGTAAAGAAGAGGTCAAAGAGGTGATCCATGGGGAACCCCACAAACTAAGTATTGCTAATCTAATTTCAGAAATAAAGCACTAATAACCTTTCTTCACACTTTTATTTGAATTACTAAATGTACATTTCGGACACAAAGTGACCATTATCAATGGATTAACACTAAATACAAAAGCGGTGAGAGTACAAAAAGGGAAAAAACGTAAATTAAGAGGTGAGCCGAAGGAATGAGGGTGGCGGTACAACCAGGTAAAGTGGATTAGGGGAAAAAACACAGATAAAGGTGGTGCAATTAAATCTAATAATGTATTGTCAAGTGGACTTAAATCAAAATTCAATAATTTACTTTCATGTTTTTTTTCATTTCAATGGCTTCTAACATGTTTAAACGATAATTTGGTGATTGTTTTAATAATTGTATGTTCTTTATTGTGATTTTGTGGCCGGTTTCTAGTAAGTGGTTAGCCACTGCAGATTTTTCGTAATTAAGATATTTGGCGTGTGCTAAGGGTTCTTTGAATCTGGTATTTAGATTACGCTGTGTTTGACCAATATAAACTTTATCGCAATTACAACAATCGGTTTGTTGAATGTGTTTCCTAAAAGTTGCCGTCGTTTAGAGTTAACATAAAACGCGGGGGTTAGGTTGATTTTTTTGTATAATTTGTTGAAATGGTTTTCTGAATTGGGGGAATAAATTAATCTAATGAATTTTGTATCTGTGTTGGGGTTAATCGGTGAAAGAGAGGTGGTATTATGAAGTTTAATTTTGAATTTATGATGATGTTGAATTCCTTTTCCCTATTTTTTGTGGATAATGGTATGCTGAGGGCTCTGTGGATGAGGTAATTAAATGATGCTAGTTTATATTTCATTGGGGCATAGGAATCGGCAAAGAGGTAATTAAAGGTGTATGTAGGTTTTCTAAATATTTGGAAATCTAATTTATTATTATTTCTAGTAATGAGAAGATCTAAAAATGGTAAGGATTTATTCACTTCTATAAACTTAATGCTATTGTGGAAACTATTGAGGGATGTAATCAAGGAATCAATATTAAAATCACTTCTAATAATGGCAAAAACATCATCAACGTAGCGAAACCAGATGTTTGGAAACTACGCTAATGTATTTTTATTTTCATATTGATTTAAAAAATTATTAGCTAAAAACGGTGATAATGGGTTTCCAAAGTGCCAAAGGTCTGTTTATAGAACTTGTGATTAAACTCAAACACATTACAGTCCATCACAAGTTCTGTAAGTTGAAGATATACTTGAATATTTTCAGCTGGAATTTCATTTTTAACTAATATTTCCCTAAGAATTAATAATGTATGTTTGATAGGAATGCTAGGGAACAGGGATCAACATCAAAAGAAATTAATGTTTCCTTATCTGAAATGTCTATGTTTTTCAATCTATCGGCAAGTTTTAGAGAATTTTTAACGGCCATATTATTTTCGAGTTGTAAACCTTGAAATTGAGTGACTAACCATTTAGCGATTTTGTAAGTTGGGGAATTTACATTTGAAACATTGGGTCTAAATTTGTTACCTTCTTTGTGAGTTTTTGGGAGGCAATATAAGTGTGGCATTTTAGGATTTTTATGTTTTAATTTCAAACTGAGGTTTTTATCGATTAAACATATTGAGCACTTCAAAGTTTCGTTGATTTTTCGAATGTATGTTTTGAGTGGGTTCTTTTGAACTATATAAGGGCTTGACTCTAATAATTTGTGAACACTATTTGCATAATCAGTTTTATGGATAATCACTACACTATTGCCTTTATCAGATTTTAAATAAAAACACTCTCTTTCCTTTAACTTTTTCACTATATTGTGTGCACTGTTTCCTTCCTGTTTTTGGGTGTTCCTATTCTTGTTTTTCTTCAAAATTTCTTCGCTTCAGCCCGACTACCCGACTGATCAAGCTGTAAGATTCCGGTCAGCAGCTAAGGAAATTTTGAAGAAAAACAAGAACAGGTGTCTTGTAACATTTTGAAGGTTTGACGATTATTATGGTACTTTGATAATTTGTCATCATTAAATGATTATTGATTTCTGTAATTTAGCTATTATCTTTTGAATCCTTTTTAACTTGTATCAAAATTGGCATTCTCCGTCAACAAAACGACAATAAACTTATTGCGTCAACTTTCAATTGTTCCACTCCCAGACTAAGAATTAAGTAAAATTTCGAGTTTAGAAAAGCCTGAAAATTTGGCTCATGCGGAGCGACCGAGCCAAATTAGGCTTTTCTAAACTGGAAATTTTACTTCATGCGCCACGCCTATATAACAATGATCTAATGTGAAATGGTCTTTAAATAATTTATAAGTGAAATAAGTTTTTTTTAGGTAATGGGAAAAGTGCTATGATGGACACATCACCATTTTTTATTATTGTAATTCAGGATGAAATGCTTGTTTCAAGGTTTATGGCGCCCTGGTATAGAAAGTAATTATTTCAAGGTTTTAAAATGTAAGTCGAACTATTTACCTCATGCTTCCTAAAATAACAACAGTTTTGAATTTGCAATATTTATTATTGCAAACATTTTGAGAAAGAAAAATACTACAAACTCTAAATTATAGCTAACTGTTCTAAACTAAAATAATCGACTTAGGTGGACGCTGATTTTAATATATCAAAGACAGCATGAGATCTCTGTGTGTGAAAGGAATGTTCTGCAATAAATGCGTACATTTATATCCTAATGGATATTTTCATGTTAGGAGAAAGTGTGTGTACAAACTATTATTTGCTTTTAATGTAATCGCTTAGCAGATAATCTCATATATGACGATTTATATTAATTTAGATTATTTCTTCAATATTTGGTAACTAATGTGTGGGCGAAAGGGTTGATTCGAAAATTATTGGTACACTATTGCAAAATATATTTGTTTTTGCGTAAACACGATATTTAAAATATTTGAAGTGTATTTTTAAATTTTATTTAGCCCTTGCCGTTAAAAAATAATATTAATTTCCAGTTCAGATATTGGGCCGTTGCTTTTTTAGTAATTTTTGTAATAATATTATACGTATAATTAAAAAAGCATATTTCTTGGTAATTAAATTAATTTTGAAAAATAAAACAACTGCTTCACGTTTTTTTGTTAACACTGCAGCATGTTTTGCCGCAACAGGCAAATACAATATTAAACCCTCTTGAACTTGTTTTATTTTTCAATTTGTAATGGAGTTTCTCAAGTATCTGCCTGCTTAATTCAAAAACGACTAACGTAATGTAGCTAGAATTTAGAATAATCTATTGCAGACATAATATATAAAACTATATAAAACTATAAACTGCAAACAGTTTATACAAACATAATCGTAATTTTATATATTATGTTTAAAGTTTTGCAAACTAAAAGAAGCATAAGCTTTGCAAATTTAAACAGTTTTGAATTTGAAATATTCACATTTTTGGTTTTGAGAAAGAATAAGGAAATTAGTATTTTTTTTAAAGCGTTCGATATTCTACCAACACGCTTTAACAAAAACACTAATGCAAATTCAAATTCAGAACTGTTATTATTTTAGGAAGCTTGATGTAAATTCACTTGGTTCGTTTCACAAAATATTTTGTGAAGCGAACCAAGTGATTTTTATTTAAATAACATTCATACTTATATATTTAATCATGTTTCACCAAGTGATTAATGAGAACATAGTGAAAGATATTTTTTTTATAGTATAAATAAATAAATATGCATACGCTTCTTTAAAAGATTTTAATTTGAAGCTTTAAACGAGCGTTTTCCACTCCCAGATTAGGCATAATGTAAAATTTACACTGGTTTTAAGTGAAGTTCAAAATGTAGGTCTTTAGCATATTGTAAATTTGAGAATATTTCAGTGTTTCATACGTGTGGCGCATGAATTAAAATTTCGAGTTTAGGAAAACCTGAATTTGTATTTTGGACGCTTCAATGTGTTCAATATATATATATATGTTATCTTGAAATTTGGAGCTATATTTTTAATTTCCCCACAAAAACATCTTTTAAATACTATAAATATATTACATAATTATAATATAGTATAGTAGGAAAACAATTGGTTTACAATTTTAAATGTAACAAATATAGTGACACGTTATTTCGAAATGATTTTTATGTGACTCGAATAAATTATACGATTTCGATAGCCACCAATAGCGAGTTTTTTTTTCGCGAACACCGGACGTGAATAATTTACAAGATTCACGTGAGAAAATAAAAACGTCGCTAAGTAAAACGCAAAGCGTATTAATTAAAGACCGTCACCGTTGTCGCGACGTGGAAGATAAATCGTGAAGTCGTCAAACAAATTTACATATCCTCCGTAAATTTGTGAAGGCCAGTGCGGTACCTAATAATTAATAATTGCATAACGTTTTTTTCACAAAGGATTATATGATAAAATGAAGCGATATTAAATTCGTTGAAACAGGACAGGTGACAGCAATCAATAGCACCGCCCGAGGAGATTCCCAACCTTGGCTTGTCAAAAAGCAACTTGCAAAACACGGACACAAGCGATGCAATGACACAAGCAACTTATAAACAAACAGCATTACATCATTCACGACTCACTGAGATGGCGACTAATCATTAATAGGCACCTTGCAGATATAATTGTTTTTTTTATTGACATCATAGCCAATTGTACAAAGGAACGTTCATTATTAATCCTTCTTTATAATAATGATTATACTTTATTCGCAGAATTCTTTTCCTATTAAATTACATCGTTATTTTACTGAATTCCAAAAATAAGTACACATTTTTTATGCATATTAATATTTCAAATCGAATAAAATCAAGTTTATTGGTCTAGTAAATTGTTTAATTATAATATTAGACAAGTCTGTATAATTAAAAAACTCATAAATAAAATAAGACAAGCAATTGCAGTTTATCCACTGCCTGGGCCGGTATTCCTGAAATTGAACGTACGGTTCGATCGTATGAAATCTGTCATTTAGATTTAACATGTGAATTTAACAGTTGGCGGGCGTTCGATCAATTTCAGGAATACCGGCCCTGGATGGCTTCAAGTAAACACATAGTCTTTAAAATCCCTTATATTATAAAACGCGTCCTGCTAGAGAAGTGTTTTCAGTTTTTGCTTAAATTTATTTAAAGAAATATTATTCATATTTCAATTTTAACTATTTTTTTAAACTCTACAGAAACCAAATTTGAAAATAGTCACTGTGTAGTCGAAACCAGACACAAAAACTAAGTATAAATGCTTTGAAAAAGTTGAGTGTTTTCTTTATGTGGTAATATGGAGTTGCATCAATTAATGGCCTCATCTATACAATATTTCAATTTGTAAATAACAGGTTTGCAAATGAAAGGAAGTCTAATTAAAATGTGATTTATATACTCGACTATTAATTGATGTGACAAAACATTAAAACCATCGTAGCTAATCAATGGTCATAAATTGTTCAGGAGGCGTAGCGGCCACTACATCAATGTTGGTATTGGGGCCTTCTATTAAAGCGAATGCATTTCTTCTGTGGAATGAAGAACTGACATAAACCACCGGAGAAAAAAAAATTAACCGATTGTCTTACAAATAAACATCTTACCGATTTAAAATTTGGTAAAGAAAACAGTTTTTAAATAACAGCATGAATTATAACTTAGAGCCTTTCTACAACACTTTATTTCGAACGCAAAGTGACCATTATCAAGTTTGATAGAGATGGTTACAAATAAAGTATTGAAGACAGGTTCTAAGTGTCTAAATAAAAGTTATCTTAACCCTTTCGGACCTGACGGCGGCATTTGCCACCACTAAAACTTGGTAAATATACTGGGAATTTTTCTTTTAAATATACACACATGTATGCATGAGCTGTAACTTTTCTGATAATCGTTTGTTTTTGAAAATAGATTAATTCGAAGTCTTAAACGACTGTTTTCCATATATATATTTATAGGGTTTTTCAAAAGTAAGTTGTATTTTAAAATACTGATATTTTTATCAATTATTGATCAATTTTAAAATTAAAAATACCTGTATGTACAGAAAGAAATAGGATTTATTAAAAATATTACACTTACAAGTGCCCCCCTTACCTATATGTGCGGGCCCTCATGGTTGTAATGTTTCGAATACTGCTTTTTTTACTCGACATGTGAAGACAAAATTAATTAGTTGTTTTTGAACTTTAGAATAAATAAGGATTTTATACGCGTGGCGATACCATATCTGTAAGCGTTTTTGTTTATTAGTGATTTGGTTAATTTACACGATTTAATTTCTACCCATTTTGATGGTTTTTGTTAATTTGAAGAAAAAATGTAACCATTCAGGAACGTATATGATTATTTTTTTTTATATAACATGACGACGTATGCGCCATCTGTTTTTCCATTTGCTAAGTGGCATACTGAACATAAATTCATATTTTTGACATTATTATTTTTAATTAAGCATTTGAAAACGGTATATTACATTTAGGCACATACTTATAAGTGCTAAAAATAAGAAATTTTTAATTTGTGTTTGTAAATATATAAATATAATATAAATGGGTTTTTCATATATATATAAACATCTTTATTGTGCACTAAAGAAAAATTACAGTTTGTTTAATTTTGTACTTATATTTTATTTTAAGATCCTTGGCTATCGACCGTCAGTTTTCAGCCTGAGTTGTCATTGTCTTGTCGTTTAGTTATGACTCATGTGAGATGAGATGGATTGATGAATGGTGGTTTCTGAGTTGTTGAATTTGGGAGAAATATTGGGGTTTCGTACTAGACAGAGGTGATTAAGGATGTCATCGATGTATGGGTTAGATGCGAATTTTTGGGAAAGTTGGGTAAGTCGTTGTTGAATAGGGATTATTTCTGTTTTTCATACATTAAAGTATTGGAGGGGTTGTGAAGTGGGTTATTGGGATGTCGGATTTTTGTGAGGATTCTGAGGGCTGATAGTTCTGCTACTTCAATATTATTTAATGTTGAGGGATGCGGGTTAAGAAAGAGGATTGAAGCATATTCTAATAAGGGGCGGCAGATCATTTTGTAGATGTGGACTGCTGTTTTTGTCGTAATTCCTTTGTTCTGAAAGGTTAACGATCTGAAATGCCGCGCCTTGTTTTGAATTTTTATTTTTATGGTTTAGGAATGGAGTTTTAAGGATAGTTGGGGTTGAAAGGGATGCCAAGGTATTTGCAAGCATGGGATGGGCTGATTACGGTGTTTGATATGTTTATGCTAAATGGGGTCTGTGGAAGGGTATGAATAAATGGGATTTATTGGGATTAATGAATAATCTCCATTTAGCAAATCAAAGAGATAGGGAATCTATTAGTTCTTGGAGAGTCAAGAGAGCTTTAGGAAGGGTGGGTTGGTGTCTTATAAGGGCAGTGTCGTCGGCAAAGAGAAGAAAATATGCATACTGTGGGTTAAGGTTGTATATGTCATGAACATAGATGCTGTACAGCAGGGGAGATAATGAAGAGCCTTGAGGAACACCTTGTTGGGGTGAAAATACCGGAAGATGGTATTTTGGACACAGACATTAAGGACTCGATTCTGTAGGAAATTATCAATAAGATAAATTAAGTGTAATGAGATATTGAGGGAGTTGTACTTAAACAGCAAACCTCGATGCCAGACTAAATCAAAAGCCTTTTTTTATATTTAGGAATAATATAGCTGATTTTTTGCTTTCGAGATGTGCTGTTTGGCAGTTGGAGGTTAGGATAGTGAGTGGGAGAGTGGTTGATCTTGTTTGGAGAAATACGAATTGATAGGGAGGAATGTGTTCGGAGATATGAGCTAGGAGTTTATTTTTGAGGATGGTCTATAGCTAGAGATTTCTAGCGCATCGCGATCATGTTTTAATATGCACGTAATTATACCATGCTTCCATTCCTGGGGGATGGTTTGGGTGGGCTTTTCGTAAACATTATTATTTTATATTCTTTTAGTTTTCATTCAATAAAGGAGATAGAATATACACACAAATATGTTTAGACGGATGATTGAATTGATGTCACAGAATTTTATTAGTAGTAAACACTGACTGTAAAACGTATCTGTTTATTTACGGCCGCTGGTATTTACTCCGATTTGGAAAGTTAGTCGAGATACGATTCCATCGAACCTGTAACACATAATTAAACGCATCAACGTGAGCGTACCTCAAAGCCCGAACTCAAGCGCATGACTCAATGGCTATTAATTATTCGTTCGGAATTGATTATTTTGTTATGTTGTGTATTCGTGTAAGATCACTACTACTATCAAATCTTTATCCAATAAGAACATACATACAAGTTTATAAGTTTATTGTGATAGTTGTATCATAAATTAATACATGTATTGAATGTATATAAATTGTTAAATTCGAAATATATATCTTTGGCATACTTCTTTAGTAGTATATTTTCAACTTCACTTGAAATTGTAACGGGGCACTTAAACCGGGGGTGGCAGTGTGTTGAATTAAACTAAGTTTTTGTATATATTAAACTTGTAAAAATTCATTTGAGACACATGCCACTTCCGGTCGGAACCCTGTCACGTTTTTATGCTCAAAAAAAAAAAATAACTTAGTACTCACTCTGTGATCACTCCATATCAAACCACTATTCAGTTTAGGATTTTTATGAGATTTAATTCATGAAATGATAAGCTCTTTTTAAAAAAATCTGCAATAATAATAAATATATTTAGTACAGGAAAATAAAATAATAAACAAGAATTAACAATGACAATATAAGAAAAAAGAAAAATATTTGATAAACAAAGCTAAGGAAAAATATTAGCGAATTAAAAATTATTTATGAAGTAAAAATAATTTTTAGACAAACATTTCTTTTTTCTTCAAAACAAAAAAAACATCTCATAAACAAACTACCGTCAATCTGCTCACCACCAAAACCAACTCACTCTTATAACAAAAACTTTACTAACACTGCTCTCGCTCTTGGGATTTATTGTGTTAATGAAGCTCCAAGAACACTTTTTAGACGTTAGCCGAATACTGCCTATTTTCTGGCTGTATTGCTATTTTATAGCCAGAAAATTTGCCAAGGGATGAGTTGGGGGTAACAGAGCCCTGGAAGGGTATCTTCACCCTTATCTCATTGACAGAGGTCGTGGTAGGGATGCTTACTCCCCAAACCCATTGTTTAGCCCTTGGTGGGGGTGATCATTCTCAATTCTCATTGGCCGAAGTAACGCTCGATGCTGATTCGCTGAGCGTCACTTGAGCGTTAACGGAATTAAGGGTGACACACCTGAGCTCTTTGTTGTTACAAAGAATTTTTAAAATGAAATGATTTGTAAGTAAAAATCTCAGTGAAGATATATTTACATGATTTTGAGAGTTGGTTGTTTTGGTTATTATTTTGGTGGATCGCAGATTGACTTGTGCTCTTTAAGCACGCTAAAAAAATTAACACTAGTAATTAAAATGTTTGTCTAAATCGAACATGATGTAAATATATATATATATATATATATATATATATATATATATATATATATATATATATAAATATACACTCAATGACATTAGAAGCGTAACACCAAGAAGGAATGATTTTTTTGAATTCATATTTTAGCAACAGAGTGACTATATTTAAAGCATACATTGATAACAATTTCAACCTTGTGCCTTTTATATTTATTGTGAAAAAAAAAATATTTCACTTTTTCTTTTTTGATAAAACTATTTATATGAGCTGTTTAGTACAGATGTTTTTAGTTTTCGTGTTTCCGTTGAGTGTGTTAAGCTTAAATAAAATGCCTCGAGTCCGAAGACGTCCACAATATCACCATTTGAGCGATTTTGACCGGGGTCGAGTTGTTGCTTATCGAGATGTCGGTATGTCCTATCGCGAAATTGCCCGCCGTATTGATTTCACTGCAGCAACTGTAATACGTGTGTATCAGGTATGGACAGAAGAAGGTAGAGGAGCAAGAAGAAGACCAATTGGTCAACCAAGGCGTACCACAGAACGTCAAGATCGGCGCTTAAGACAAATAGCCCTGCGAGACCGTTTCGCTACTACGCGTCAAATCGGTGATCAATGGATTGGAGAAGAAGGTAGGCCCGTTAGTATGCGAACCTTATATCGCCGCATTCAATCCTTTGGGCTTCTTTCGTACCGCCCAAGATTAGTGCTTCCTTTAACAGCGAGACACTGTCGCCAAAGGTTGGACTGGTGCAGAGAACGGCAGCATTGGAAGGCAGAATGGCACGATGTCGTATTCAGCGATGAATCACGATTTTGTCTAGGCACGCATGATGGCCGTAGAAGGGTACGACGCTACCGTGGAGAACGACCTGATCTTAGGTTTGCTATTGAGAGGCATGTACACAGGACTGCTGGAGTAATGGTTTGGGGGGCTATTGCTTATGGTAGTCGATCACCTCTTGTATTCATTCGAGGCAGTATGACAGCTGCGCGTTATGTTGAAGACGTCATACGACGTTGTTGCCTTATTTGCCTTATTTAGATGGCCGCCCAGACGTACTTTTTCAACAAGATAACGCACGTCCCCATATTGCTCGTCGAACTATGAACTTTCTTAATGAAGCTGGTGTTAATGTTTTGGCGTGGCCGCCCCGCTCGCCGGATTTAAATCCCATTGAACATGTGTGGGATATCATGGGAAGAAGAATATTCTCTTTGCACCATCCTCCACAGACTCTAGCACAGTTGATCGATGAAATTCAAGTTGCTTGGAAAGAGATGCCTCAAGAAGACATCGACCATCTCATTTTGTCGATGCCCAGACGTCTACAGGAGTGTATACAGCAAAGGGGTCTCCAAACACATTATTAATTTTTTTTTAGATTGTTTTTTAATAACATTTCTTGAAAATGTAATCATTTTATTCTTGATGTAAGACTACCATACTGGCAAAAAATCAAGTTAAAATAATAACTCCTTCTGGGTGTTACGCTTCTAATGTCATTGAGTATATATATATATATATATATATATATATATATATATATATATATATACAATTGGTATCGCTGTCACAGATTAATAAATTAATCGAATTATTAAAGTGACGCAATTCATAACATTTTATATACAAAAATAACGTGTCAATACATTTCCGATAAAGAATAACTCGTGGTTCATATTTAAATTAATATAATTTTATTAATTAAAAATGAACCACGCAAACGGCAAACTAAATATTTTGAGAAAACTGTACTTAACCTAAAGAAATGTTTTTATGGTGCCGTAGGTACGGTCAACGTATTTTCGGGACCGACACACCGGGCGGTGACAGTGGTTTAATCTGCCCTTATGCTTGAGCCGGTGATCCTTTGTGATCGTCACGTTCGCAAATTTAGGGAAAATTTGTCCGGCTGAACTTTAATCTATTTCGGCCGAATTTGGGGATTTGGGTAATCCGAATTTTTAAAACAGGTTTATTACCTATCCCGAAAATACGTTGCCGGTTTATCGTTTTATTGCCCTGGATTATATAAAACAAAAGGCAAACATTTCTGTACGAATTTAACGGATTTTCCAACTAAAAGAATGTTTAATTTTTATAAAACTGTAAAAGGGAATGAAATGCAATGAGGTCCGATGTTACATTAAATCGCGAATTAAAAATTAAACGTGTTACGACGTGTCAAAATGACACGCCGGTAAGAATCGGCCCCGTGAAAATTCGTGAAGTTCGTTTACATCTAGATTAATTACTCACTGCGTCAAGTTTACGGTCGGAAGTACAACCATTGGAGAAGCTCGTTACGTTATGCCAGGGGCTTATTCGTCTGGCATACGATCAAGTTGGTCTTGTTCCGGGTCCGGACTCTCGTTGAGCTGCAGAGTCAACCGGAATGGTTGAGTAGGCTTGCTTCTAGTCCATGGGTGCGATGGTTGTTTTTGGGCGCCACGACAAGTAATCAGCTCGTCGTCGGTTTGGGATAGCCGGGTTCTTCCTGGGGCTATCTCGATGCTGTTCGGAATAGCCGAGTTCAGTGGAGATGTGGCATCACTGGGACTCGTTCCTGTTGCTGATTGTTGGAATAGCCGGGATGCGGTCATGGCATATTCCCGAGTTCGGTGGAGATGAGGCATCACTGGGACTCGTTCCTATTGTGTCGTCTGGAATAGCCGGGATTCGGTCATGGCGTATTCCCGAGTTCAGTGGAGATGTGGCATCACTGGGACTCGTTCCTGTTGCTGATTGTTGGAATAGCCGGGATTCGGTCATGGCATATTCCCGAGTTCAGTGGAGATGTGGCATCACTGGGACTCGTTCCTATTGTGTCGTCTGGAAGAGCCGGGATTCGGTCATGGCGTATTCCCGAATTCAGCGGAGATGTGGCATCACTGGGACTCGTTCCTGTTGCTGATTGTTGGAATACCCGGGATTCGGTCATGGCATATTCCTGAGTTCAGTGGAGATGTGACATCACTGAATCTCGTTCCTGGAGGGGCTGACTGCGGCGATGTATCGTCTCGACGCCTATGATTTTGAGACGTTTCCGCTTCGCTGTATCAGGTTTGAATGGGGATTCTATTCTATTTCTATTGAAAGTGAATGGGTAGTTATGCTACCCTCCACTGCGACCGCAAGGATCTATTGTGGCTCACAATTAAGGTCGAACATCCGACCTTACAGCTCACCTTCCAAGTCCATCTTCTTGATGAAGTCAAGGATCTTGTCAGGTGAAGTTTTCTCCAGGTCCTTCAGGTTTAGCTTCGGTGTGCCAAACACCGTGGTCCTGATCTGGTTGCCAGCTGGACAGGCACATATGACGTGCTCTGTTGTTTCATCATCCTCTAGGCATAGGCGGCACTCAGTGGTGTCGCTTAGTCCTAGTTTGTTAAGGTGATGCCTTAGACGGCTGTGTCCAGTGAAGAGAGCAGTTAATGTGTGAACATCTGATCTGCTCAGCTTCAACCATGAGGCCGTCCTGGCCGCAGATGGTCCACTTGTTACCGCTCTGAAATGTCTCATCCCAGGGCGGTTTTGCCAGAAATCCTGTGCCTCGTGTCTCATCCATCCGTTGTTACGGTCTCTAGCTGTTGATCTGGGTATCCCCAGAGCGGGTTCTGGTCCGATGTAGGCTGTACGCGCCCCCTCTCTGGCTAGGGAATCGGCTAATTCGTTTCCCTTCACGCCAGAGTGGCTTGGCACCCACATCAGACTGACCCCGTTTACCTGTGCCATTTGGCAGAGGGCTTCCTTGCAGTTCCGTACAGCCAGCGAGGAGCATCTAGAAGATGCCAGGGCCCTAAGGGCCGCCTGGCTGTCCGAACATATTTTTATTGTCCTGCCCGCCCAACCCTTTGAAAGGATTTCGTGGGCGCACATTTCAATGGCGTATATTTCAGCCTGAAGTATGGTAGCATACCTGCCAAGGCTGTAGTAAAGTTCAGTCCTTGGTCCGACGACTGCGGCTCCTGTTCCAGTGGACAGTTTTGAGCCGTCAGTGTACCAGTAGGAGTCAGCCTTTTCTGGGGTGATTTTGTGTCGCTCCCAGTCGTCCCTGCTTGGGAACAGGACCTTGTACGGCTGATCCTCGCAGTAGTCCGTAACTGCGTAGTCAGTCCTCATACTTAGGGTGTCATCCGCCTCAATGGCAGTTGACAGCCCATTTGGTGTGAAGACTATCACCTTCGGATCCAATAGGGCCGCGTGGTGATATCGATACGTTGCCAATCTGGCCTCGCCCTGTATTAGGATATGCAGGGGGGTGAGGTTCAGTAGCATTTCTAGCGCCGCTGATGGGGTAGTGCGTATGGCTCCAGTTACCGCCACTGTCGCCATTCTCTGCAGTGAGGAGAGCCTTGATATGGCCGTTTTTCGAGTTGTAATCGGCCACCAGGCGATACTGCCATAGGTTATTATTGGTTTTATGACCGAACCATATAGCCAGTACATTTGCTTGGGGTTTAATCCCCATGACTTCCCGCAAATTCTATGGCACGTCCACAGGGCGTACCTTGCTTTGCGGATTGTCTTGTCCAAGTGGGAGTTCCAATTCAGCGATTTATCCAGGGTGATTCCTAGATACTTCGCCTCCTCCACAAATGGTATGGTTTCTCCCCGTAGAGTAAGAGGTCTCAATTTCAGGATCCTCCTTCTCGTGAACGGGACAACTGATGTTTTGCTAGGGTTTACGTTTAACCGTTCCCCTATACACCAGTTCTGAGTCGCATCCAGTGCCTCCTGCATGGCTTCACAGATTTGGTTTTCATCCGTGCCCCTTGCAAGAATGACTATGTCATCAGCATACGCTTGCACTTCGACGTCAAGCGTATCTATTATTGCAAGCAGATCGTCTACCAGTAAAGACCACAGCAGGGGGGAAAGAACCCCTCCCTGCGGGCATCCCCTGGCAGTCCTCAGCTTGACCGTGTCGCCACATAGTGACGTTGTCACGGTTCTGGTGTCGAGCATTGCTCTGATCCAGCCTGTAATAGCCGGTGGAACCCCTCTGTCCCTCGCGGATTTGCAGAGTGATCCCGTCAGAGCAGCGTTGAAGGCCCCTTCTATGTCCAGGAAAGCTGTTACCGCAATTCCCTTGTAGTCCAGGGTTTGCGCAACTTTCCCGGCTAGGTTATTCAGCGCCAAGTCCGTTGACTTCCCCTTTTGGTAGGCATACTGGTGCACACTAAGAGGGTTAATACTCAGTATCTCCCTCCTGATGTAGCCATCCAGCACCTTTTCCAGGGTCTTTAGGATAAATGACATCAGGCTTATAGGTCGGAAGGATTTTGGTAGGGGATCTGTTTTTCCCACCTTAGGTAGATAGACTACCTTTACTTCCGACCAGCTAGTTGGAATGTAATTCCACGCTAGGCTCGCCCTGAACAGTCTTATAAGGTGAAGGATTACTTTCTCCAAGCCTTTTTGGAGTAAGACAGGGAAGACCCCATCTATTCCTGGTGCTTTGTATGGTTGGAAGGATTTGACCGCCCAACTTACTGATCTGTAGGTAACGATTTTGTTTACCACCTTCCAGTCCTGCTTCCCCGGTCTCTTAGTTCGATCCCGTGGAAGCATTGTATCTGGTGTTTCCTTACTTAGAAGGGAACAATCTGGGACGTGATTTTGGGCCAGGATCTCTAACGTCTCTTTACCAGAGGCCGTATGTGAGCCATCAGGTCGTTTTATCGACCCAAGTGCTTGCGCCGGCTCTCTGGCTAGAATCTTGTGGATTCTTGCACTACGGGGAGTATCATGAATACCCTCGCAGAACTTCCTCCAAGATTCCCTCTTCGCCCTGCGAATTTGTTTATTGTACTCCGTTAGAGCTGTACTGTACGGTTCCCATTTGCCCGCCTCCTTAGCCCGGTTGAATAGTTTCCGGACTTCTTTTCGCATTTTTTCTAATGTATTGTTCCACCAGGGGACATTTCTACTGTCCTTTTTCCTTTGTAGTGGACAATTTTCATGGTACGCTGAGACGATTGATCGACAGATATGCTCCGCCGCCGTCTCAATGTCCTCATGACTTTTAATAGTGGGTGCCGTTGATCCCAGAAGCTCTCCAAGTGTACGCGTATAACCGTCCCACTTAGTGCTTCTAGCATTACGGTATTCCACTATTGGTCTAGTGCCTGCTTCAATGTTAAATTGAATGTTCCGATGGTCAGAGCAGGAGGGGTCTTCTGACACCTTCCAGTCGGAAATGTTTGTGCTCAAGTAGTTTGAGCAGAAAGTAATATCTAATACCTCTGCGCGATTTTTCGTAACAAAGGTAGGTTCGTTGCCAGTATTAAGTATAGCTAGCCCTTCCCCCATAATAAAGTTTAATAGAGACTCACCCCTCGGATTGGTGTCAGTGCTGCCCCACGCTAGATGGTGTGCGTTGGCGTCACATGCCACAACAAGCTGGATATTCTCCCTCTTGCTGTGGGCCACCAGTCTTCTCACAGCTATTGGAGGTGGTGGGTCTGCGCTGTCCCCCGGGAAGTATGCCGAGCAGGCTATTACGTCCAGCCTGCTCTTCCCCACCGGGAGTTTCAGCTGCACAGCGACTACATCTCTGGTGCAGTATCCTGTCAACAGAAAGTATTCAATGTCCTTACGGATTAATATACAAGCTCTGGGTTTTTGCCCCGAACTATATGTAATTACCTTACCTGGTATGTTGCTCAGGCCGCTTATCCGGCCTGTGCTAGTCACCCATGGCTCCTGTATGAAGGCGATATCTGCACGCTCTTCTCTGAACCGTTTGCCAAGGAGAAAAGAGGCTCCTTTGGCATGGTGCAGGTTGGCCTGCACACATCTCACCGTCGGGTACATCACTTACCCGACGGTGATTTGGCTCCCCGGAAGGTCGACACCGCCCCTCTTTGGGTGTGCCTTGCCCCTTAGTGGACCCTTACCCTTGGCCGATGTAGGCCTAGGATGTGTCCTTTGGGGTTCGCTTGGTGATCCGCTGCCGCCGGCCACCTGGTCGACTGAGAGGGTGGTTGGAGTCCGCTCCTCCTCTGTCTCCCCTGGCTCTGCAGCAGGGGGCTTATTGGCTTCCTTGTCCCTGCCTTTGACCCTGAACGTCACGTGTCCATAGCCGAAGTAGGGTTTGAGGTCCATCTCCTTGAGATAGGCCAATGACCCATCGTCCATCGAAAACGTCCAGGTCTGCCCCGGTCCTGCATCCTCATGGCGTAGAACTACCCACTCCTGAGCCTGCAGTCCCGGGTTCATGACCCTCAGTCTTCTAAGGACTACCTCTGACGCGAGCCGTTCTCCTGCTTCGTCGTCTGGGATATAGGCCACGCATATGTTTGGTTTAGGCAGCTCCTTTCCCCGTACGAGTTTGAGCCTCGCGTCGCTCCACGGCTGCAGGCGTACTAACACCTCCTGCAGCCATGAGACGGTTTGCTCATTCGCACAGGTCAGGAGCAGCCAGCCTGGCTTTGCTATGCATCCCTGGAACCTGACAGGCGGTCCGTTGTCCGGCAGCCTGTCTACTTCCGCCATGATGCTTTTGCGAAGTGTCGTGAGTTGCTCAGTCGTCAGGGCAGTGCCGGGGTAGTCAGTGTGGATTATACCCACTCTGATACCCGCGACTGCAGCCCTGTACGACAACTTCGACACCCTCGCAGTGACGTCTGTCGGTGTGTCCTTCTTGTAGGTCTTTTTTGCGCCCTGCTCAGGGGTGGTCACGTCAGAGCGTTGCCGTTTTTTTGTCGTGTCGGCCTTGGGTTGGATTTCCGCCCCTTCGGGGTGGGTACCAGTCCCTTCGGCCTCACGACGTTTACGGCCTTGCTCGATTACAGTGCTCAAGGCGGTCTCGTACGGTATTCCGCTCTTGAGCATTCTGGAGAGTCGTTTTCTTGCGGCTCCCCCGAATTTCTTGTATTTTAGCGAGAGGTTCGTCATCTTCTCGATGTCCTCATCGCTGGGTCCTGCTAGCAGCCTCTCCTCTGTGCCAGAGGAAACTGTCTCCCGCTCGCCTTCTGGAGAGGTCTGTGTCGCTGGCTTTTCTGGAGCGGGATTGACCCCAGTCTCCATCGCCTCCACTTGTGAAGTCACGAGGCTCCCCCCTCGTCCGGGGATTTGGTTTCATCCTTGTGGTCCATAAATGATCCCACGAGATGGGCAGAAATAAAGGTCCACTCAGGCCGTGCTCCCTTGCCTGAGTAAGCCTATTGAAATCTGGAGGTCGGCAGGTATCCAGAGTCCGCCTATTGGTGACCAGACTTACCCATCTGGCCAGCTACCAGTGCTTGCTGGCAGCCATGGAAGTAGGCATAGGCTGTTCCACCGTGACCATGGGGTTTATGTGAGGTTGTCTCCTCTCGGCCTGGGCGGTTAAGCCAGGACCCCCTTCACCCTTGGGTCATATCATATACGCCCCAAGGGCACGTGGTATAACGGCTGTTCTAAGACAGCCGGCATCGTTAGGAGCCCTGTGCAGTCCCTTGGCCACGACACGACGGCCGGGAAGGGCTTGATGTGAGGTGAGGATACATAGTGTAGGACTTCGGACAGAAGGCCCTATTAGTCGCCTTTTACGACAAGCGGGCATACTCTGAGCCTATTCTTACACCGAGCTCAGACGGCATTGAATGGGGATAGTTCTTCATTCTTCATAACAGCTCTTGCTGTCCTGCGTCACGGCATATTTCTTGATGTAACCCTTATACCGTAGGGTGAACTTACACAAAACTACACTTAACTTATTCGCTAAGGCCCGAAGTCTCTTAGACCAACCGGTATGTGGTCTAAGGCGCGGGATTTCGTCGTCTTTGTCGTACTTTTACACTACGGTTTGATTGGTAGATGTATTTACGTGGTTTACAAGTTGAAGAGTATTGGAAATCGGGGTCCGTGTAACAAATCGAGGTCGTCTTCGAGGAGCTTCCGTATACGCCTTCGCTCTACGTGTCGCGGTTTTGACACGCTGCTGTGGCGTTTCTCGAACGCTGCGGGCAGTCACGGTGCCAGTGTTTTCCCTGACCACAGATTTCACATGTAGCCGGAGTCCTTCTTCTGGGAGGAGATCCTGGTGGGGCTTTGGGGCGAGGCTGGGCACTTGTTTGCTGGGTGGGACTAGTACGTCCTTGATTGTTGTGCAGCTGGCGTGGTTTTTGCTCCTGAGGGCGTGATTGGGGATTCGATTGAATCGGCGAGCCTGGTCGATTTTTATCGATATTGTTTAAATTCGGCTGGTGATTTCGGGTTCCGAATTTTGGACGATGCTCGCGACGTTCATATGTTGAATTGGGGCGAGTGTTATATTCTTCCTGCCTCGATTGATTGCGGTAATATCTTTCACTCGGGGGTCCATTTGGAGGCGGCATACGACGCTCGTGCGGTTGAACATATGGCGCGTAATTTCGCAATTGGCCGTTGCTCTAATGTTCGTGTCGCTTCTGTGGGGGTTGAGTAGTTGAGGTTGTAGGCACACTGTTTGTTAAGGAGAGACGAACGGCTTTCTTGAAAAACTCCTCGGCGGTTGGCGGTTTCGATATCAGTTCAGATTTCAATCTATCTGATGATAACCGCCACATTATCAGCGTTTTGTATTCTTCGGAATCTGTCTTTCCATGTCGGCTAAACAGTAACTGTTTTCGCATGGCGAACGCACCAGATGGGCTACTGCCTTGCTTTTCAGTTAACATTTCAATCGTTTCCTCATACCGAATGACGTTAGGGTCGACAGCGCTGCATAAGAGATCCTTGGCGGTTTCTTACGGCATATCCTCTTGAAAATAAAAACCATATTTCGGTATGAGCCCCGAATCCATGCGAGCTAACGTGAGAAGATTCTTCTCTCGATCTGATAACTGGAGGCCTTGGAATTCCTTCTGTAGTGAATCCAGGAAAGGTTTCGGGTTCCTCCTATCAAATTTCTCTAAGTAGACGCTTTAATCCACGTAAGGCTTCAATCAACTGGCTTTCGCGCTGTTCACTGCGAGCTTCATCAGTCCGCCGCCTTTCTTAGCGTTCCCGAAGACATTCTTGATATTCCCGGTCCATGAAGCTGCGATCGAATCGGGGGTATTCGGCTTAGAGATAATGTACGTCACCAGGATGTCTTCTGCTGTCGTAAGGTTGATAATTATCCTCGTATCTCAGCCGCGGTAATCTCCCGGATTCGCCGTGAACGGGATAATAATCGCGACCCCTGTAATCATATGGAGCGCGAGGCTGCTGGTGAACTTCCGCGTGGGTTTGTCGGTTCTCCTCCTCCTATATTTACATGATTTTGAGAGTTGGTTGTTTTGGTTATTATTTTGGTGGATCGCAGATTGACTTGTGCTCTTTAAGCACGCTAAAAAAGTTAACATTAGTAATTAAAATGTTTGTCTAAATCGTACATGATGTAAATATATATATATACAATTGGTATCGCTGTCACAGATTAATAAATTAATCAAATTATTAAAGTGACGCAATTCATAACATTTTATATACAAAAATAACGTGTCAATACATTTCCGATAAAGAATAACTCGTGGTTCATATTTAAATTAATATAATTTTATTAATTAATAATGAACCACGCAAACGGCAAACTAAATATTTTGAGAAAACTGTACTTAACCTAAAGAAATGTTTTTATGGTGCCGTAGGTACGGTCAACGTATTTTCGGGACCGACACACCGGGCAGTGACAGTGGTTTAATCTGCCCTTATGCTTGAGCCGGTGATCCTTTGTGATCGTCACGTTCGCAAATTTGGGGAAAATTTGTCCGGCTGAACTTTAATCTATTTCGGCCGAATTTGGGGATTTAGGTAATCCGAATTTTTAGAAATGGATTATTACCTATCCCGAAAATACGTTGCCGGTTTATCGTTTTATTGCCCTGGATTATATAAAACAAAAGGCAAACATTTCTGTACGAATTTAACGGATTTTCCAACTAAAAGAATGTTTAATTTTTATAAAACTGTAAAAGGGAATGAAATGCAATGAGGTCCGATGTTACATTAAATCGCGAATTAAAAATTAAACGTGTTACGACGTGTCAAAATGACACGCCGGTAACAAAATCAGTGTTTTATACGCTTTGCGCATGAAGTCAAATATCGAGTTTAAAAAAGCCTGAAAATTTACTTCAAGCTTAATCAAGGAGTGGAAACATTTGTTAGGAGCTTCAAATTGAACGATTTTCAAAAACAACCAATACTTTAACAAATGCAACGTATACGTCGGAATATGTATGTATACTTAAAAGAAAAAAGCCCTGTACACTGCAATTTGAAAAAAAGATGTAGGTTCTCTATGTCAATTCTGTAATAATTGAGCAAAATCCAATAGAGCACTGCAGTGGTGTGAGAGCAATTGATGCCCATTGTAGAATGAACCTACTGTATGGAAATGCATATGTGTTATTTAAGCTAGCGTATAAATTAAACAGTTGATTTCCATAACTGATACACCTCCACCTGGGCAAACGAGCCATGTGTCGACGTCTGAATTGATTAAAAGTTTGAGTTTTTTGTTTTCTTCTGCAAGACTTAAGGTACAGCCATACACTGAAACTTTTGCTGCAAAAGCAATTAAAATTAGTACAACTTACAAATATTCAACGTCGCAAAGTAGCAGGCGCACTACACACATAATAAAAATAGTATGGTTCAGCGATATATATCATCGGATATCAGAACTGGGCAGGATTCGAATCATTCAGGATTCGAATCCTTTTAGAGGATTCAAAAAAGGCATTCGAATACTTTAGTTAAATTGGATTCGTGATCCGGATTTGTTACATTTTTTTAAGAGGATTCGTACTCGAATCAAAATGCGGATGATTCGAATCGTTATAAAAGGATTCGAATATTTATAAAAGGATTCGAATATTTATAAAACGATTCGAATACTTACAAAAGGATTCAAATCGTTAAAAGTAATTCTAATTAATTGTGAGGATTGACAAAAAACTGTGTTTTGTGTATTTTTAAATTTCACCTTAAATCACTGTTTTATACGTGTGGTGCATGAAGTAAAATGTCGAGTTTAGAAAAGCCCCGTGAAAATTTGTCTCGTGTAAAGTGTAAAATTATCTAAAACTTTGCCATTTATAGATCTTTCTATCTCTTTTAATAACCGACAAAAATCGATTTGAAAATATCTAAACTTTTCACATTTTTTAAAATATCTAGTTTGACTTTTTCGAAAATGTTACAAATGTCTTTTTATTTAGCTGCAGCTTCTTCAGCTGCACTACTTTGCTCATTTAATCGTTTCTCTATCTCTTATAATTTCCGAGATCTCCATAAAGAACACGAAAAAAAGTAGATATTTATAGACTCTGATATGTATCATGGATATTTATAAAATGCAAAAAAACATCGCGCGTGGCCGTATAAAATGCTCCTAAACTGGATTTTAGAAGATACTCCTATTCCTAAGTCGTACTGCATGGGTTCTTCTCCTTCAAAAAGTTGATATATATCCGATATTTTGATATATATCGCGAGGCCGAGCGATGAAACCAAATTTTCAAACTTTTTTAAACTCGAAATTTTACTTCATGCGCCACACGTATAAAACACTGGTTTTAAGTGAAGTTCAAAATATACTGCTTTACAATAATGCTTAAGCAATGTATTTTAAACTGTACGATATTTCAGTGTTTTATACGCGTGGCGCATGAATTAAAATTTCGAGTTTAGAAAAGCCTGAAAATTTGGTTTGGTCGCTCCGCGACTTTTCAGGCTTTTCTAAACTCGAAATTTTACTTCATGCTTAATCTGGGAGTGGAAACACTCGTTAGAAGCTTCAAATTAAACGCTTTTTAATAGCGACGAACGCCTGAAAATGTACAATGTATACTAGATTTGTATACTTAAAGAAAAATTCCCAGTATCTCGTATCTGGTAGCCTTAATATACTTTTAAAACTTTGTAACCTATGAATAATTTATATCTATTTATCTTTATTGATCTTCTAAAAACGGTTCTAAAACAGGTATTCGAATCCTTTTAGAATAATTTGAATTTTTAGAAAAGTATTTGAATACCCTTTTTAGAATCCTCTAAAAGGATTCGAATCCTGAGAGATTCAAATCCTACCTAGCTCTATTATGAACACAATATCGATTGTCTTCGTTTTCGTGATAATTAAGTTATTCTTTTAAAATTAGACTCCTTGTATATAATAGCTACGTCATGTAAAGGAAATCGAATCATATTTTAAAACAGTTGAATCC
This sequence comes from Philonthus cognatus, assembly GCA_932526585.2. NCBI lineage: Eukaryota > Metazoa > Arthropoda > Insecta > Coleoptera > Staphylinidae > Philonthus > Philonthus cognatus. Next base: position 87,317,802 of record OW052243.1, read on the forward strand.
TCACGG